>CM034152.1:768780392-769301845 GCA_019776745.2 Taxus chinensis
GGGCCATCACATTTCTAAGACCTTGTGTGTTTTGTTAAGGGAACCATGATGTAGAAGGTATCTAGCTAGTTACTTTACTTTCTTGTTAGCAGTGTAATTTCCATAGCTCACAATTATGTTACACCAACATAGTGGAATAATCTATGACCTTAGCATCTACTAGGATTTGAATATCATGTGATAGATTTTGAATCACATATTGAAATCAGTGGCCTCCATGCGGAAAATTTTGTTTTGGAATATGTGTATGCTGGAAAATCATTAAAATTAATCTTGTCTTGAAACATCAAATAAAGAAATTAAACATCCACCCTAGCGATTACTAGTCTTAAAAGGTAATATTGTAAAATCCAAATATAATAATGGAGCTTAGTTTGTTTTTTAGTCGGGTCATTGTTAATCATCCTGTATGCAAGGCAACAAATATCCTAGTGGTCGTTAATCTCAAATCTTTGTTATGTTGCACCGATGTTATTTAATAATATTTGACATTAGCGGCCGCTAGGCTTTGAATATCATCCTAGGATTCAGATATCATAACATGAAAATATAAATATAATAATGTTACTTATCTCAGTTTTTAGGTGAGTCATCACTATTATTATTATTGGTAAATAGTTTTAAAGGGACTATACCCTGTTACAAAAAGGGCTCAATAGTCTGATATAACAATGGAGATTCAACAAGAAAGGATAAAAACTCAGATAGAACAGTATTACCATAAGTAACCAAGAGGTAGTTACAACAAGAAACAAAAAAAGGACATAGACTGTAACATAACAGTAAAAAAGAAGCAAATTCACAGCAAAAAGACCACCAAAGATTAGCATCTAGAATGATTCCCGCCAACCCAAGCAAGTTTACTTCTTGGATGCTCTTTCAAATTCTGGATTAGATCATTTGCAGCGAGGTAAACAATGTCAGTGTGGTGATGTGCATTGAGTCTGAAGCATTCAAATGAGAGATGGTCAGACTGCTCTATTTATCATTCCCCCAAATAGTTGTAGGGATCCTACTGAGCATGGCAATGCTCTGAACTTGCTGCTCTAAAAAGTCACTTATGGCTTTGAATATAGCCATGTTGTGATTATGTCTATCTTTATCTCTCCCCAATCTAGTGTCTAGAGAGTTCAGCTTCTTATAAATATCAACAATTTGATCCTTGTCATTGTCATTATCTTCATCAATTTTTATTTTCCCATACTTCTTTTCCATGAATGAAGGTCCTTCTTCAGCTACTTCATCTCTTTCTCCAAATACTCCAGTCTATGAGGAACTTTAATCCCCTCCAAATGCAGGGCCATATCAATACCATCATTGTTGATATGCAACAAGTTTTGAGCAACCTACATCTCTTTGGCACTTCTGAGAATCCTGGTAGTGTAAGGGGTGTCTATTTTCTTAGGGTTCTTGGTTTTTGATTTGGAAGGGGTGTCAAGAATGGGAGCGGCAGAAGAGGAGGTGGTAGCGTGCGGATCACTAGGAGTAGTTGGGAAGCCAGGGAACTTTGAAATAAAAAGATTGTGCAACAGGAAGATAAGGCCTTGATGTAAAGGAATAACACGTGAGTGCTTTTGAAAATACATAATAGAGCACTAAAGGTAATTGAGCAAGTAGTACGGGAAGCAGACCGCAAAATTCCTTCTAAAATGGTTTTAAAATATAAGGTGTTTAACAGGGACCATTTTATAACGCCCTTCTAAGGAAATATATTTGACCATCCTATTCATCACTTCATCATACGGTGTGGGAATAGAACTTACCCTTATGCCCACAAGCAACAAACTCAAGCTCCTCACCCTCATCGGAGAATTTCTTGGCCTCAGCAACCCTGTCAATCCTTTTACTGAAAAAACAATAACCCTCCAGTTATAGGCCTATAGCCTCAACAATCAGCTCCTTGTTGATAGCAACATGGTGGCCACCATATTTGACCCTTCTATCCTTCCAATCCATAGAAAAATGAAATGAAATGTTCTGATCATGACCCTAAATGCATTCAATGAAATTTGAGATGTCTCCCTTATGTAAGAGGTTCCAAAGCACCTCGTTATTCTTCCAGGCCATATTGCAAAACATGGCTCTAATTGATATGGCACCCCTCCCATTTTCTTCTTCTTCCTAGCTAATCCTATGAATTTTCTACTCAAAACCCTCATAAGAGTTTGTTTCTTCCTTATGTTTGTCCTATTTTTTGAAATTCCTCCCAGCTATGTGAGGTACAATAGCTTTAATGTGGCTGTAATAAGGAGGATAATTCACACATGTGTGAACTTCCACCTCCGTTAAGGCTCACTCCATGTCATTATTAAAATTACTCCATGTATGTAATCCCATAATTATCCACATTAATTCTAGTTTTAACAACCTTAGGGATGTTATTTACATTATCACATATGATAAGATTGATATTGATGCCCATATTAGCCAATGTGTCCGCAACCTTATTCCCCTCCCTATAGGTATGACTAATAATGATATTCTTGAAATTTTGACAAATATTTCTTTCTTCCATAATAAATTCCTTGATAGTCCAACTAGGAGGAGAATTTTGGTTTAAATGGTTAATGATGTTAAGAGAATCCCCTTCCAAAATTAAGTTCTTGAATATCATAATATTTAGCAATCCTTAGTCCCCATATAGCAGCTAGGTCTTCAGCATAATGATTTGTATGAATCCCCATTTTACCAGCATAAGTAGCAATTAAACATCCTTTATGATCCCTAATAAAACCTCCCCCAGTAGCAAGACCAGGGTTACCCTTAGAGGCACAATCAAAGTTGAGTTCATGCCAGTTTCTCTCAAGAGGAATCCAATGAATCAAAGACCTATCAATGTTAGAGGTATTCCAAATCTGTAAACTATTAGTTCTAATCTTCTAATTGGAAAGAATTTACTCTTCATCAACATGATACTTCTTATTTTTGGGAGGTTTGAATGTCCCAATATTATCTTTAACAGCATGCCCAATCTGTAAAAAAGCTGATCTTACAATGCTACTTGTTATTTCTAAAAATGATATCATTCCTATCTTTCCAAATTCTTCTAGATAATAAGGGGCATGACTAATTTCCAAAGCCTTCTCACAATATAATGCTTAAAAGGAGGATTCCTTTGGGTCTAGAATTGGATGAAGTCCTTAGGAACCATCTAGATAACATTGAACTTGGAAAAGGCATAACTCCAAATCATGGTAGCATAATCATAGTGAATAAAAAGGTGCTTACTATCTTCATAATCTCTTTTGCATAGGTGGCACCTATTAGGCATTATGAACCCTTTCTTAATCAGGTTATCATTAGTAATAATTCTTCCTCTGAGCACAAGCCAAAAGAAAAAGTTGATTTTAGAGGTTAACTCAGTTCATCCATATTTTTCTCCAATTAAATTCACTCTGGGTATTATCAAAGTAAGAATTATATCCAGATTTAACTGTATAGTCCCCATTTCTAGAATTGTGCCAAACATTTTCATCTTTGATGTCTACCTGATTCAAGGGGATGAGGTCTAGTTTCTCCTAAAGAGAGGACAACACAGAGTTCAAATAAAATCCATCCACTGAGAGCCGCTTCCATCTCTTTTTATTTCCATCAATTTCCATATAATCAATGACCTTAGTACCATATTTTTGTTCAAGGCTCTCCTTAGCTACACCAAATCTATCATTGAGGCTAATATTAGACTAATTATCACCCCAAAAATTGATGTCTCTGCCATTTCCCACTTTCCATCTATATCCTTGCTTGATAAAATTCCTGGTAAGAATCAAATTGTTCCGGAAAATTGAACCATGTGGAAGTTGTTCTACATGGAGGAAGGAGGAAGTTATTTGTTGCTCGAGATATTTAGCCTTGATGAGTTCAATTCATGGTTGTTCCTCTGATAGCATTCTCCAACCCATTTTTGCAATTAAGGCCATATTCATTTTTCTAATATCTTTTATGCCCAATCCCCCAATCCTTTTAGGAGTGCACACTTGATCCCAGGAAACTAGGTGATATTTGAATTTTTCCTCCATTCCCTACCATAAAAAGTGTTTCAGAATCCTTTCAATTTTTTCTCTAAAGGCAGAAGGAATGTTGTATAGAGACATAATGTAGATAGGCAGATTTTGAAGAGTTCTTTTGATAAGTAGACATTTACCAGCACTCGAAAGAATGGCTCTTTTCCATCCGGCCAATTTCTTTTGGAATCTTTCCAATAAGTCATTCCAGACTTTGTTTGAGAATTTTTTAGTACCCAGGGGGAGCCCCAAATAAGTAGTGGGAAGTAAATTGATTTTGCAACCCAGTACTTTAGCAATTATATTATGTCTTTCCAAAGGAGTATTGAAAAAGAAAATAGAGCTTTTATCAAAGTTGATCTCTTTCCCAGAAGAAGCCTCATAAAATTTCAGAATGGACTTGATCGCCTTAGCTTCTAGTATAGATACCACTAAAAGTAGGATAGTGTCATTCGTAAATTGTTGATGAGAAGTTATTTGATTTGTAGAGGTAGGTTTAGTGCCTTTTAGAAGACCATCTTTAACAGCTTTGGTGATTGTTCTACTGAGGATATCTGCCAACAAAATAAAGAGAAGAGGGGATATAGGATCCCCCTGTCTTAGTCCCCTACTACTGGTGAAGTATCCCACTGGTTCACCATTAACCACCACAGAGAATCTAGCAGTTGAGATGCAAGCCTTGATAACTCTCATGAATTTGTCAAGAAATCCAAATTTGGCCAAAACTTTTGTCAAGAAAAGACCAGGAGACTTTATCAAAGGCTTTATTCATGTCAAGTTTAAGGACCATGCTTTCCTTTTTATTATTATCCATTGAGTGAATAATCTCATGCACCATGATCACTCCATCTTGAATTATCCTACCTCTGATGAACCCACTTTAATTTTTTGAGATTAAATCATTCAAAATGGACTACAGTCTGGTGGCAATAATCTTAGTAAAAAATATATAGATAGCATTAACCAAGCTAATGGGTCTGAAATATTTGAAATCTTTAGCATCCATTTTTTTTGGAGCCAGCACTATGTGGGTATTATTAATCTCTTTCAATAAATCTCTAGTTCTAAGAAATTCATTTACAACCCTTAGGAGATCGTCCGAGAAAATTTCCCAAAAAATTTGAAAAAAATTGACAGAGAAGCCATCAGGTCCCAGAGCCTTATCTCCTTCAAGAGAAAAAATATATTTCTGAAGCTTCCTCCAAAGTAACAACTTTGGTAATATATTTAAATCTCTGCTCCTCTATTTTATCATGTGGGATAGCTTCAAGCATAAAAGAGTCATCCATATCATTAGTATCACTCTTCTCATTGAGCAATTTTACATAAAATCTAAGAGCTTCTTCCTTGATGATCCACGGATATTTTATGATGTTTTTTTTGCCTTTAGAGACTTCTGTAATCCTATTATAGGCTCTATGCTTCAATGTGGTCATATGGAAGAATTTCATATTTCTGTCGCCCTCTTTTGGCCATATAGCCCTAGATTTAAGCCTCCATATGGATTCTTCCCTGCTACAAACCGTGTGCAACTCTGAAAGGATATTTTTTTCTGCTAAATGATCTTCCCCATATCTCCCCTGTAAGTTTATTTTGTTTTCCAGATCTTGGAGTCTCTATTTTAGCTCCTTTTTTTCACAAAAACATTCCCAAAGACTTCTTTATTCCAAATTTTAACCTATTTTTTGACATTTTTAAGCTTTTGAATAAGTCTATATTGAGCAGTTCCTCCTCCCCCCAAAATCCACCAATCCTTGATCCTATCAAAGTATGTCATCATGCTCCATCCACATCTTTTCAAATTTAAAGGAGCTTTTGGTAGGCTTAACCCAGTTAACAAAATTTAAAACTATCAGATTGTGATCAGACCCTATTCTAGGAAAAGATGTGAGATGAAAGTCTTGATGAAGAATCCAACTTGTTGAGATAAGGGCTCTATCCAGTCTGACTTGAATCATATCCCTTCCCAACCTCCAGTTTTTCTAGGTATATTGATTTCCATGAAGGTCCACATCCATGAGATTTAGATCAGCCACGAAGTCAACAAAATCATCCATACAAGTAGAGAAAGAAGAGTTTCCCCCTTTTTTTTCTCCTGGATTTAATGGGGAATTGAAGTCCCCCATAATGAGCTAGCTGTCATCACTATGATGAATTCTAAAAACCTTTAGATCTCTCTAGAGCTTCCTTCTACCACTAACCGTATTGGGAGCGTAGATATTGGAGAGGATCCAAGTATTATTTTTTTTATTTTTGGAAAATTGTTTTTTTGAAAGGAACTATACCCTTGAGAACAAAAGAGGGCCTAGAAGTCAAAATAGGAATTTTCAAAAGCATGGAATTTAACAGCAAGATGATTACTAGTTTCAGAAAGAATTGCACTAGTGAAATGCTTCTTATCCCAAAACATTTCTATGCCACATGAAGCTCCCTAAGATTCCACCACAACCATGTCCGAATTTTCCCAATAATTTCTTTTACAATTAGCAAGTATCTTAGAATTCATCTTTGTTTCCTGCAGAAGCAAAACGCCAAGTCTACTAAGAAATTCTTAACTCTTTGATTATTCTTTGTTTATAATTTCCATTCAGACCCCAAATGTTCCAAGAGATGATCTTCATCTAAAATATATAGGTGATACAATTTCCTGATGTCTCAATTGGCTTTGAGTACCATCTCCAATATCTTCTTCTGTTATTTTGGTTCTTAGATTCTTCTTAGAAGGTCTACCTCTTTTAGAGATACTTCCAAAATCCACTACTTTTCTAGCAAAATATCTTGTAGTTCTGGATGTTGAAGCTCCCTAATTATCAATTTTATTTTTCTTCTCATTATACAATGAATCTGGGATCTTCTTGAACCCCTTCAATCTTTTCTTTTTTCTAGATTTAACCTATACAAAACCATTGGGATCTGGATCTTCATCCTCCATCCTATTTTCTTTAAGAGGCATAACTTCCCCCTCCTCTTTCTCTCCCTTCTCGCTGTCTAAGAGTTAAAAAGATGCTGAGTTGGAAATGCAAAGGGGGTTTCCACTTTTAGGAGAGTGACTCTTAAACAACGAAGAGTCTCTCTTCGGTGAAGTATCCTATATAGCCATTTCTTTATCCTCATTTAGAACTTCCTCAATGGTACTTAAAGTATCAGGAAAGTCATTTTCAGTAGCTAATACCCCTGGCACAGCTGTAGTGTCCTTATTCTTATCCCAAAGCTCTTTCTGATCAACCTCCTTAGAAAGAAAATTTACTAAAATTGTTTCGGTTTGTTCATCAACCTCCAGAAACACCTTCACTAGAGTTTGAGAATATAAATCTTCTTTGGAGGTTGGAAGACTTACTGAAGTACCCACCACTGGCGTTTTGGGATGCCAAATATTTCTACAAATCAGCAGTTTCTTGATTGGAGTTCTAAAACTCTTTTTATCTTTCTTGTATTTCAGATCTAGATGGTGAAGGGGTAGCCCTTCCCCCTGTCCTTGGTCTTTATTTTTTCCCTCCTCTTTTTTATCTAGCCGAGCTTCATGTGTCTTAAGAGTCTCTCCACTAGGCTTATCAAGTTTTCCTACTTTTTCCTCTTGAGAGATCTCCTTGTTATGACATCTACTGGTAAAATGTCCTATTTTATGGCATTTTTTACATCTCAAATACAAATATAGCATAAACTTAAACTTAACCAATGGTATGTAGCATAATAAAAATATATGACATAACATAAGGTCTGCAAAATGAAATATATGTTTGTAAATAGAATGATTAAAATTTATATTTAATAATATTTACGAGTACATATAATGTTCTTACCTTTTATTAAACATAAAAAAAATTGCTAAATACATTACATTTAACTATTTCTACGTGGAAAAATGAATATAATTAACTATATATATCAACGTGGAAATCATGTAAGCATTGAACATTGAAATAATTAGTCACAACTATTTATTTCATATTAAGAAATCATTAAAGGAGGTCAAAATGATTACCTAAACTATACAAAATCAAACCATTAAGATTTTTTAAAACTGAATATGCGACTTGTGTTTTGCAACAAGGGATGGATGCCACCACTTACGGGAAAGAATAAACACAGGAAGGAGAACACAAAATTAACAAAAAATTAACTAGAGAGACAAATATAAGGACCAAAAAGGGAACTTGTTTAACATACATGAATACGTGAGCTATGGTTGAACCTAAAAATGGGTTTTCTGAAAGAATAAATATTGTAAAAGGGATTACAATTTCTTCGGTCAGGTAAGGACAAAAAATGTGGTTTCAGAAAAAGCAACACATTTTGACTAGGAGATGAAATGGAACTACAATGGTGGTAGAGGGAAAGGAAGGGACGGATTGCCATGCAAAACACAAGAACTAGGCAACTATAGACCCAGTGAAAGATCCCACCATCAACTACGATACACATACAATAACATAGATTCTTTTGATAAATACATGTTTTACTAGTATCTTAAATTTTTACGTGCTTGATAATGTATTTTAAAGCTCCATATTCTCTCTTAAACAAACTATCTACGAGATTCTATCCGAAACCTATTTTTCTTGTCTCCTTTGCTTCTGTCTTTTGTGTGTCTCTTCTTATACACTCATTCCCATAATCTATTAGCAATGACTATTTTTTGTCTCGTTTATGTGCACCTCCAAATGATATATATAATCAATACCTCAACTTTCTCTTCTAAAAAATAGCTAGTAATCAAGAACTCAGACAAGTAAACTAGTACATGTCTGCATGTATTGTATTCTTATTTTAAGAGACTTCTTTTGTACAATTCAAAATAAAAAGGATTAACCCTAATATATATGTGTATCTGTGTGTGTGTGTGTGTGTGTGTGTGTGTGTGTGTGTGTGTGTGTGTGTGTGTGTGTGTGTGTGTTGTATTAAAAAAATTTGCGAATACATTCACCAAGAAAGAAATTCTAAAAATTGGAAAAAAAAAATGGGGATTAGGAAAATCTCAAAAATTCAATATCCCCTCTCTTAAAGTGAAAGTGCCGGTATTTTTGAAATTTCAAATATTTATATTTAATGGCAAGGGATTTTGCATATCAACACTTTTAATTCACCCATCATTAATATTTTCATTTAATTTGAGGGGTTATCGTCAGATATAGGGAAATTACATTTATTAACTTTACCTACTTTAGAAACAATTGAGGACAACGACAAATGCTTCGTTGCGAACTCACAAGATAACAAAAAATATTAATTCAAGAATATTAAAAACCACTTTAATAGATTATGGTTATGTCAATATAATTTTTGACAGGCCACTTAATTTATTATAATTCTTAAAAAAATAGAACCTTTAATCGGAAGCCACTTATGATTATTATCAATATACAAAATAATCTTTAATGAGCATTATACATTGTGTGGATAACATATTTTTAAGATTTTCTTTGAGGATTAAAATTGTGTGGACAGTATATTTTTAAGGCAATGAAATTAAGAATTTTTGAATGTAGAGAATTTTAAGGTGACCAATTACTTGGGAATAAAGTCACCATTTATGGAATTGCCTATGTGTCACCATTTCATTGGTTACCATTTTTGATGTGACTTGATGTTCCTTGCTTTATTGGCTGGTTTATATTTAACTTATAAGTTTGAAAATTGGCATGTGCCCAAATTTAATTGAATACATACTAATGGTAGTTTCCCATTCAATGGTCATTGGCTTATACACAGTCATTGGACCACATTTATTATTAATTTTTATTGAATGCAAACTCAATAATTTTTAATATATCGTGCTGTGATACTTTTTAAAAATGATCCAAAAAAATGTGACATCTTGCAAGTTTGAACTAGTTATTTACACAATTATATAATTGGCATCATTTATTAAGAAATTTTTAATTAACAATAGAATTAACAAATATTTTTCACCTATAAAAATTTTCCATATTAAGTTGTACACTGTAATCCATGAAAATGTTGACACGTGGAATGATTTTTCTAATTAGTGATAGAATGTGAACATCAATACTTTTGGTACCTATTTACACTTTACCCTAGAAAAAATAGTATCAGGAGGATTTCAATGCTTCACAAGACCATTTGAAAGGTACCTTATAGATATGCTGTAGATGCTGGATAACAAATGCTAGGAATTCCATTAGAATGCTATTTTGCCGAAGCATTATCTGCTCAAAATAATAAATAATTGAGATTTTGTATGGGACTCAAACTATTCAGAACCTTGTTGTTGAGTGGGTGTTCCTAAACAAGTCATTACACTGTCTGTAATCAGTCCTCATCCGTCCTATTTGTTGAGTAAAGTCCTAACAGATCACTAGCCTCTATAACTCCATAAGCATCAGTCCTACCTTCCATCATTGTATCAGATATCATGCATACTCTACAGTTTTGGATAGCTCGTATTTTTCATTAACTATTGGCGATAATATCTTACTAGTCTACAAAATACCTATGACATTAATATAAAGTACAACACTACGTACACTTGAAAGATATCACAATAACAGTATCCCTAACTCAGCTACAGTTTTCAACAACATTCAAACAGACCATTCATTTATATTGGTTTATATCTAGTAAAATACCCTAACGACCGATAAGTCCTAATCTACTTGGAGGAACATCAGCATCAATAAAACTCTCACATGTGTTGCTATGAAGGAATATGATGGAGCCACCGCTAATATCAAATACACACATGATAGTAAGAATGGTTTTGTAATAAATAGGCTAGAGTGGATTTATCTAGATTTGAAAATCATGCATGCGGGATAGTAATTACAGCTGTCATGGTAATCCAGATATCATAGCTCGATCGGCATTTTCCGATGATAGATGTCAATGACAAATATGTTTGACAGGGAAAGGGTTACTCTCACACGTGACTTCCCACAGATATGAGTTCAGCAGTTACGCATTTCGTGAGATATTTACCAACGGATATAAGTTCCCAGTTTTTATTAAAGCAAATTTCAGGCAATTCTCCTATAACATCACATTGAACTATTTGATGAGGAAAAATGAATTAATTAACCATATATATCACATGTGGAAGATGGGATGTACCTTCTAATTTCCAACATTGAAAGTGAATTAGTCACAACTATTTATTTCTATTAAGGAAAATTACAGGAGTCTTTGGATTACACTAAGACTAGCAAAGGATCATATACTTATTAAGATTTGTTTATAAACTGCAGGGACATGACCAAATCAATTTTTTTGCAACTAAGGATGGATGCCACCACTTACGAGAAAGAAAAAACGACTAGGAAGGGAACAGAAACATTAGTCAATGAAAATCTTAGAGTGACAAATATAAGGACCAGGGAACTTAGTTTGGAAGATACATGCTACGTCAACTAGGGTTGAACCTAGAAATGGGTTATCTGAAGAGAATAAGATATTGTAAAAGGAACTTATGAATTTCATCATTCAGATTCCTGGCTACAAAAAATTGCCTGCTTTCAGAAACAAGCAATCACCTATATGATGAGGTCGCATGCAAAATTGATGAACTTCAAATTCAAGTTAGCTTGGAAAGGTAGGGACAGATTTTAGTGCTGAAACATCACAGATCTTTTTAATTCCACTTCCGTAGTGAATTTCGATTGGTTTGCTTCCCCCATCACACTATTGTACACTCCCTCGAACTAGTAGATTTAGTTTGAGAAGCTTACATGTTCCCTTGCAGTAGTATCTAGAATTTTTATGTGATTCATAAATGTGCCTTCTTAAACCCTTGTCTTCTTCCTCTCCTAAATAAGCTATTTGTTACGGAACTGCTTAGCCACAACCTATTTTATCTTGTCTTTTTTATTTTGTCCCCTGCTGCTGCCCCCTCCACAGTTGCTACTCACCACCCGTGTAAGGCTATCCACAATGACTAGTCTCCTTCTCATTTGTGTTCCCCTGCAAACTTGCTATATTCACCCACCTCACCTCTACCATTCTAAAAGACTAGTCACCAAAGAATCGAGTATCCAAGACCGGCTCAACTAGTGTTTGAGACATGTTGTATTCTGACTTCAGAAAGATGGTAGTTTTGGAACTTTATAAAATTGCAAATGAAACCTGCTGAATATCAGTATTTCCAGTCCCGGAACTACGGATGGATATCTTCCTAAAAGGTTCAATGACAACTTTAGATTCTTAAAACTTAAATTAAAAAGGAATGAGAATAAGAACCTTTCTAAATTTTGAATTTCCCCTTACATAAAGCATGAAGGAGTGAGGGGAATAATTGAGAATTTCAAATATGAAGACATATACATGAGAGCTTGGATTTCACTTCATACTCCCGCTTAGGGAATTTACCCAAAACCTCATTAATATTTTCACATTTAACTCAGGGGATAGCACTGGGATATAGGGAAATCAAATTTATTAATTTTCAGCGGTTTAGCTGCAGAGTGGGACAATGACAATTTTTTCTTTGTGAACTTGAGGAAAATGACTAAACTGATTGCCCATTTAAGCATGATAAAAAAAACCATGCCTAGAAAATAGAAGAATGAACATTTCTAAAGCAAAGGTTTAAAGTTTAAGAGAGTGATATATGCACATTTATTTTTAATTTTTATCTGAATGTCAATTTAGATATTTTGTAAATATTTTGCTGTTTTGTCTAATTTGAAAAAAAACCCAAAAAATGTGAGCATCTTGTAAAGTTTGAACCAATTATTTCTCACAATTATATAATCTCAGGACACATTGTATAAATGGAAATTTTCAATTAGTGATTTTCCAAGAATTAACAAATACTTTTTACCTATAAAACCTCTTCCATATTAAGTTGTAACTGTAATACACTAAAATGTTAACAGTGGCATGAATTTTAAAATATTTGATCATCAATATTTTGGTGTTAGTTACATTTTACATGAAAAACTAAAACATAATTTTATGCTTCACAAGAATTTGAGAGTAGAAAAAAATAAAACTTATAGATAGGAAAGAAAATAGCAACCTGCTAAGCTCCATTAGAATGATATTTTTGCAACACCGAATTCAAAATAATAAATAATTAGATTTTATAGGAGACTAAGCTATTCTTTTTCAGTACATGGTAATGAACAAATCTGCATGTCGTATGTTTTCCTAAAATCTATTTGTTGAGCATAGAAGCCTAGCGGCCAAACTAGCCTCTACAGTTCCTAGGTTTCCTTTCCAGCAATGTAAATAAATATCTCTACAATTTTGGATTGCTAGTATTTTTCATTAACTATAATCATATATTATTGGCTATAAAATCCCTTGCATAGCCAAGTGTGGCACTACATACCCTTGAAGATATCACAACTTCTATATTACTCATAAGTTTTTTTGTGTCTAACACATAATTTATATCGGTTTGTATCTAGTAAAATACTTAGTGACCGCTAAGCTCCATTACTTGAACAATGATCAATCAAACAATTTGTATTAAAGAAAATGCTTAGCGACCGCTAAGCTCAAATACTTACAGAAAGGAATGATTGTGCGGAAAATAGGCTAAACAATTTCTTATTTTGAACATAGCACTAGAATAACAAATCATAGTAATAGATATTAGCTGGTCGCTAGGCATTTTCCATAATATATTTTGATGACAGATATGTGAGATATGGACAATTTTTATTGTTGAAAGCTATGGAGGGTCTTTGCATAGTCAGGAAGAAAGATGGTTATTAAAAATGTTTTTAGGGTGCTCATATAACATCATAGTGACTGTTAGGCACACACCTTTGCATCTTTTCTTTTTTTACACATCGGTGGGCATCAATGAAAAATCTTAGCGACCGCTAAGCTTGCTACTTATTAAAAGGAGTAGATTAGTGGCCGCTAGGCTCAACTGATTTTTAATTTTGAATATAGATATCAAACAACAGTTTCATATTAAAGAAAATTCTTAGCGACCGCTAAGCTCAAATACTTACATAAAGGAATGATTTGGCAGCAACTAGGCTAAACAATATCTTATTTCAAACATAGTGCACTCTAATAACATATCATAGTAATAGATATTATCGGTCGCTAGGAATTTTTCATAATATATTTAGATGATAAATATGTGAGATATGAAAATTGTTTACTATCAAAATCTATGGAGGTCTTTGAGAAAGTAATAGATTATTGGCCTCTAGGCTAAATTGTTTATTAATTTCAAAAATAGAGATAAAAAAATAGTTCGTATTAAAGAAAATGCTTAAGTGACCGCTAAGCTTGAATACTTATTCAGAACATAGCTG
Organism: Taxus chinensis; assembly: GCA_019776745.2. NCBI lineage: Eukaryota > Viridiplantae > Streptophyta > Pinopsida > Cupressales > Taxaceae > Taxus > Taxus chinensis. The sequence goes on from CM034152.1 coordinate 768,794,629, forward strand.
CTCTAGGCTTATTATTTATTGTTTATTGAGAAAGGAATAGATTAGTGGCCTCTAGGCTAAATTGTTTCTTAATTACGAAAATAGAGATATAAAAAAGTTTGTATTAAATAAAATGCTTAGCTGACCGCTAAGCTCGAATACTTACAGAACATAGCGCTTGAAAAAGAGATCATATGAATGGATAAAATGTGGTCGCTAGGAATTTTTCATGTCGGTTCATATCAAGGAAAATGCTTAGAGACTGCTAAGCTACATTACTTATTGAAAGGAGTGGCTTGGCACTCACTAGGCTCTACTGTTTCTTATTTTTAAAAAATATTGACCTAATAAAAATCATTGTCTACCTTAGCAGACAAAGATAAGAGTTACATCATAATAATAGAAGTACATATTTTAAACTGAAGATGTATCCTGATCATCTTGGCCCTGCATATTTCCAGAAATTATCCGTTAAACAAAATAGTCCTAAACGATTTACTAAAAATTGAGGGTGAAGATGAACATGAATCTTGCTCAGGAATAAATTATCTAAGTCCGTGAAGAGAAATGCATGTTTTATGTTTACCAATTATTCGTTGATGAGAAGGCTAGCAGCCTTTAGCCTCTATATTGTCAACGAATCCATTTTAACAATGCAAAAATCAATCTCAACAGGTTTGTTGTCATTATTTGTAATTATATTATATTCGTTGGACTATCCCTCGCAGAGCCAAGTCCTTGAATACATACCTTTGAGAATTTGATGCCTTATGTAGTTCTCATTTGATATATTGTGCATAAAACGTAATTCATATCTTTTCATATAAACAAAAATGCTTTACAACCGATAAGCGTTGTTAGTTAATGAAAGGGAAGGATTTTCTATTGCTACGATCAATAGTTTCTAGTAATAAACATAGCCACATAGTATGGCAAGGTTAGATCATAGTAATAAAAGTACATCATTTAAACTTGAAGAAGTATCATGTCCATCTTGGCCTTGCATATTTTCTTAAAATCATCCTTCAAAGAAAATAGACCTAAATGATCTACCACATATGTAGGAATGAAGGTGAACAGGATTCTCAGCTCAGGATTAAATGACAAACTTCTATTGCATTGATCTAATCTTGCTGATATACTATTATTTTATTTCCATTTATATGATTTCTATTATGAGGATCCCCAATTGTGTGTTTGATAAAATCAACAAACATTTGTTAGCCTATCTCTGGCAAGGAACTAACAAGACCAAGAAAATACCTATTGTTAAATGGGTCGACAGTTTCACTTTTTAAATATTATGGGGAAGTCGGGGATTTTGAACTAGGAAAAACAAAAATCTGGGTCTAAGTGATAAATGTGTGTGGCAGCCTCTCTCCAATCCTCGAAGCATGTTTGGAAAGATAGCCGCGAAAAAAATGGGTGATTCCCTTCTTCCAGAGGCTAATCTCATAATTAATAACGTGACTAATGACTAGAATTTTTGTATATTAATAAATGTATAAATCAATAAATTAAAGTGCTGGAACATTATTGGTCCATGGCTAATGAATTGAATAGTAATGAATTAATTATTGGAGGTAGACTCTCATATTATTGCTAACACCACCATCAAAAAACTTGTGTGAATAAAATTAATTTTTTATGCTTTCATTAATTATAGATTGGAACTTAAATCTTATATATTGGGAGGCTACTAAATAGGAGGATTTTATAGAAAATTGAGGGACTGACCAAGCATTTTGTGATAAGATTGGTAATAAAATATGTTGATTGGTTGGACTCATCACCTTTTCCAATAAAGGTTAATATTAAAGCCCCTAGCAAGCCTTGTATTAATTACAAGCATGTGATGGCATAGTCACTCCATATATTTACCAATCTCACTCTCCCTTATTTTCACACCTTATGGGTTTATTTCATTGGATTTCATTTCATTCTGTCATGGCCTTTCCAATGTTTCCTTTCATGCAATTTTCCTGCTTCGGTGTGTGAAATGGGATTTTATACCAAAATTTCACATCATTGTTTGAAATCCATTTTTTGGATTGAATCAGAGCAAGACATGGTTTCTATTGAGGGAGTTCTTGGAGATGATTATCTTTCTTAGAGGGACAGTCTGAGGGTAAATCCAGAAGTTTCTTCGACGTTCATTTGTCATCTTCTTATCATACATCTAGTGAAGGATTGGGATTTGAAGATGGGTCGTCACTAGATCAAGCCAACATATAGGGTTGGCATGGAAGCGGAAATCGATAAAACCTCAAGTGCGTCATGGCCCTTGATTTTTGAGGCTCATTATAAATAGGAAGGTTTTGGTCATGGATGTGTCCATTTTTTAGAGTTGTACAAGCATGGTTTGAGGTCCTAATGTGTTTCATGTATGGTGTGTCCAAATGGGGTGAGAGACCAAGGGCAAGACCTAGTTCACTCCACTTTTAACCTAGATGATATTTTTTCTCCTGAACCAGGAGGTTGGGACTTCTTGGATGATATGTTTTCTCATATTTTTGCACTGCCTACAGAAACCGTTTTCATGCCACTGTTGAATTTGGGATCTTCGGATTTTCCTTACAAGTTACAATAAAATTTTAAACATTAGGTCATAACATGAAAATAAATTGGTTACAGAAGATAAATAACATAGTTGACACAATACTTATAGTCTGGTAAAAAAGATCCTTTTACTTCAAAGAACCTATTTTGGACATCCAGATAAGAATTTAAAACCCTACCAAGGGTAAAACCAAAACTTGATTTTCATGCCCGTTAAAGAGGAGGTTACAGGTGAGGTGTCAACCTAAATGGTTGATTAGGTGAGTGTATTTTAAATAAGTGCTTCATTAAAATACCATGGTCATGAATATTTAATTGTATCTTTGTTTTTGTAATTGATGGACCCATATAATTAAGGGTTGTCCAGACCACTTTCATTATGTTCCAAAAATAATGGAGGTGTTAATTCAGAATAATCTTCTAAAGTATCCCTTTTTTGTTGTTATATAGCATTTCCAATTCCATTGTTATCGAATCATCTTGTCTATCTTACTGGTCTAGCCTTTTTTTGTATTCCCAACCACTTGTGTTTTTGGCATAGGCCCTTGCATTTTTTCAGCAAAGTATTGATGGATCATTTGGGTTTTTAGATTGATCCTCTCATTATATATTTAATGTAAAGGGAAAGGGACCTCTTCAACCCTCCTTTATTTATAAAAAATAAGAAATCATTAATAAATTTTTTTGTTATGCTTTGCACTAAGAAATTTAAACAATTAATCGTTATTAAATTTGGTTTATTTGAAGTTATCAATTTGTTGCTAGAAGTGAAGACTAGCATGGCCTGCTAGCATCTATATGTATTCTAGGATATCTTTGTGTCAATGTAAAAAATAATTTGTATAGTTTTAGGATAGAGGAGCTAATAGTGGATTGATGGTTATCTTCACATCACTGTAAAAAACAAATTTGAGTTACACTACATCATTGTGGAAACTGTGGAGGTCTTTACTATTGAAAGCTATGGAGGTCTTTGAGAAAGGAATAGATTAGTGGCCTCTAGGCTAAACTATTTTTTAATTTCAAAAATAGATATCAAAAAATAGTTTGTATTAAAGAAAATGCTTAGTGACCGCTAAGCTCGAATACTTATATAACATAGCACTCTAGGTTATTATTTTATTGTTTATTGAGAAAGGAATAGATTGGCAACCTCTAGGCTAAACTGATTCTTAATTACAAAAAATAGAGATAAAAAAAATTGTATTAAATAAAATGCTTAGTGACCACCATTATTAGGCTTCTAGGAGCTTCTAGGAGCTTGGAAATTCCCCAAGTGCATCAGGTGGTTGAGGGGAAAGTCTCTATTAAATTTATATTTTGGAATATTCTGGAGAAGAAAATCTATTGGCAATGGGTAAACTCTGACATTTTTTCCTTTTGGTGGCCATACAAAGTTTTGGAACTTTGGTTAGCTTGCAAATTTGTGAATTTTGCTTTGTAGACAACATTATTAGGCTTCTAGAGCTTCCAGGAGCTCGATGCTTTCTGGTAATGCTCGGGTTGTGGACCTCAATGGCTCGACATTGTGTTTTTCAGCTCATGGTTTAGATCTGTTAACTTGGACATGTTTGTAGTTTGCAATCTTATAACAGTCAAGCTTATGGAGGTCACACTGTGATTTGGTTATTTTTTTTTTGTTATACTTCCAATAGGCTATTAAGAATTGTGTTTAGAGTGAAATTTATTGTCTAGATGACAGTTGTGAAATACTTCTAATTATTTTTTTAATATATGGCCTGACATGAAATCCTAGGGACCTCTCTGATAATAAAATTTTTGGACCCATTCTGGGATCTGTGGGGGCTTTGAAACATCTTCTAAAATTGTAATTCATGTCCTTATAGGATTTTATAGAGCATAAACAAGAAGTCAAGCTTCTATGAATGAACATTATATTGACTTGATGATTCATCTCAATTATAAATTCAAGGAATTTGAACGGAAATAGACTGAATGGGTTTCTTCCATAAGAGTTTGGAAATCTATGGAGTATAGTGGATATGTAAGTTCTTCATACTGAAAATATAATTATTTAACTCCCAAGGTCATGTTTTTGGATCTATATGCTATGTATTTTCATTTCAAGGGAAATTGTAACTTAATGTGTGCTTGTTTTCAATGTAGATATCTTTGTGTCAATTGATTAACAGGTCCTATTCCTCAAGAGCTTGGGCAGTTATAGAAACTTAGTCTCACTATATGTTCCTTTCATCTATACCATAAATGTAAATTTTGGGTAGGCTTGTGTTGATGTTCAAATAATATTGGAAATGAATCATATGCATGATACTTAAAAATAAAATTTTATCAGGGGAAGTGCCATTGCAGTTAGTCAATTGTTTCAGCCATGATACATTGTGAGGATTCCTTTTTCCACATGTTTCTTTGTGAAGTTTTGAAAGATATGATTTGTAAATTTAATTATCTTTCCCTAATAATAGAAGATACTGTAAATGGCTCTATTTATTTTACAAAACCTCTCCTACAACAATTTGTCTGGGGAAATTCCTGTCATTAAAAACTTTTCAAGTTTTCCTCCAGACAGGTGTAGATATAAGCACAACTTTTCTCTGTGGACCAATTCAGTTTTGTTTCTTATGGTTTTTGGATATCAAAAATTAACTGATGCAAGAAATAGTATTTTTCTTTTAAATAGCTCATGTTCTAGATACTTTCTTCTATTGTTATCAAAAAATTGGCAAACTTGGATATGTATGATGTTGTGTAACAAAATTGTGGCCCAATGCAATGAACAACATCCATCTCAAAACTGAAAAAAAATTGTTTGCATCTGTTTGGGTTTCAGTACTACTATTGTGCATAATTATAGCTTTGTACCATTCAAATCATCCAAATGCATTTACAAAAGGCTCTGCAAACAAAATGGAGCAAGGTGTTAAAACTAACATGGCTATACATGATTTCATATTGTATAGATTATCAGACAACAAATCAGAAAGCAATATCTTATTACAATTTCTTTATCGACACATCTATTTGTTACATTTAGGTTCTCCAAGGTTGGTCATACTACACATGAACATGGCTCTTCACATGTACGACAACATAATGACAATCACAAAAATCTAAATGAGAAATATGTAATTGGCTATGGTGCTACAAGCACTATTTATAAATGTGATCTAAAGAATTCTAAGCCAATTGCTATAAAGAGAATGTATAGTCGCTACCCACAAAGCTTGCTTGAATTTGAAACTGAGATGGAAATAGTTAGAAGCATCAAACATCAGAATCTTGAGAGTTCTGCATGGATATTTTCTTTCTCCACTTGGAAACCTATTGTTTTATGATTACATGGTAAACGGAATTCTATGGGACATCCTACATGGTGAGTAAAATGATTATGTTATGAAGAAAAATGGATTTGTACATTGTAGATTCATATTTTGAAATAGAAGCATCCAATCAATCTCTAACCTTCATATTAAAATAGATTGTTGGAAAATATAACAAGTGTTTTATTAATTTTTATTTTCATATAGGATCATCAAAGAAGATTAAGCTAGACTGGAACACTTGGCTAAATATTTCTCATGGTGCTAAAGAAGGATAACCATATCTTCATCATGACTGTAACCCACGCATTGTTCACAAGGATGTGAAGACTTATAACATTCTTTTGGATTATAATTTTGGTGCACATTTGTCATACTTTGGCATTGCCAAGTGCATTTATGTCAGCCAAAAACCACACCTCTACCTATGTTATGGGTACCATTGGTTAAATTGACCCAAAATATGCAAGGACATCAAGGCTTAATGAGAAATATGATGTATACAAGTTACGGAATTACTCTTCTAGAGTTGCTGACAGGGAAGGAAGTTGTGGCCAATAACTCAAATCTGCCAAAGTTGGTAAGATTTTTGTTTTTAATTTTCACTCGGAGCTTACACTGTACACTGTTTAAGTATTTTTAAAGGTTTTTTTCTGGAGCATAAAGAAATCAAATGTGGATGGAATTGTCTTTGACATTAGCAAGTGAACCCATATTCTATCAAAAGAAGACAACAACACAGTCATGGAAACTGTTGATACAAAATTTATAGCAACCTATAGGGATCTTTGGATTGTAAGAAAAAACTTCCAGTTGGCCTTGCTTTGCACCAAGAAATGACCCTTTGATCGACCCACCATGCATGACATTTCAATATTTCTAAATTCAATGTCAAATGTACCTTCTCCTACGTAATTTCCTAGTATCTGAACGAACCAACTGACCCCTAGTAATAATTACAAGAGGTATTTGATGGATATGCAGATGGTAAGCACAAAGATGTTATAGGGAGCACAAGTTGCACTTCTGATAGGGATTTTTTTTTGTGATATTTAGTGAGGTGATTTCACTAAAACACTGTTTAACTGGAACGAGACTTGGACGGTGTTGTGATGGGAAAAAAAAGCATCCCCAGGAGTCCTCTCTATCCTGGGGTCTACTTTTCTCAATAGACTGAGCTGATTTTCAAGTAAAAATGACCAATTTTTCCTGTAACAACCAATATTTTTTTCCATAATAATTCAGACCACTTGGAACCCTTAAAATAGATAAAAGTGTGCCCAAATTTCTTTTTGAAGGGGTAAAATTGGGTTTTGGGCATTTTGTTCATTTTTCACTTGCCCAATAGGATTGTTTTCATCATAATCTAAATCAATCCACTTCCTGATACTAGTAGTAGTACACTCTTTGCTGTTGCCTACTCATAAATACTAGTCTTTACTTTGACAGCACCTCCACTACTACTTTACTCAACACTACTTGTATCCAAAGCGGTAGTCTCATTCAAGAGGAAGCAAATGTATTCATTTTAAGATAAATTTGGGAAATAGAAGGTGGAAATTCCACAGGAGAATATGCCCAAAACCACTTCCACGATATAATATTTATAAATGTATGGGGTATGTATGCAACATTTTCATGTGATAGAAGCTTTCATTTTCAAGATATGCAACAACAAGGTTGTTCTCATGCAACAACAAGTTTACTATCATGCGAAAGTAACCTTGCTATGACATATCAGTAAACTTGTTGTTATTTTGACAGATACCTTGCTATTGCATGACTACAAACATACTATCAGCATGACTGGGATATACTTTGAGTCTCTCGTCAGGCATAGGCATATCCATGTCATTCGGGTCAGAGAAACATTGTTTCGTATGTTAGTGAAGAGAAATGTCATGTTTCAATAGGAGAAGCGTTATGCGTCAACAACAAAACTATGGTCGTGAACCTAGTGAAAGATCCTTGTCGCGCATCAATAAATAGCTACTTGTCACCTAACTGTAAACTTCAAAACAGATCTGCATCATTGCACTAGTGCTTAGAGTACGCAAGTTCACATTATTTGATATGATGATACCTACAACTCATAATTCCTCACGTAGTAAACGAGGTCCCGAGCACTTTTACCAAGGTTTTTATAGAGAGATGGGATCATAATGTAGGTAGAGCTTGACCCCTAAAAAACAAATACTGTAAATTTTAGGCAAATAGGACACTGACCTACTCCAAACATTAATACCTTGTCAAATTTTGCTAAATATGATCTCATTTTCACATATTACCAACATTGGGAACACTAAAGTGTTGGCATGTTCATTGACTCAACAAATGAATACATGTTATGTGAAAACACAATTTTCCACAAATATGCGACCACTCCTCATATAATATTTGTACATGTATATGTATGAATTTATAACAAATTTTAAATATACAGATGGAACCTTTCAATGTAAAGATGATGAACATATCAGTTGTGTTATTTTAAGATACTTCCTATCATCACAAAACTCAAAGCATGGTGGAGATATAATTTGAGCTTCATAGGCATAGGCATGCATTCATTTTCCAAACATTCATGCTCAATGAAGAGAAATGAGACATGTAGAAGTGTATATACCTCTATGGTTTGAACCTAGAAAATATTTTCATATTTACTATGTTCTCTGAAACATGCATCATTGCTTTCAATTTTAGAATCTTTGAAAATGATATTCCAATCAAAGTCCTCAAGAACAACAAGGTCCTGGACACTTTTACAAGGTTAAGAGAAGGGGATATAAGATGTAGACTTGTGAAAAAGAAATAGCATAAAAGTGTTATACCACATTAAGAGGTGTGATGCAAATATAGCTCATTCACATGGACCAACATTGGGAAAAATATGTTGGCATTTCTTGACTCACAAATAAAACAATTTTGGTACAATGGGTCTTTTGATTGATGTAAACTATAAAATATTGGTTCAATGTATTTCCGAGGGTGTAAGATTACATTTCTCACAAATATTTTTCTTACATTGTGTCAAATTTTATTTCATTTTATTTCTCATCAAAGTGATTCATCGTTTATATGGAAAATGAAACAATTTACAAGCATAAATTTTACTATTTTTCACAGTAATAGAATTTTTGATATACATAAAATCCCAACTATTTTGATTTCTTTTAATGATTACTCAGAGATATAGTTTATAATAATAAACACTAGTGAACTTAATGTCGTGTACAATCTAAAAAAAAATACTTGAGTTGTTACAAGGTATATTCCGGGGTGAGAACAAAATTTTATCGTAACTTCCACTAGAAATCAAAATAACATCACTAGCATTTAACATCTATGTAAAATTTAAGGATGCACATAATAAACATCAAGAGTGTGAACCTCACACTTTGAAAGTGCAAGCCATACACTTTTAAAGTTGAGGCTTGCACTTTAAAAGTTTGAAGCTCGCACTTTAAAAGTTTGAGGCTCGCACTTTCAAAGTGTGAGGCTCGTACTTTCAAGGTGGGACACTCTCACTTTCAGAGTGCAAGGCTTGTAATTTTAGAGTGAGAGGCTTGGAATTTCAAAGTACGAGGCTCAGAATTTTAGAGTGTGGGGCTCAAAATTTCAGAGTGTGGGGCTCGTAAATAATCTTTAATAATGAGGCTAACAACTTTGAAAATATGTGCCTCACACTTTCAAAGTGCGAGTCTCATATTTTTAGCAACTTTGAAAGTGTGATTCTCACAAATTTTACAATGTGATTCTCACCATTTGAAATTGCATGGTTTACACTTTGAGCTTTCTATTGTCGGGATTTATTACTAGTATTTATTTTTTATTTAATACAATAGGATCATGACTTATAATAGTTAGTGTTCGATAACCTTACATCAAGGATGTTTTACTTTCATTTAATACAACGAGATCATGACTTATAATAGTTAGCAGCAACTAACCATACATTGAGTATTTTGCACTTTCATTTATTACAATAGGCTCATGACTTATAATAGTTAGCGACCACTCACCTTACATCGAGGCTTTTGCACTTTCAAATTGTGTGGCTTGCACTTTGAACTTGCTTTTGCAGGAAGTTATTGTTAATTTTTTATTTTTAGTAATCTAACAGAATCATGCCTTAGAATAGTTAGTGGCTTCTAGCCTTACATACTTCCAACATGAAAATCTAAAAAATGGAGAAATTGGAATCTAATAATAATGAAATTAGAATCCAATAATAGATAAATTGGAATCCAATAATAGGGAAATTGGAACTCCAATAAGTCTGATAATGAAAATATTGGAATCCAATATTATTACTAATGGAATCCAACAATAGTATTAATGGAATCTAGTATAGACAAAAATGGAATCCAATATAGTAAAAACGGTGATAGATTTCTTCCAAAACATGTAATACTAGAGTCCAGATTCACTGGAATATGTCCAAATTTAGTGAAATAAGCATTTTTGGATCATTCCTACTATTTCCTCTATATTTATGTTTCTTTCTCCTCTTGTGTATTTTTAAGAAATTACTTCAGGTTTATCAAATGTTATAAGTTTTAACACATAATTCTAATTATGAATGATTATTTTGGAAGGTAATTAATTAGAATTTAATATTTTTTGCAAAGGAAATAAGTATTTTTGTCTATGACAGTTTTTTGAACATCATCTCGGTGTTAGCTAACCCGTCAATGTTTACTCACAACTTATCTGATAGGTTTTGACAAATTTTCTAGTTTTTGGTATTACTTTGTTTGTCCTTCATATTCTTTAGCAATTGGTTTTCAGGAATACTATCTTTGACAGTTCTAAAACTAAGTGGAGCTTGCTTATTAGTTCCTTATACTTTTTAGGCCTAACAGGTTTGATAGTTACAAAACTATGTGGAGCTTATTGATTCAATTGCTATTAGGAATTTGATAGGATAAATATCTCACGAATGTTAGAAATAGTGACTTATCCAAAGAAAGGATACTTTGAATAATTTATTCATTCATGTTTTATTCACATCATTACATCTTTAAAAAGCATATTGAGGACTAATATTCCACTTTAATATGTTTTTGGCACTTGTATTGATAGAATTCATTACTTAGGAGGGATGGAGATTGATCTTGTTAGTTTTACTGATTATGATTGGGCCGGTGATCTTGATCATCAAAAATCTACCTTAGGCTATAGTTTTTCTCTTGTTTCATGTACTATTAGTTGGTCGAGCAAGAAGCATAATGTAATTTTGATATATTCTATAGAGGAAGAATACAAGGGAACAAACAATACTACTATGTAATTTGTTTGATTATAAGGGATTCTGACAGAGTTTGGTATTCACTTATAACAGCCTACTATCATTTATTGTGAAAACATGAGCACCATCTCAATTTTCCAAAATATGGTTTAGCATCAGCGAATGAAGAAAAATGAGATTCACATGCACTTCATATGAGATATGATTCATATAGACATCATCAACTTGTAGCATTGCCATACTTCTAATCTAGTTACATATATATTCACCAAGCCCTTCACTGAAGCCAAGTTCCTTCACTTCCTCTCTCTTTTTGGGTTTATGCGTTTTGTATATTTTCATCTTCTTCATGATTTCTAGTCCTCTTATCCTCTTTGTATTTTCCAGAAAGATGCATTTTGTACATGGGTACCCAATCAGGAATTTAGTTGTCGTGGCCCATTTGATGCATCTTTCATAGATGTCTATGGTATTTATATTTCTTTTCTGACTCACCATGATCTTTATATCAACTTCTATGAAGGGGTGTGTTGGTGTGTGTTACTTTACTCATCATTACTCAAGGTCTTGACCACATCATATGGTGATTCATTTCACCTAGGTGAGATAATAGGGCATATGAGTTATATGACACATGACATATTTTGTCATAGAATCTTTCATTATCATATGCATCATAGGAGTCATAGGAGTTACATTACATTTTGGAATTGTAAATCCTCTTCCCCTCATGAAGGGAATGATTATCCAGCCATTAGAGTTACATTTTAGACACAAAAACACACACTTGGGAACATTTATGGGTCCTAAAAACATGTTATCATTTACACGATTACTAAGCAAGAAAACTAGTAATTGACGACTATCATTGGCCTATTTTATTTGTCTCTTGTTTTCTATTTGGTCTTACACACCCTAAAGCCTAGTCAGAACTTTACTTGTTTATCATTCATGGCCTTAGACACCATAGCCTATTTGGGACAACTACACCCAGGCACTCTTGTCCCCTTTGTGTGCCCCTGAACCTTTTTCACCTTACTCACCTCCTTTTAGGTATCTTTTATCTTTTGATAATATTTTTCACTTGTGGGTCATCCTTCTAATTGTCAATTACAAAATTCAAACAAGGGAATCATATAAATACATAGTTATGTGTTCAAATCAAGGACCAAGCACTAATAATTACTATCATCACCTAATTTTACATTCAAAAGGAACCTAAAGCACTCCAAAGAATCCATGTAGCATCCATTCAAATGGAAAAGGGTTGCATACTCTGCATACACATCATAGGAAGGGTAATTTCATTCTAATCCATCCATGAATTCTACTACATTGCTACATTCTAGCTACATAACGCTATCAAGTGCAACTTGCATAAGGGTATCCTAGGGCATGATTTCTACACACACTCACAAGAACTACATGGATTCTGAGATGTAGTGCAGTGCTTGGTTGTAAGGTTTCTCTCATGGTGACCACTAGGGTTAGTCTAACTCCCCATTCTGCATTTTCCTTTTTAGGTTTGATGTGGTTTATGGGATTATGCAGGTGAACATCTCTTTTGTAGGTTATATGTACCTTCAGTGATATAGGAAATACTATCATTTGATCAACAAAGAATAATTGTGACACAACAGAAACTAGATTTAGATATTTTTCATAGTCACGGGAGCCCAAATCTAGTCACCAATGCCCAGGTTCCCCTGTCCTGTCACGGGCGCCCATGTCCATCATTTTTCGTAAGTTGTATAATTTACAAAGATTAAACCCAATGTTGTTTGCATATTTTTCATCACTTCTCCATTCCTAGATCAGTTCCAAATTACACAAATATCAATGAAGTCATCTTTTCTCCCTCTCGTGCTTAGGGTTTCATACTTTAAATCTTAGTTTTCTTGTATCATTTACTGTATTTTATCATTTTTACATCATTTACTCTACAATACTTAGATTTAATTCAAATTAAATTAAATCATTTAGTGAATCCATCTCTTGAAATTAACCTTACCTCTAAGGTTTTCCTTTTATGCCCGTCACCCGTAGTGTTCATTTTGATTCCTTTGAGTACATTGAGCATCCTCCCTCTATTCGTAAATATTCTAAGTCACTGTTTGAATTGGGAAACCCATTTGCTAACTCATTTAATGTTCATATAGATTAAAACCTATGATAGTGAACAATCCTATGATGAGGAAACTAATTTTGATCAAGAACAATAATACAAGCTCACTAATTTTCATCAATCTTCGTGCTCTAATCCTTTGCATATTCCACATGTTCTCAATACTTTACTTGCTACCAAACACTTTTGAGATGCTACTTCTATACCTCTTGTAGGTTCTTCTTTGGCTGTCATGGACTCCACCCAACCCCTTAGCATTCCTAGTTCCATTCCTATTTCTACCACTCCCCTCCTCCATACCAATGCTTATAATACATAATTGGGTTCCTCTTATAGTACCCATGACTTAGATTTTTTATATCAGGTTATAGAAATTCAAATTTGTCAGTTACAACAACCTACTTTGCATTCATCTCCATCTCTTGATTCCTCATTACTCCTTTGTACCCCTTTCATCCCGCCATTTATGCTTATTCACTCCCTCTTAAATTTGTCACCCCTAAGCTTCCCACTTTCAATAGCCATGGTGACCCTCAAGACCATCTCATATCTTTTCATGTGGTATGTCTTGATTATCTAGATGATCATACATTGCTAGCTAAGTTATTTCCTCATAATCTTTAAGATTACGCCATGGGTTAGATTTATGATCTACCTATTCATTTGGTAACTTCTTTTATGCATTTTTCCAATGCTTTTATTTCTCAATTTTCAATCAATATCATCACCAAGATGTCTTATGCACAACTCACTCAAATCAAACAAAGATCTAATGAGCATCTAGCTTAATATGGTTTGCATTACTAGAACAACCTAGCTAAGATGACTAATGTCCTCGTTGATTTTGAATTGCAAGATATTTTTATTCAAATCCTCTTTCCAAAAATTCAAGAGAGTGTTATTTAAAGGAACGATAATAAGATCGTTCCAAGTCATGAAGATCTCAGGTGATCATAGCACACCACATTTGATAAGCTGAAAGAAATTCACCAGAATAACTTTACAAGAGAATTTACAAAAAAAATAGCAATAATGGATCATATAATATTATGGAATTCTCATGAGTACAATGAGAATGGGCCTTTCTTATATAGGCAAGGAAGATCTATCTAAGAACCATTCAAGGTTATAGATAAATCCATAAATCAAGGAAAGAACTAGTCAAGACCATAGATTTAGGAAAGAACCAGTAATAACAACTAGATAATGTCTTCCTAATATATAAATAAGATAAAAGAAATAGCCACACATAAGTGGGTGAGGATAAATAAAATAGAAGGTAAATAAAGTACCTGGGTGAACATGAACTAAGGTAAATACCTTCTCTAACACCCCCCTCAAGTGAAGCTAGTGGCCTAAAATAAAAGTGGAATATCCACAGTATGAGTCCTGGTAACTAGGTATGATGAGGTACTCATGTATAATAACTGGGAAAAAGGGACATGAAAAGGTACCAAAAACCAATAACAACAAAGTAGAGAGATAAAAAAAACCCGTTACAAGGCATTCTAAGAATCTTGGCTCAAAAAACTTGTACAATGTTGAAGAAGTTTTGTGTGCACTATAGCCTGCATCCACTACTCGATCATAAAACTCAGAAACATAGCTAACACTGGGTTTCACTAGAATAGCTCCATACAAGGAGACTGTCAATGGATTGATTTTGAAAGTGTAAAAAAAAACACCAAACATAATTCGATGAACTGCTGGAAATAGGTGTGCCATGATCCAAGAATAAAAACCAAAGCAATAAGACAAGGACACAAAATCCAGAGTTTCACGATCCAAGAAAATCCAAGGTAACAAGGCAAGGACACAAAACCTGAAGAAGTAGGATCAACACCACTCCCTCCCATACTACTGAATGGGTGAAGGGACGCTAAAAATCTATATGAGTTTTCAAAACAACTACTTGATCACTTACAAACTAACACTTGACTTCATCAAAATAGCTCCCCCATAAGAGAGACTGTTAAAATGCCAAATGTGCTGAAAATACATATATGAAATCTCTAAACAAACAAGAGAGATATACTACACTTGCAAAAGAAAAATCCTCAAAACAAGGAGCATTACAATTCAGAAGGTGTAGAAATTGGAGAAAGAGGTTGAATGGTGGAGGAGCCATGCCGGTAGAGTCCTCTCAATGAATGCCTATGTCACCACCATGAGTGATCATATATCCACTCCAAATCAACACAGATGGATGAAGAATATGCCTCTATATGACTTGGTGCAAAATACACAATGGGTGCATTCAAAGGAACATCAGAATATGTGTCAGATTGATCATTTCTGATAGCTAAAATATCAGGTTTCTCAAGCCTGAGTGAAGGTGCAAAACTCATGTGTAGCTCATGATCCTTGAAAATATTCGAACGAATAAGAATAAGATATTTTTCTATGTGTGATCCCAATAAATGACCTACTCAAAAACCAATGCTTTGGTAAAAATTCCACTTAACATGTGGAATAGGAAAAACAATACCCTGTTAATGTCTACAAATACCTTCACCAGTGAAACCCATAGAGCGGAGAATGCAAGAATTGAATGCAGTGATATGCTTCTCAAAATATCCATGCATGTGAGTTGGAGTAGGATACACAAAATGTGTTATTGCAATAGGCACAGATGTGGAAGAACATGCAGTAACAATCCTAATAGGCTTAGGAACATCAGGAGAAGGAGTGGGCTCAGAAATAGGTAGATCAAGGTCAGTGGGTACATGAGCAAGAACTACAAGTGGACTAGGAGGATGGATATGATTGTCCGCAATATGAGGGTGATGTTTTAAGTGAGAAATTATCTACTATAGGGAGTGTATTATTGTATCCTTCTCATAAATGAGGTTATGAAGAAGAGATTTTTTATTTTTAAGTGATCTTTTCTTTCCACAAATTTGACTATATCCTCCTGAAGTGCGCACACTTCAGAGAAAATCATATCGTTCTCAGAATACATGATAGATACAAAAATGTAACACCTAAAAGTTTAGGACATCGGGATTAACCAAAATTGCGTCCATAAGTGATTACAACACCCCTCCCCCAAAATTTGGCACTTTATAATTGAGTGTGTGTAAATATTAAAATGAGTAAAAGTACCTTTTGCATTTGAAGTATGTGTATAAAATTGTCACCACTTTGGAGATCTTGAAAAAATACACAATTTCAAAAGAAAATCACCTTAATCTGAACTACATATCAAAATTTATGAGCTTTAGAAGGTTTTGCTATTAAAAAATAATATTTTAATGTTGATTTTTTTTCTTAAAGGTGCACGTGACACCAAAATATCAATAGGGTAAATAATTGCATCCACTTGATACAAACTTGCAACCAAAGGATAAAAGACTGCACCCAAAACCTACATGTCCAGAGGGTAAATCATTGCATCCGAAGGGTACACGTCTATATCCAATGGATAAAAGAATGCACCTAGAAGGTACAGATTTGTGTATAGTGTATAAAAGACTACATCCAAAACATAAATATGCAGAGGGTAAAAGAATGCATCTAGAGGGTACACGTCTATATCTAATGGATAAAAGAACGTACCTAGAAGGTATAGATTTGTGTCTGGTATATAAAATATTACATCCAAAATAGAAATATCCAGAGTGTAAAAGAATGTATCCAGAGGGTACATGTCTATATCCAAGGGACAAAAGAATGCACCTTGAGGGTACAGATCTATGTCAAGTTGATAAAAGACTGCATCCAAAATAGAAATATCTAGAGGGTAAAATAATGCATCCAAAAGGTACACACTTATATCCAATAGATAAAAGCATGCACCCAGAAATTACAGATCTATATCGAATGGATAAAAGAATGCACCCAAAATGTACAATTGTTAATACAAATTTAGATTGCAAATATCACTTTTCATGGTACCTGTATCAAAAAATAGAGAAACCCAGAAAGTTTCTCAAAAAACCCAGAAAGATGATACAATTTATGTGTCAAAAAAATTGTTTGTACATAATTGTACGGATTTTTTTGAAAATGTGCCAAAAAACCCTTTAAAATGTCCAGATTTGATTGTCTCAAAACATGGTCAAGTTTATAGTCAATTCTAGGGTTTTGGCACCTTCCAAATCCAATGTTGAACCCCATTTTGCATAAAAAGGTATGCTACAAAAATTTTGTAAAAAATTTTGAATACATGAAAATAATAAACCCTTTCTTGTAAAGAAAAAATTACATACATATGTCTAAATCATCTATCACTCTAATACCATGAAAGGAATGATAAGAAGATTGTTCCAATCCATAAAGATCTCAAATGATCATAGCACACCAAATTTGATAAGCTGAAATAAATTCACCATAATAACTTTAAAAGATAATTTGCAAACAAATAAGAGTAATGGATCATATATTATTATGGAACTCTCATGAGTACAATGAGAATGGGTCTTTCTTATAAAGGTAAGGAAGATCAATATAAGAACTAGTCAAGGTCATAGATCAAGCCATAAATCAAGGAAAGAACTAATCATCAAAGAAATATTTAAGACCATAGATTTAGGAAATAACTAGTCAAGACCATAGATTTAGGAAAGAACTAGTCATAACAACTAGATAATATCTAAATAAGATAAAGAAATATCCACCATAAGTGGGTGAGGATAAATAAAATAGAAGGTAAATAAAGTGCCTAGGTGAACATGAGCTAAGGTAAATACCTACTCTAACAGTTATCTTTGAGAGATCTCCTTCAATTGATCTATTGGGCCTCGAATTATTAGCTAAGTGCCAAAAGGCACACGCGCACTAGAGCAATAAGAAGAAGGGAATGCTTAGAAAAGCATGCAAGACAAAGATGTTTAAGAAGGGTTTAGGATAAACCAGGGTGTGAGCACAAAGTAATACATAGGGTCTAAGGACTTAGCCATATTCAGCATTCTGTAGGAACTTGAGGAAAAATGTGACCCGAACAGGAATGACAAGTGGATAATGTGCCAACCTTGAGACTTGATGGTCAAGGAAATAATATTCCACACATGGAATATTCCTAGGAAGACATCATTACATAAAGTGGAGAGCTCATATCAGAATAAGCATGGACCATTGGAGGACCACATTGACACTTGGCATCTGATCTGCTCCTGAAGAAAGGCATGGCCATGGGTGAAGATCCTATAAGAAGAGATGCTCGGGTAGATGAAAAAAAAACATAGACATGAATTCATGAAGAGAGACACCAAGACATATAACATGGGAAGAGAAAATATCTACAAAGAATAATTGGAGGCCCTAGGAGTTGGGGTTCTCATTAGAGGATTGTAGGAATCTTATCATGTCTAAGGGATGGGTCTATAAAAATTTTGTAATAAAGGAAACATAGCTAGGACCTCTGATATATGGGTCAGATCCATGTCTTGATACATTTGGTCTGATATGACCCTTTTAAATGTAATGTGGCTATTAAGACTATGATCAATATAAATATATGGCTCTATTCTAAATATCTAGTTCAGGGGTGTAAACCCTAGTGTTATTTCCTTATATTTTCTAGTAGATTTGTTCTTTGTATTTCATGCCATGATGTTTCTCTTGTTATTAAATTCTTGAAGGATATGATAGCTCATGTTGTGTTTTTACATGAATATTCACTTCTCTGCAACTAATCCTCTAACAATGGCAAGATCTTCTCATAGTGCTCACATAAAGGAGGGGCTTGACACCTGAGCATGCCACGAGTGAGTACCCAGTGCTCATTGGGTGATAGGTGGGTGTGCATGGGGTTAGAAGTTATTAGATGGGTAAAAATGACTACATCTCCATTCCGTTGTCGGGACCTCTTTTCAATTTTTTGTGAGAATGATGTGTGATGGTAAAGTGCTTGACCTTGGATAGTGTCGAATCATGGTTTAAGAACACAAAGGATGACTTTTCTCATATATTTAGTACTAGACCTAAGTTTGATGCACGTAGATGGGTATAATAACACATGTATCATAAGCTCTATGAGACCTTATTTTGTTGTTTTCCAGTAGAGTTGTATGAATGGATTTCCATGCATGCATCTAGATCAAGTTGGTACTATAGATCTTGCATTTAGATCCAAGAGGAATATCAAAGGCTACATGATGTTAATCTGACTTGGACGTGTGTTGTTAATTATTGGTGGAAGAGAGTGTTGACTAGTTATACCCTGGAATACATTATTTCTATGTATTCTTGTCCTGAGGTTGCTTATTTTGAGTTCATAAAGGAACCTAGAGGATCATTTTTGTGTTTTATCCCTTTATCCATAAAAATATTGATCATCATACTAAGTTTGGAATCATTTCCTATGGTCAGCTAAGCTTCTCTAAGTGCTAGGTGAGGAAGTTAGGGTGGAGGAAGATGGTAGACCTTGCGGTGGAAAAGGTGAGAGAGGAGAGACGAATCAAGTATAGTGAGGCTCGTTAAAGGGAGTTGGCTAGATAATGTGAGGTTGCATGAGTGATGGATCTATGGAGGTAGACATTGCAGGAAGGAATTGAGTTTCGTGTAGAGGATGTAGAGCTTGAAAAGTATGTGCTACGCCATCTTGGAAAGTGCAAGAGAGAGACCCCTTCAGCTTCTGATGAGAGTTCTTCACTTGGAGAAAGGAGAGTCATCAGCATGCATCTGAATCTTCCTTGTGACCAACCCCTAGCACTTAGTCTTCCAAATCAAGGGATAAGTATTGTTAACCCAGTTGGTATTAGTAGGAGTGATTGATCTACACCTAGGAGATATAATTTATCATTTATTATATCTATGGTTGCACAATCATTTCTTGTGTTTGGAGGAATATTTTCTGGAACGATGATTGGGAAAATTATGAGTACACAAAGTTTGGGTATCATATCAATATGCAATGTAGGACACACATCTGGTAGTGGTACAATATCACAAAATATTGGCACATAGTTTAGTGGGATGTTGGGAACACTAGGCATGACCACTTCAGGCCCTTTAACAGCTACATGAGGTGAATTTGGTGGTATAGGATCTAGATGATCTGGTGGATCAGAAGTAAAAGGACCTGGTGGATGTAGTGGATCTGGTGGTGGAGGTAACACTAGAGGGAATCAAGGTTCTGGGTCAAGTGGAAAAGGGCCTCAACCACCTTAGCAAGTGTTCTTCAAAATGTCTTTACACCTACCAAACTACAAAGGTGTTGAGGGTGCTACAGATCTTATACACAAGTGTGAACTACTATAGCACACAAAGGGGATCATTACCCCAGAGAAAAAAGCAAGATAGTTTTCAACAACCTTACAAGGACGTGTGCATAGCTAGTACCAAAATTATGAACCCCATCACACAGTTGTAAATTACACCACATTGTGGAATGCTTTCTTGGCTAAATTTCATATCCTTGAGTTTGAACAGAAGAGCATCAGTGCACTGAAGGAGATTCAACTAGGTATGGTAGAGAGTGTGCAGGAGTACAACACCCATTTCAAGAATCTCTTATCAAAATTTTCTTATGATATTCACCCCTCTCAGCATGCTTAGTGGTTTTTTGGAGGGTTGATAACACCTTTTAGAAGATCACTTTTACATAAGACTTTCACAAACTCGTGCGAGGCCTTAGAAGCTACCCTGTGCATTGATACTAGTGTTAGCCCTTTTATTGATGCTCAAATTGTTGTAATGGCCAAACAGATAGAAAAAATATCTTCAAACTCAACACATGAGACTCATAGTGGTCTACGGTGCATGGATTGTGAGGTAGAGGGGCATACAAAGTAAATTTTTCCCTAAAGATCAAGTCATGCCATGATGGTGGACTATGAAATTTGCAATGGAGATCATGATGCAAGTAGATTTCCACTACTGCAGTGCGTGATCCATAAGAATGTGTCTTGTTATTGTAAGATGTTCACCTCTACTACCCATGACACTAAGGATTGTAGATTAATTGACCAGATACATGACACCATTGATATTGGCGTGTGCTAGATCAGCCTCGCAAAAAATTGCAAGCACGATGATCATCACTATGAAGGGTGCATGGATGGAGGGTGCGTGGAAGAGGTTTCTGAGGAGGATTTTGTGATTGTGGAAACTGCAAAGGAGGAAAAAGTGAGTTCCCGCGTGGAACTTGTTAAAACTGGTGGTTTTTGGAGCATTATAAGAGCAAGTGCATAGACCTATTACAATGATTTTGGTATGGAAAGAAGCATAAGTATGAGGAGTTCCCAATATTTTTGAACATATGAGCCATCAACACCAGAAGGAAAAATTCATCAGAATGGTAAGCATAAAGAAGGCCAATTCATAATGGATGCCAAGGGTGGCACGCGAGTCAGAGCTAGAGCCTGTACTAGTTACGACGTGAGCTAAGGCTGCGCATTACAGGGAAGTAGCAAGGTAAATACCAATGGTTATTAGAGAGGAGGTGGTGCATGGAAAGTATCTGGACCCTACTCATCAGAAAGTAGTGTATCAAGATACCATGGATTTGATTCAAAGCCTACAATGAGAGATACAATTCCTAAAAGATTAGTCAGGACAGTTAGAGCAAAGAAAGAATGTTGATGCTCTACAGAAGGATTTGGATGAGGTTAGAGAATTATGAAAGATGTTGAGGAAAGATAATAGAATCCCCTTGTTAGGAGAGTGGTTATGGGAGAAGGTACCACGTGCTGTAGGAGGGCGTGAGAGGTAGGTTCTGCATGTCAACCTTCCTCCCCATAGCCTTGGTTATGACAAGGAGATTACCTTGAATGTTGTTGTAGATGGGTGGCTTCTAAGAAATATTCTGATTGACACGGGCATAGAAATCAATGTTCTCACTCTAGATGCATGGCATCAAATGGGAAGACCCCCATTACAACCATCTTCGAATGTGTTGTATATGGCCGACAAGACAACGATAATGCCCATTGGTGTCTTAAAGGATGTTGTTATCACTATCCAAATGGAAAATTTCACTAGGGATTTATGAGACTTTTCACTAGTTGAGGCAGAAAACTTTCCATCATTACTTGGGTTCCCTTAGTGTTATTATAATAATGGTGACCTAAAGTTCAATATGGGATACATAAGCTTTGAGAAAAAGGAAGAGCGGGTCATCATCCCCTTATCCGATGGAAAATCAGCGCCTTATACTAAGCCCTTAAGAGAAGAAGTTCTTGACACGATATATGTGCACTCTATTAGGGACCCTAAGGGGATTCACCCTATAGAGGGAGTTATTCAGTTTGAAGATGCTCAATCCATGAGTGATACAACTAGTGTGGCATGTGACAATTGGGCACACGGGACTTACAAGTTAATTGGGTGATAGTTAAGAGGCTCTGTGACAAGTGTAACGAAGGCACGCTCATTCAATTTCTTGGGAGGGAAGAAGTTACCACATTATTTTGGAGGATCTAACCCTGAGGATTTCTTATGAGAAATGGAGGCTCATTTGAAAAATGAGGTCGAAAGAAGAGGGATGCTCAGTTATAACTTACCCAGGATTGCAACACATTGGTGGGTGACACATCATGATAGCCTTCTAGAGTGGTGTGAGGTAAGAATCTTGTTCTCTGTTAGGTTCTCCCAAATTAATGCACCCACTTCAATACAAGACTACCATGGGAAGGAACCCACCTTGTCTCACGTCTAATTATGTGAGAAAGCATGGATCAAAGGCATGGAGGCCTTGCCACCTTCTTTATGGGTGCATAAGTTGTATTCCACCTTATAGGGCTATGTGTGCACGTGGCATATTCACTTCAAGATGCATCGTCAGACAGGAAATTTACAGGAGTTAATGGCTAACCTCCTTCAATATTTCAAGTATTGAAGTACTAAACCATAATTAGATAGGGTGTTGCAGGTTGTTAAGCCCCTGATGATGGGAGATAGTGCCATGGCAGAAGAGAGAATACTAGAGTTATTGGGTGAACCTAGATTAGAACCATGCTTTGATGAGGAAGAGTCAGAAGAGATGCAGCTTGAACGTGCATGCATGGAGAAAGAAAAGGGAAAGATGGTCTACATGATAGATGGTGAAGAGATGGAGAGTTTGGATGCTAACCATACTCAAGGTACACACAAAGTTATTTATAGTGCTAATGATCAAGTATGTGCCTACCATGAGCCCCTCAAAACATTTAATTTTAACATTGGTTTAGAAACAGAACCTAAGGAGGCCACTATCAGAGACTATTAGTCAAAGAAGAAGGTTTTGAAGATCATTGACCTATTGCACGAGTTTTAAGACTTATTTCTATGTTGATACCATGAGATTAAAGGAGTTCACCACTCCTTGGGAGAAATGAAAATCGAGTTAAATTAGGGTGTGTGCCCGATCTAGAAGAGGCCTTATCAAATAATCTGAATCTTCACGTCAAAGTCAAGGAGGAAATAGACAAGATTATCACTTCAAGCATCATTGAAGTTGTGGAGGAATCAGAATGGGTAAGCCCCATGGTCATCAATATTAAAAAGGATGGAAGGATAAGGATTTTTTTTTACTTCAAGGACTTATATGCGGTATGTGTAATTGATCATTTTCTAACCCCTTTTATCGAGGAGATCTTGGAAGGAATAGTTGGGCATGTAATCTATTCCTTCATGGATGGATTCTCATGATACCATCAAGTTAGAATTGCTAAATAAGACCAAGAGAAGACAAATTTTTCCACTGAATGGGGAATTTTTTCCTATATGGTCATGCCTTTTGAATTGAAGAGTGGTCCAAGCATTTCAAGATTTTATCCATAAATTCCTTCAAGTCTACCTTGATGACTGGACAATATATGGACTAGTGAAAGACCGTTGTGACAATTTTAGACTAATGTTTGAGAGATTTCAGTAGTTGAGGATAACCCTCAACATTAAGAAAAGTGTTTTTGCTACTCCATATGGAACTTTTTTGGGGCATATCATATGCAAGGAAGGTTTGTTGGTGGATCCTGCCAAAGTTGTTACTGTGGGATTGGGGGAGCCTACCAGTCAGAGTGCAGTGTTCAGATTCCTTGGGCATATAGGGTACTACAGAAACTTTATCAAGGGGTATGCCAAGATCACCATGCCATTGGAGGAGTTACTAAAACACAAGAGTGCCTTTCACTGGGGAGAGGCGCAATAGATGGCATTTGACACTTTGAAGGATAGACTTATCACTGCGTCCATACTACAATTTCCTTCTTGGGATAAAAATTTCCACATTCATGTTGATGCTTCAAGGATGGAAATTAGATCATTCTTAGCACATCCTAGATAAGGGATTGTTGATCACCCCCTCTGCTTTGCAAGTAGGAAGTTGACAATAGTAGAGCCAAACTATACTACTAGTGAGCACGAAGCACTATCAATGATCTACACGCTACATAAGTTCAAGCAATATATGTTAGCAACACCCTTCGTATTTTACACGGATCACATGGCATTGAAGTACTTAGTGAACAAGCTCATTTTTCAAGGGCGCATATGTTGGTGGGTCCTTTTATTTGAATAATTTGAGTTTACAGTTGTTGTGAAACCAAGAAAGAGTAACTCAGGGCCTAACCATTTTTCAAGGATTGAATAAGGGGAGGATGTGCAAAGCATTGAGGATGTTATGCCAGACATGCAACCATTTAGGTTGCGGTGTGCACCCTTTGACTTAAGGAGATATTTTTTTGTTTCTCAAAATGGGTGTGGCACTAGAAGGAATGAAAATTTTGGAAAGGAAATAGTTAGCTATATGCATCACCCCCTACATGTTGATTAGTGGAGACTTATACAAGTTAGGTCATGATGAGGTTATACGTCGATGTGTGTTAGAACATGAGCTCATTACACTCATGGAAGAATCACATGGTGGGATTGCAGGAGGGAAGTATGTAGGTAATACCATAGTTTGGAAGATTCTACTTGTAGGGATTTGGTGGGAGATTATCTACTAGGATTGCATTGAATTTTGCAAGACCTGTTACCATTGCCAGTGCCTTGGGAAGCTAGGAAAAAGAGATGAGATTCCCTTAAGACCTATAGCCAACGCAGAACCATTTGAAAAATGGGTAATTGATTTTTTAGGACCAATTTCACCTGTCGCGCGAAGGAATGGTTCACGCTATATCATCACTCTCACTTATTACTTAAAAAGGTGGGCAGAGGCAGCGCCTACAAGGGATTGCACAGCGGTAATAGTTGTTATATTCTTATGGGAAAACATAATCAACATGTATGGATGTCCTTTAAGATTGACTAGTGATAGGGGTACACATTTTTTGAATGAAACAGTCAGGATTTTGTTGGCAAAGTTCATAGTAGCCCATCATAACACTACCCCATATCACCCATAAGATAATGGAATTGCTAAGGTGTTTAACAAAATTTTGAGTCACACGATAACAAAAATTTGCGATGTGGGAAGACAAGATTGGGATGAAAAGGTATCAGTTGTTCTATGGGCATACATGATAACCTATAAGAGATTGAACAAGGCCACATCATTTCAGTTGGTGTTTGGCATGAAGGCTATTTTACTAGTTGAATTTATGCTACCATCACTATGTATTGCACATGCATGAGGGTTAAATGATGAACATGAAATTCAAGAGTGCATGGAGAAATTAATGTAGTTGGATGAAAGGTGATCACTTTCTAGATGGACTTAGACAACTGAAAATGCACGAAAAAAATCATGGCATGATCATCATATAAGTTGTGAAGATGGTTTTGTTATATGATTCCAAATTTTAGTGCCATCCTGGAAGACTGAAATTCCATTGGTTAGGTCCATATATCATTTCATACATCCTTTATTCAGGATCTTTCCAGTTACAAGCATTGGATGGAATATGGTTAGAAATCCATTTCAATGGGAGTAGGTAGAATCCCTACGATAAATAAGTCTTCCTTGTGTTCACAAATAAGGAAGTATAGCCATTTAGCCTAGGATATCCTTTTATGTGTTTATTTTCCTTGTGTTTCCCTTTCTTGTTGTTTATTCCTTTCTTGTTGGGTTGTTGTTTAGTGCACCTTGTGCACCGGTAGCCACTTATTATTTTCAAAAGTTTTTATATGCGCAGAGGACCACGCATCTATTTTTGTGTGCGGTGGAGAAATGTGAAGTAAAATGGAAGTTTTGTTTCAATGGCCAGGATTAAATGATGAAAATCACATAGTGTGAAAGAGTGTGCGTAGAAAAGGTGGACATGAGTAATTTTGGTGTCGGGATAGCTTTACAAAGACTACAAAAAAAGGATGAGAAGCGGATGAACAATATGAGGTAGGTGAGGGCAAAAAAATCAGGTTAAGGACAAAAGAAATTTCTTCGGTGCTACAAGCGCACATGTGACGATCTTTAGTCAATAAGGATTTTTACGTGCAAGAAGGTTGTAAGTATTTTTCACACAGGATTGGGCGTGGAGGTAAGATCGTTTAAGGGAAGGCTTTAGTTGAAAAATCCACCTTTATTACAAAAGTACGTTGGTAGGTGGCATAGAATTCATTGCAGGAGATGAGAGAAAAGCTAAAATTAGAAGGTTGGGCATATTATTTTTTACCTTGTATTTGTGATAAAGAAGAGCTCTTGTGAACTAGGGCATCCTTGAGAAGTTGCATGAAAGGAGATTGTGAAGATTTGAGTGTGTGACTAGTGTGATTTGTGAACTAGGGTGGAAAAATAGCTACACGAGCATAGAGGAGAGGGTTGTTGGAATTTTTGAAACCCGTAAGAAAGTACGTTGTCTCGTGGAAGGAAGGATTTTTCCAAGGTTAGAGTTTCATAACTAGGGCATGGGAGTAAGGGGATTTTTTGCGAAGGAAGCCACAAATTTGAGAAGAGCGAGGAAGAGGAGAAAGGAGGATTTTTTAGTAACTTGACAAGGAGATGGCACCAAAGAAGGAAACCATTTCCCCAAAGAGAGGCAAGGGCAAAGAGAAACAGATAGTTTCCACCAGTTTCAACAAGGAGTGGTATGTGAAGATGCAATACCCAAATTGTGTATTGTTTGGAAAGGAATGGGTATCCCATTTAAGTAAGATGTCAGTGAGTGATTAAAACCATCGCACAAGCACCATAGAGAAGGAGATGGCATTAGAACATGTTTTCCCGATAGAAAAAATGACACCAGAAGGAATGCCAATCTATGATGATGAAGTGAAGGTAAAATCGGAGAAGGCTAGCTTGCTACAACTTTATGATTTTCCCTACTTTGGAAAACCTGAGTAATTATACCAATGGTTGATGTCATGCATGCATGAGGACCACTTCTACTTCATAGGCCGAAGGATGTGCATAACCCCTCAACTAATCTCTAAGTTTATCGGCCTTGTCTGCGAAGGGGAGCCACTATATGATGACTTGGAGGAAAAGGAATCCAGTGAGCAGATAGTCGAGGCTTATGATTATAAAAAAGGTCTCGCACTATTTTTATATCTTATATATCTCCAACCCAATAATGAGGATGGTCGCGTGCTTGGTATATAATTTTAATGGGCAAGAGAGGTGGACATAGATAAATAAGGTTTAGTTGAATGTGTGCCAAAATATTTTGGAAGGAACCATCTATAACATGTTTTCCTTCATTACAGAAGAAATCATTAGTGTTGTGCATGAAGGAGAAAAGATCATGTTTGGCAATGTCCTCCTCACCATAATTTTCTCATAAATTGGATTTCCGGGTAGGTCAAAGAAATTTGTATGGGAATATCCAAATAAAGACCCTTCCCCCACAAAGATATTTGAAAAATACACTTTTGATACTATGACATCTACCCACAAGACATGCCTAGAGAAATGGTACAAGCAGATACACAATGCGTTTAGGGCTGAGTGGAGAATACCCGAACAATTACCAGCACTAGTGCAAGGAGAGGTTGAGTTCACTATTTACCAGCACTTTTGCATTGGCAGGGTCACCTTGACAGATGGGACTAAGAGCCCATGGTGTAAACTACCTTTCTCTTTCACCGCATAATATTTCCAAATAGGGGTCAATCACTTCAAGGAGGCCAAAATAATATGGTTCGACATCAACGAGGTAGACCAGGGCCACCGCGACCTATGAAGGAAGTTGGTATACCCTAAGAAGCATGTTTATGTGGAGAAGTATGTCTCACATTAGGTGTGCATGATAAAACGTGTGACACTGCTAATTGTTGGAAGGACCATAGTGAGGGTATACATGTACATCAGGCCCAAGTATGAGAAGGGCACGTAATTGGAGAATGATGTCTTCATCCTAGAAGACCCCACCGGGAAGAAGAAGTTTGCACCAAGGAAGAGGGAAAGAGAAGAGGCACTAGAGAAGAAGGTACCAAGTGTGCAAACAACACAATTTGTGGGTGCATAGGAGTCAAACGCAAAGCCAAGCACATATGCATGGAGGAAGAATCCCCCATTAAGGAAAAGGAAAAATCACCAGAGGAATATGTACAAAAACAAGAAGATCCTTCTGTAGAAGAAGAATCGCCTAGGAATGAGTCGCATGTTGAAGAAGGAGAGAAGGAAGAGTCTCTTATACTAGATTCACCAGTTAGGAAGAAGCATAAGGTAGCAAAGAAGGTGAACTCAGAAGGAACAGAGAGCTTGGAGGCCTACAGAGGCGAGAGAGACAATGACAAGCATGAAGAGGCTCAGGACCATCCAATGTATGATGTACATGACTTTGAGGATGAGGGAAATGAAGAAAAGTATGGGGAAGAAGAATGTTCTCAAGGCAAAGGGGAGAGTTAGGAAGTAAATGGTAAGGACCAAAGGACCCCAAGCCTCATCAAGGAGTAAATAGAAGATGCCACAGAAAGGGAAGTAATGGGCATAATAAAGGATTTTGTGGTACATGAGGTAGAGTATAGTGCTGATGAAGTGCTCAAGGAGATAGAAGAAGAAAGTTTAGGAAAAGAGTATGGAAGCATGGGTGGAGATCCCAACTTAGCGGTAAGCTTTCCAAAGGAAGTGCACATAGGAGGAAAATGTGTGGTAACGACGCAGGAGTAAGGAATGAGTTATATCAACAATCAAAATAA
This sequence comes from Taxus chinensis, assembly GCA_019776745.2. Taxonomy (NCBI): domain Eukaryota; kingdom Viridiplantae; phylum Streptophyta; class Pinopsida; order Cupressales; family Taxaceae; genus Taxus; species Taxus chinensis. Next base: position 768,823,781 of record CM034152.1, read on the forward strand.
GGTACTGTGTGTGTTCTTCCAAAGTACCATACCTACATACCAACTCCTTGCATGGTCTTCTTTCAAAGAAGAGGGTCTGTACCATCGAACAAGGAAGATGCTATCTTGGGATTTTTAGTCCATGTTGATGAGCCCAAGTTTGAAGTCAGTTAAGGAGTGCTGATGAATATACCAGAGAACAAGGGAGTAAACCCCCTGATAAATGCTCAACAGTTATCTAATGAGAAATTCTACAATGCCGTCAACAAGGAATTGGTTTATGTTGAGGCAAGACTCTTCAGAAGGAATGACAAGGTAAGGTTCCTAGAGGAAGAACTAGAGAAGGAAAAGGAGAAACTCATTGAGAAGAGCAAGGATCTAAAGTAGGAAGAGATGATAAGCATACAGTTAAGGTGTTAACTAAGGGAGGAGAAGGTGAAGGTGCGTGAGGTATACAAGAAGATTGAAATGATCATGGATGCCATCACTTTTTAAACACCCATACCTAGCACTGCCTGAGTAGAAATACGAGTCAACCTTGCAATGCTTGGAAGACTTAACCCGCGTCCTTACCATGGAGAGGTGGCCACTCGCTCTAGAATCAGTAGAAGAGGCATTTGTGTGCCAAAAGGAGGAAGAGAAGTAGAATATTGGGGAGATAGTGACACAATCTTTTGAGTTCCTTTCCGCTATACATACCACTGTGTGAATGGATGAGGACGTGTATGATAACTATGCTGACAGATACAGGGTAGTAAGCATACTAGTTGTTACACATGAGGTGGGTCTGAAGGAATACCAAGAGAAGAATAAGAGGAATAGGGAAGAGTGGGATAAGATCCTATCTGAGGATGAAAAGAAGATGGAGGTAATCAAAACCTTGTAAGGTTCGATCAAGAACTATCTTAAGGATTTGTATCCCCATATCACCCGTAGAATAGACACGTTGGACAACCTTAGCAAGTAGCTCGAAGGGATTGTAGATACGTTGAATCCTCAGGGTGGTGAACTAAGTTTTGAGGATGTAAGTGCTATAGTGGGTGACATACTTCAGTAGGCATAGGGTGAAGTGGATGTGTAGGAAAATATCGAGGCAACAATAAGGAAGGAGTTCCCACTCCTCTTGCAATAGTAGCAAGATCTTCGATTCTTTCATTTCTTCTATTCTTTACTTCTTCATTCAATTTTTATGGGTTCCACCATTCATTTTTCTTTGAAGGAGAAGTATGTCTCTGAGGATGGAGAATAAGCTTAGTGTGGGGTGATGTTGGGCCTCGAATTATTGGCTAAGTACCAAAAGGTGCGTGCGCACAACAGCAATAAGAAGAAGGGTGTGTGGGGAGAATTACGTGAGACAAAGAGGTTGAAGAAGGGTTTAGGAGAAACTAGGGTGTGTGTGCAAGAAAATACACAGGGTCTAAGGACTTACCCATATTCAGTGTTCTGGAGGAACTTGAGGAAAAACATATCCCAACTAGGCATGCCAAGTGGAGAAGGTGCCAGCTTAGAGACTTGGTGGTCAAGGAAATAATATTCCATGCTTGGAATATTCCTAAAAAGACATCATTACAAAAATTGGAGATCTCTGAGCATAATAATAATGCACCATTAGAGGACCACATTGACACTTGGCATCTGATCTACTCCTAAAGAAAGGCATGGTGGTGGGTGAAGATCCTATAAGAAGATATTCTTAGGTAGATGAAAAAAGACATAGACATGAAGACATGAAGAGAGACACTAATACATATAGCATGGGAAGAGTGAAGCTCTGCAGATAATACTAGGAGGCCTAAGGAGTTAGGGTTCCCATTAAAGGATTATAGGAATGTTATCATGTCTAAGGGATGGGTCTGTAAATTTTTTGTAATAAAGGAAGCATAGCTAGGACCTCTGATATATGGGTTAGATCCCTATCTTGATACATTTGGTCTAATATGACCCTTTTCAATGTAATTTGGTTACTGAGACTATGATCATTATAAATATATGGATCTATTATAATATCTAGTTCAGGGGTGTAAACCCTAGTGTTATTTCCTTATATTTTATGGCAGATTTGTTATTTTTATTTCATGTCATGATGTTTCTTTTGTTATTAATTTATTGGGTATAAGGAAATGATAGTTCATGTTGTACTTTTACATGAATATTCACTTCTCAGCAGCTAATCCTCTAACAATGGAAAGATATTCTAACAATGCTCACATAAAGGAGAGGCTAGGCACCCGCGCATGCCTCGGGTGAGTGCCCAGTGCCCACTGGGTGATAGGTTGGCGCACATGGGGTTATAAGTTAGTGGATGGGTAAAAATAACTACATGATCAATTATGCCATATGCCTAAAATTTGCAAAGTCAAACTTCTATCTATGGGAAAAATCAAATATCAAGATACTCCATCATATTGTAATAGCTTTCAATCTAAATCAACATTCAATCCATCTCCTAATCCCACTAAAGAAAAGGTAATTGTTAATGTTGTATCTGATCTTGAAATAATTTAATGGAAACCTCCAAAGCATAATTTCACCAAATTACCATATGCACCTCATTTTCTATTGCCTCAACTCCTCGAAATAAATCTAATCACTCTTCCAATTCTACTCAATCTTGATCCCACTTTCTCTTATGGCCACAATTATGATGAAATGCTAGATTTGATTATCACCAATGCATCAGAAATTATATTTATCGCTACTTCAAATTCAGGCATCTCACTCAAGATCTTATTAAAAAATAATTCACTTGAGCTCCCTAAGCCATCAAATTCTAATTCAGTCAATGATCATAACAAGCTAAAAAAATTAATGACCCTTTTCCTAAGAATTATACACAGTATCTTGATTCTTCTACTAATCATAGATATTGAGTTGTGCCTCCTCCTTGATTGGGGCCCCTTGAATTCCTTGTCTCTTCTGTTGATGCATCACCACCAGTCATTTATTTGTCATATCATGATTATCATGCTACATTCACTTTTGATTCATTACATATCAATGCTTCTATCATTTTATATATTGTCAATAACACCATGATCTATCCAATGGCTCCTATCAATATATGCTCTATTGCACTTCTCATGGCTATCAAATGTCCACTATCTCATATCACATATTTAGTTCCCAATTCTTTTAGTTACATAATGCTTCCCATTATAGTTGGACCTCATAATATGATTGTGCCATTCATTGTGGCATCCTCAATCAAAGATTGTGGCATTCTCTTAGGTATTCCTTGGCTCTGCACTGCTCAATCCATTCCCTCCATGAATCATTTGTGTCTCAAGTTCATTCATTATAAGCAATTTGTCGCTATTAAAGGTGGTCTACTATGTAGACCATTTCCTAAGCCTAGTATTGATAATATTCTTCCACTAGCTATAGCATCTTGGCCTCCTGGGCCTCTCAAATATAAGGCACACTCTACACCTAGTTCTCCTATCATACACGACCCACTTCACAACCTTTTCATCCTCGTCAGTCCATTAGTCCATCTCGTCATCCTAAGTCCCCTACTCGATTAGCTCCTTCACATAGGTGTTCATCACCTCCTTCAACACATAGGTCTTCTTTCCATGCACATCATTGCTCTCATACTCCACTGATATTAGAGCATTGTCACATGCTTTTCTCTCCTTAGATATTGGGTGGATGGCCCTTACCCTTTGCTATCATGGGATAGACTTCTATCCTTCTCACACTTGGGGGAATCATGCATTTTTCCCCCTCTTAGCATCTTCAGTTTTATTTAACATCTACTAACATGATCTTTTATTTATACTTAATCTTTCTCAGTACACTTACACATCTTGATACACACCTTATATCATCATTACTCTAAGATGCACTCTAGTTCCATGGTTCATACACAATTATTGAGGGTCTAAATCTGAAATGAACCTTGCCACATTCACTTTGAAAACTTTATGCTTCATGATCTATCTTTCTAGCACACACTCTCAAACCATTACCCTATGAAGCACTCTAGTTCCATAGTTCATACTCAACTACTGAGGGTGTAAATATGAAATGAACCTCACCATGTTCACTTTTCACGCTCTATGCCTCGTGATATATCTTTCTAGTGCACATTTTCAAACCATTTCCTGATGTGCACTCTTTATCTATGGTTTATTCTTGATTATTGAGGGGTCTTTTATAAATTAACCTCATCTCATACACATCTACTATGGGGCACACTACTCCTATCACATTCACACATTACATACTATCCCATCACTCTCATACACTGCATTTACATATCTTGGTTGTACTTACTCTTTCTTTCTTATACTACTTATATAATGCGCATTGCCTACTATGCTAGTCAAATGTGTAGTATGTCATTATCCTTCTATATATACACATGCGCATTCACTTGGTCTATAGTTGTGAATGCATATCTCTTACAGGCTATTACATGCTACAATCTTACTTGACATTGTATCCTTTTCTAGTCCCACCGAGGCTTCCGGGGGAATCTATCTTCCTACTCTCACACATTAAAGGTGTTATTATTTAATTATTTACTACTTTCTATTCTTATTAGCACATTCATTTCCATTTATATATATATATATATATATATATATATATATATATATATATATATATATATATGTCTTGACATAATTTTTTATCTTTCTACCATGCTAATGGGTGCTTCATGTGTAACATTTTCCTTACATGACTATATGCCACCATGGTTGTCTGATACTTTTTACTTGCTAATGTTTTCTATTGTATGTCTTTTTTTGCGGGTTATGTCTTATGTCTTTTTTCAACACTTCTTGTATGCTTTTGGATGCTTCATCTCTGATTTTCTTGTGACATTGTGAGTGATGTCCCATGTTTTAAACCCACTTTTTGAGGTATAGCTTTGTTTGCACACTTTCTTGTTACATTGTCTTCGATTACATGCTTACTATTTTTTCTACAAACACATGTTGCTAGCCACTTTTTTTTTTATGTACCTTGGTTTCTACCATGTGCATACCCTCCCCCTGTAGGTATCAGTTTCAGTTTAGCATCAATTGCTTTCTTTTGGGGACGCACACTCATACAGTCATCATATGCACTCGAAAATGGGGGGGGTATACATTGGTGTGAACAAATCACTCCTACAATAGATCATATTTACTATACAGATCTACACAATATAGGAACATAATAGAAATGCAGTCATAAAGCAACCCAGAATCTAACTAGGGGTCCACACCACAACACGGACACGAGTGTCTAGCATCAAATAGTAGTGCTTGGGCATATGTGTACTCCTTGGGCACTAATTTTATGTGGTCATACATATTCATCTTATCATATCAATACAATTCACATAATCCTTTAGAGCATTTCTAAATTTACAGGCATAGTCCTTCAGTTACATAATGCATTTTATCTCCTTCAATCGATACAACTTAGAACTAATTCAGAAAAATCAAGACAACAAGAAAAAGTCAATGACATACCATCTACAGTGGTTCTTATCAGGTAGAGACATGGATGGAGAGTAACACTAGACCTCTCTCCTCAACACTTGCTTCCTTTTTTTGGGATCACCCCAAAAAACTTTCACTTAGTGTGAGAGATCGGCCAAAAAAATCACACTTCACGTGAGATTTCCCAAAAAACTCATTATCGGCGTGAGATCACCCAAAAATTTATTCTTCATATCATTTCAAGACACATTTCTACCCTTTACTCTCTTTTACATTAGGTGCACACTTTCCTTTACTACTACTATTACATAATATTCCATACTCTACTTAGATTTTCTCATATACAGGACTTTGACTACTCTTTCTCTCTTTTTTATAGGTCCATCCTTAATGCACAACAAGAAGCAACCTACAACATTAAATACAAGCACAATAATAGGTATAAGAAATGCATACGCTTCACCCTTAGCGTCACCTTCCTTTCCTAGTCCCCACGCTCCACTTTGCATCACTCCATGCCTCACTTGTCCACTCAACATGTTATTTGTTGCACACTCTACATGATCATAAGGTGTGTATATCTTATCTACTTTATGTTATCAAGTATTCACTCGACAAAATAAAGTGGGGGAAAATGTAGACACAAAATCATGCACTTGGGTACACTTTTAGGTCTTAAAAGCATGCTAACATTTTACATGATTACTAAGTGAGAAAAATAGTATTTGAGAGACTATCTTTGGCCTCTTTTATTTGTCTCTTATTTTTTATTTGGTCTTACACACCATACAGCCTAGTTATAATTTTACTTGTTTATTGTTAATGGCCTCAGACACCAGAGCCTGTCCGGGAAAATTATGCCCCGGGTGCTATTTTCCCCTCTAGGTACCCCTGACCCTTTCTCACCTTTCTCACTCATTTTAGGTCTCTTTTGAACTTTTGGGAATATTTTTCACTTGTGGTTTAAAATTCCAATTATCAATTATGAAATTCCAACAAGGGAATCATATAAATACATAGTTATGTGTTCAAAATCAAGGACCAAGCACTAAGCTATTACTATCATCACCTAATATTGCATTCAAAAAGCACCTAAACCACTCCAAAGAATACATTAAAAGGTACGAGGGATGCATACACAACATAAGAAATGGGATTTTCATTATATTTCATCCATACATTCTACTACATTGCTACATTCTAGTTATAACTTGCTATCAAGTGCAACTTGTATAAGGACATCCTAGGGCATGAATTTGACATGCGCTCACAAGAACTATATGGAGTCTTAGATGTAGTGCAGTGCTAGGTTGTAAGTTCACTCTCAAGGTGACCGTTGGGGTCAGTCTAACTCCCCATTCTACATTTTCCTATTTAGTTTTGATGTGGTTTTTTGGGCTTGTATAAGTAAAAGATCTCTTTTACAAGTTACAGGGTACGCTTTGGTGATCTAAGATTCGAATATGAGGTGATCAATAGAGAATAATTGTGACACCCTTGTGATACAACAGAAACTATATTAAGATCTTTTGAGTAGTCATGAGCACCTAGATTTAGCCACGGATGAGGCCATAAATTGGCCATAAATTACCATTATTTTGTCCTTCCCAGTTACCTTTGAAAGTAGATTTAAATGTAATCTTAGAACTTATAGTTTGTTTAAAATAGAATATAAGATATATATCTTTTTCATTCTTTAGAAATATTTTTTTATCTATTTTTTTACTAATCCTATTGATTATTTGGGAAAAGATGCAAAGTCTTGTGTATACTGGTCATAAAGGAAAGATAATGATAGTTTTGGAAAAAAGTGGAATTGATCATGAAAATTAAATTTAAACTCGAATATTATTTCATATTCAAATTCCTCTTGAAAAATTATGCAAGTTAAAAAAATAATCATCTCAATCTAAGATCACATGTAAAATTTATAGTTGTTTTCAATTAGCTCCAGAACTCACAGATTTAGTTTTAGAACTCATACATTTAGTTCCAGAACTCACAGGTTTAGTTTGGGAACTCACAGATTTAGTTTCGGAACTTCTAGATTTAGTTCTGATATTTGTAGATTTAGTTTTGAAACCTACATCAATTGAATAACATTTAGTTCCAGAACTTGCAATTCATATATTTATATTTTTCCAACAATTAAAACAATGGACAAAGCTGCAAGGTATAGAATTATAGTTAGTTCCTGAACTTGGCAAATCATGGATGAAAGCAGATTTAGTTCTAAAACTTGTAGATTTAGTTCCAAAACTTGCATAAAATGAATGATAACTTTAGTTTTGGAAGTTGCATACAAGGAATGATAGCTTTAAATCTGGAACTTGCATCAAAGGAATGGTAGTTTTAGTGTCAAAACTTACATAAAATGGGAATTGTGAATAATCAGAGAATCTAATGAAAAATATGAGAGAGGATTTTGTTCATAGAAATGTGATTAAAAAAAACCTCATTCATATTTTCTACAGGTGTTATAAATAATGATAAATATAACTTTGAGTGGGCTGCAGTCTGAGGAAAATGTGTATCAAACAAGCACTTAAAGTTCCATAAACAAAAACATAAAAGTCAAATGGAAAATATGAGAGAGGGATTTGTTCATAGAAATATTATTAACATAAAATTCATTCATATTTTCTATAGGGTTTACCAATCAAGAGATATCTAACTTTTAGTGAACTGTAGTCTAAGGAAAAAGCATATCAGACAAGCATCAAAAGTTCCACAATCAAAAATAGCAAAGTCAAATGGAAAATCTGGGAAAGGTATTTGTTTTAAAATCATGTTTTAATGAAAAACCTCCTCAGTCTACTAATTTAGGAGAATAAATTCATTGTGATTCTTGTTACCGAAAATCAAAGAGAAGATTTGGGAGCAAATCTTCCTAAAATAAGTGAGATAAAACTTTGACTCCAATAATATATCTCTCTTCATATTTTGTGGAGATGGAGTTCTTAGTTGTTAGGATTGGAATAAAGATAAGATCAGATTGTATTTCCTAAAATAATGAGTTGGTTGGGATGCTATGAATTATAAATGCAACCTTCCACACTGAGATATGTAATTCTTTTCCCCTGAGAAATAAAGATTTTTTCTTTCTTTCCAATCTTTTAAAGTAAAGTTATTCTGCAATTTCTGAATTAAAAGTATGAATTAAGTCCTCTTCCAAGGAATGAGCTAGTCACTCATTCCAAGAAATATGGATCAATGTGTTAATGTTTATTTCTTTATTTTTGCAGTTTTCCTTTTGTTGTAAATTTCTATTTTTTTTATGTTATGTAATGTTCTTTTGTGAACCTGCAAGTGTCTTTTCCTTTTTCCTTTATTTTTAGTTCAGCAATTTCCTTTATGCAAGTGTGTTTACATTTTTTACAAGTGTGATTTCCTTTATTCAAGCATGTCTTTATATTCTTACAAGTGTGTTTACATTTCTGGAAGTGTGCCTTTAAATTTTTACATGTGTGATTTATTTTATGCAAGTTTGGATTTTTTTTAAAGGAGTTGTTTTCCAAGATTTTCTTCTCTTAATACATAGAATCTTCGAACACCAACCCAGATTGACATTATTAATGGTAAGGGATTGATGACCCTCATCAGCCACCATTGCCCTGACATCCTTTTCCTACCATGGGATCCCCTGTCCATCATTGTTTGTAATTTTCAAAATTTACATATATTAATTATGATGTTGTTTGCATCTTATTCATCACTTCTCACTACTTAGATTAGTTCCATATTTCACAGATATCAACTGATTAAGATAAAATGTAAATTATAGCCCTAATCTAATGCAAGTTTAAAGTAAGATAAATGAATACTAAAATATTGAAAAAATTCCCATGAAAACTAAGCTAGAAAATATGAAACCCTAATGTGCAAAGAGGGTTAGAAGAGTCTTAGCTGATTCACAGAGGTTGTTGGACTCTGTCACAGTGGAGACCAGCTAAACATAAATGGAATACCGTGGAACAGAAGCTTTAAAACTTGTAGATCTGACATATTTTAATGGACTAACATTCCTGGAGAGGGATAAGGGTGGCCATGGGCACCCATGTTATAATTTTGTGGGTGCCCTTGTCTGTAAAAATGGTTAGAACCTGGTTACAATATGGTTGCTAGGTGTCTATAATTCTTCACTTCTTATCGTGTGTATGTCATTTAACTTCAGATGGATGTTGTTGTAAACCTACAATGGATAAATCACTTGCAAAACCCCAAGAAAAGCATAAAAACCCTAAACAAGAAATATACATATGAAGGGATTAGACTGTCCTCAGATGCCAGATTGATGGACTTATCACTTAGCACTTCACTACATCTTAGGCCCAATGTAGTTCAAGGTATGTTTGTGTGGAATTGTGCCCTAGGTTTCTCTCTGTGTCATTCAAACTTTGTGAGTAGATGAGCAAGTAACTAGATATATAAAAATTAAATAATGTACGCATGAAAATAATAAAATCCCCTCCTATGAAGTGTGAAGCAAGATGAACCAGCTTTCTTCCCTTGTGATGGATCTAAATGGATGTAAATGGAGCTATAGATGCCATTGATGGATGAAAACTTAGGGTGGAGATAGTAGATGTTTTAGTGTTTGATCCCTCATTATGATCACATAATTGTATAATTATTATGATTCCTTCACTTGAATTTTGTAATTAACCCTGAAAAAATCTGACCAGCAAAAAGATAAGATGCTCAAATAGATAGAAAGGACCTAGAAACTATGACCAAAGTACAAAGAGGAAAATATCACCCGTAGGGGACCGGGAGCACCTAGTGCTAGCGTCCTGGTTGGGCTCTAGTTTTTAGAATGAAAAATAGTCTAAAGGTGTAAAGATAGACTGAGAAAGTACAAGTGTAAGACTGAAAGTAGAAGCATAAAGAAAATAAAGGTGGCCAAAGACATGGGTTGATAATTACTTTTCTTACTTACGAATCATGCAAATAGTAGTATGTGATCAATACTAGATATTGACTCAAAGTGCATGATTTTTTGTCTACATTTACCCCCACTTTATGTTGGTAGGAAGAATGATCGGTAACATAAAGTAGATAGATATGTGTACCTAATATCCATGTAGATTGATGTAGAAAGCATACCAAGGGACTAGACAAAGCATCAAGTGATAAATATATGGAGCGTGGAGACTAAATATGCCAAAATATAAAAAAAAAGGTGATTAGAATGAACCTAGGGTGGAATCGCGTGTGTATATGTTGATGTGTGTGATGTACCTATTATTAGTATGGTGTTGATGTTTTTGTTGGTGTTGTTTACTACTTTATTCCCATACAAATGGACCTACAAAAGAGAAGATGATAAAGTATTCAAATACGCATGCATATGTATAAAAAAGCATGTAAGGAAGTATGTAAAAGAAAATGTTGAAAATGTGAAAAAAAAAGGAACATGTGTACCTGATCCATGAAGAAGAAAGAGTGTAGAAAGGATCATGTCAATGAAGTGTGATTTTTTTGGGAGATCTCAAGCCACTGACTAAAGAATTATAGGGAGGAAAGTATGATTTATCCTCGAACCTTTTAATCGCTTCCTGAAACTATAAAGATCTATGTATTGGCTAGTTTTTTTGGACAATCCAATGCCATGACATAAGTAGTATAGAGAGGAAGGTCTTGTGTTATCCTTTAACCTGTAACTACTCCCTGAAATAAAAACAACATTGAAAATTATGTGTATTAACACATGTGCTAAGTAAAACCTTCCCTATAAAATTTGTTGTGTATGAGTTATGTAGACTATGTTAAACCAAATCACTACATAAATTTTCCCTAGTTATAAGAACTCCAGGAAATTCATTGTTAAACTAAGGACTCAAGTCTGATTCTGAACCCTGAAACTATGTTGTACTGGTATTGTGTTATGTTTTATTGTGTGTATAAACCATTGTATGGGGTGACTGATTCACCCAAAATGATGCCCCCCTCTTTGGGGGCACATATGACATCACTTAAGGAGAATTTTGCCCAAAAGACGACTTTCTACTGAAAATTGTGCCCCTACAAAGGAAAGAGGATGTGCTTGGTAGAAACTAAGGCACATGCAAACAAGTGGTTAGGAAACAAGTGTGAGTATGAACAATCATGAATGTATAGAAAAAAGTGTAAGCTAGGTAGACAATGTGTAGGCAGACAATGTAAACACCCAAGAAGACAATGTAGATCGTGAAAAGTGGGTTACAAACATGGGACACCCACTCATAGTGTCACAAGACAATCAAGGCCATAACTGACAGCAAACAGACAAGTTTGCATATAAGACAAAGGGGGAAAATCCCGCTAACCAGATCATTTAATGACAAGCAATGGAAAACAATGTAACAGACAAACATGGTGGAAAATAAACCCGTAAAACAAATGATACACATGAAGTACTCATTAGCATGTTATAAAGATAAGAAGTATGTTTAAAGCGTGTATAATCTAATTACAAAAATTCCTATAAGTGTGTTATAATTAGAATGCTAATATTAATTAAAACATGAGATTACTCATCTAATTACAAACATTCCTACTTAGTATGTATGATCTCCTTTAAAATGTAAACCTATAAAGATCACAAGAATAGACACTAAATTTAGGTCACACCCCCCTTTTCCCCCTCGTCAAATAAATACCTTGAACACATCCACCTAGCCATGGCCCCCTTCACCCCACTATAATATTAATTTAATTCATTTAATTAAATTAATTCATTATCCTCACCTTATTTATTATTTAAATATCCTAATTGGGATAATGCCCACATATCCACCTCACCTAGACACCTCATCTAGCCACCTCACCCTAAGACCTATTCTTAGTAAGTTGCCATAACTAACTAAAACCTACCCAAACCCTAAAAATCAATGCCTACATTCCCTCTAACCACATTCCCGCATGTTAGAAGGAAGCTTCCAGTCTAATCCGTGGAGTAAATGAAATGAGATCCCAGAAAATCAAGGGGATCTACCTAGTTTAGTAAACCTAGGAAATCCCACCCTAACCGATGCCGGTTACCCTTAACCACTACCGGTTAAGCCGGAACCACCGTCGGTTACCTTTTAACTCCCAAAACAACCTTATTTTGAGGTTGGCACATTGTTTTGGAGGTTGGCACATTTCTGAGAGAGAGACATCTTCTAAGAACAAGTGATGAAACCAGAGCTACATGCAAGTAGAACCAGCTTCCGTACCAAGCATCAGAACACCCATAGCCAGTACCTGAAGCAATCACATAGCCACCTACCTTCACAGGAGCATCCGGGGAAGTTCCAACACTACACCAAGTTCATTTGATCACCCACCATTACCAACCAGGCATCAAGCTTGTACAAACAGTAAGTTTGTTAACCTGCATTGGTTCCTTGTCATTTGAGCAGATCCTTTTACATTTGTTATTAGTTTCTACTTTCATTTCCATTCCCCACCATTTTATCTCCATGAAAACTTAACCACCTCTTTACCCACACCATTGAACTATCCATACCTAGATTTTCATCATTCCTGTGCATCTCCAGGATCCATACAAATCTCACCATTTCCCTTCCACCTTCATCTAATCCTAGATCTATCACCCAGCCAAGTCTTATTGAGTTTCCTGTACCTTGACCATACCGACGCCAGTCACCCATAACCATTCACCGGTTAACCTAAACCAACGTCGGTCTCTGTGTCTTTTTCTCAGAAACCCAGATCAGAGCCTAAAACCACCACCAAATACCCTAAACTGACCAGAATCTAACCCTGACCAATAACAGTATCCTGACAGTGACCTTGACCTTTAGATTCAATCATAGCTTAGCCTGTTGTGAACAAATTTTCTTATTGTAGATGAATGAGATACCTAAATCATTTTAACTACAGTAGGATTTACTTTATTACCAACATTAAGTTGTTTTAAACAGTGGATTGACATCCATCTAGGAAGTATCACACTTCCTAGATCTAGCACACGCTAGGCAGTCCACTACACATATTGTTTAACTTTTATTTGGTGGTCTTGTGTTCCATTTCAGGTAGTTCCTCCAAGAAAAAAGGAAGCTCTCACGATCAGCTATGGATTCGGAAGTCATACAAGCACAACAACCTACAACCAACATCTCAACAGGTATTCCTCCTACGCCCATTACCCTATCTATTTTTGTCATTTTCTAAGAAATGCATCTAAGAATCAGGTGAAACATTTTGGCATGCCCGGTGGGACCCATTCGGGGTTCCTTGCATTCATTCATTTCTAGGTGAAAAGTTACATGTTTGTTTCCTTTCTAAAAGGTTCTCACATTAAAATTTCTCCCTTGGAATCTTCTCTTCTTTCTATTGTCTCAAAGCAATCATGTTTTGGTGCTTAAAAAGAACTCTTCTTCTATTTCATTTGCATTGCATTAGTGAAAGATCATACTTTCTCCTATTCCTCTTATTGTGTCATCGAATTCCATATTTCGATTTGGGTTTAAAATTAACTTCATTTCATTCTACTTTTCTGCATTAGCTCACATTAAATGAGGGCAACCTATACGCTGGAAGTCATGACCAGCTGATGGTTGACAAATGAATCGTAGAAAGAACATCTTCTTTCTCTCTCTCTCTGAGTCTTACCAAACTACAAAAATTCAAAACAAATACATATTCTTAAACAACATCTTTCCTGGAACGCCTGTAGGTGATCACACTGATCACGACACATTGGGCACCCCAGCTCACTGCTCTGTCGAGTCATACTTCAGAGTGAGGCCCGCCCCCACCATAACATACCTGAAACCTCTCCTTGTAGATCTCCTTCTTCATAGGAAGCCATCCTCACCAAAAAACTCTATTCTACAGTTCATGAGTCAGTCCTTAAATAACATAAGCTAAAAAACATAATAGAAAAAGCACTCTTAGGATCGTATTTTTCTTAGTGTTTCTTCTTGGCTTGCGTTTTGAGGTGAGAGGTCACGTTCTTCATTTTTCTCATTTTCTCCTTGCACACTCCTCATCATAGTTGGTGTATTCCAGCTTCATCTGAGTGTGCCTGGACCATATTCTCATCATTCCCAGAATTCTGGGTTTGATTCCACATCAAATTTTAATTCACAACCACATTTTCTTCATCACTATTTCAATTTCACAGTGACTGGTGTCGGTCCAGCGACCATCGTTGGTTACCCTCTGACCATCATCGGTTATACCCAACTAGGTGTCAGTTCACTGTTCTTTTGGTTAACCTACCCAAAAGGACACATATTCACCTTCTTTGACTATTTAGAGTCCCTGTAACTCTCATCATATTCACTTTACTGGTAAATCTCATTAGCATTTGGCATACCTGGTAAATTTGGCCTTATACCTTGTTTTTGACCAACTGTCCACTTTCCACAGTAACCGATTGCGGTTACCTATGACTGGCAGTCAGTTTACCCTAACAGGCATTGGTTAGCCTGTGTCATTTTCCAGCTAACATTTTAGCCCCAATTCACCCACCACCTGCCTATTTATCCTACATGTGTTATATTTCTGGGTCACTTACAAAAATCAGTCTTACCATGTTAGTACCTATTCACATGGTACTGACGCGTCGAACAAGCAAGCACCCTCGTATTCCATGCCAGTTGTCAACCACTCCCACCTAGCCCTTCACCACCTTCCATTTTATCACTCACCATGGAATCTATCCAACCTATCTCTATCGCTACCAGAGATGAGGAGTTCACATGACTCCTTGACCAAAATCCTGCCACCTTGTAGTTTTACCTTTCCCACTCGTCCACTCGAGATGCCTCGGGTCAGTTGATATACAACATGCCCGTATCTATCCCCCCAACACTCACTCCTACTTCTACTCTAGCTCCTGTTAACCCCATGTTGCCTGCATCTACCTTACCCCCAGTCATTTCATAGCTAGGCCCTATACCCGCTATGACTGTCATGTCTGTTACATCTGTTGTACCCACCACATCCACTATACCTTCACCAACCATTCAGAACACCACCTCATCCACCCCTATTGTCTCACATATACCCATAGCTACACTACCACCCCCGGTGTTGGTGACCCCTACCCCTTTTCAAAACATGGTCCTTTCTATTCCACAATCTTTAGCCCCCATTGCCACTAGGGTCACCATGACCCTTCCACCTCCATATACATACTATCAGTAGCCTCATGTTTCATCTATTATTCACTCTAGGTACGTACCCCCTATTTCACTTCCTTCTTCTCAATCCACCTATGCGGATGCACCATATACTAGAATGCCACCCCCGTCATATGCCCAACACCAACCCTCTTATGCTATAGGAGGCACCCAGCCATCACAACCTACCAACAACCTAATCAAATTAATGATGGACAAGATGCAAACATTGGAGGCATCAGTTTCTGGCTCTCGAAACACTCTCACCTATGATGAGATTTGTAATGAGCCTACCACCCATCCATTCCTATCCGTCCATACCCCATGCATTGGGAAATGCCTAAATTCAACCATTTCAATAGCAAGGAAGACCCACAACAACATTTGCGGTCTTTCAAACATGGGTGCTACCTAATCACCCACGATGATGCTTTGCTCTTGAGGACCTTTCCCATGTCTCTGACTGGACCTGTGTTAGATTGGTATAGTGGGTTACCTAGACACTCTATATTTTCATTTAATCAGGTAGCCCAAGCCTTCTTGGATCACTTCTCCATCAATATCATTAAGAAGGTTACCATGACTGACCTATACTCCATGCATCAGTATGATGATGAATCTATCACAGATTTCATTGCTCACTTGGCGTAGCCTGATTAATCAACTCACATTCCAACTACCGCAAACCAAACTCATCAATCTCTTCATGTGGGCTTGTGCTAGACATATCTCACCAACCCTGCAGTCCAAACTTTCTGAACCTTCGACGAAGCATTCACTATGGCACGAAAGCTAGAGATTCAGGCCATCGAAGAGAAGAAAATCCAACTACGTAATAAGAATTCAGCATTCAAGTCGAATGATACCTCTTCTTCTTCCAAACCACAAAACAATTATTCAAAGGCCAAGGGGACCGCTAACACAGTGGTACTTAAAGCTGGTCCTAGCTCATCCATTAAATCAGGCTAGCCCCTCATCTAATCTCTCACCCATCCAGACTTTTCAATTCAGACGAGAACAACAGAAATACACCCCAATTGGGGAGCCTTATTCTTCTGTCTTAGAAAAGCTCATTAAAGATGGGGCCATCACCCTTCTGCCTATAAAACCACACACTGGTTTTGACCCTTCTCGCCCCACACCCACATGGTATAAAGAACACAACTTCTGTAACTATCATTGAGTAAAGGGTCACAGTGACGGAAATTGCATCACTTTCAAAAACATTGTCCAAGAAATGCTCGAGAAAGGTGAGTTAACCATGGATAATCCTAACGCACCTACCAATCAAAACCTACACATATTTAAGAAACCTTTTCCTAATCATGCCCCTTCATCTGATCAAACCGGTGAGACCTCAACTCATGATAGCCATACCCGCGAGGTCCACGCTATTTTCAGCGACGCACCCATTGCTTCCGAATTACCTCATATTCCTTCCATAGAGGAAATTCTAGCCTGAAGTCCTCCTTCTGCATTGGAACCCACCTCACCTATTCCTCCACCCATAGAGGAACACCTTTCACCTCCTTCCTCACCCGTGGAGGAGCCTTCTGCTAATATCGAGACTATTTCACCTTTGGCTTCTCCACTTAGAGAGCCGTCACCCACAGTACTTCTTCAGTCCATGGAGGATACTTGTTTATCTCCTCCACCCATAGAGGAGCACCCATCATCTCCTCCACCTACAGAGGAGCACCCATTTTCTCCTCCACCTATCAAGGATCCAGTAGAGATACCTTTGCCTCTAGGCAAGCATTCTCCATCAGCTACCCAAGATCCTGCAGACCTACTTTTGGCTCTCTTACCCACGGAAGCTGAAGCTAACAAATTCCCCATCTCTAAGACACATTTTACGGGAATTGCCATTAGGTCCTCATCAACCTCACCTATAGATGTGTCATTCTCACATTTAGCCGATCACTTAGATTATGTGGACAGAGCCTTACTGTGGGGGCATCTTCTACTTCCTGTCTCAACACAGATGCAGATGTCACTTGCTGACACTTCCACTATCTACCCAAAGAGATATTTTGACCAATCGAACCAAACACAACCACCTCTATTACAACTTCTTCCATGACACACATCACAGCTCAACACACACCCTTACCCATAACCCAACATACATCTAAGTCCAAACCCACACCTACATCGTCCTCCTTGCCTAAACCTATTACTACCTTAGGGGTCACCCCAACCACCAGCCTTACTCATCCACCTATCAAACTAGATTTAGCTACATCCTCCACAGTCAACACCCAACCTACTCTGGCACCCAAACAGAAGAGCCAAGCCCATAGAACTCACACCCCAGCTACACCAATCATACCTTCATCACCTTCACCCTTTCCGTCTGTCTTAGGACCTCAACCTCCCAACATGGTTAAGAAACCTCCACCCATCAATAAACCAAAAACACAACAGCCCACTCCTTCCTCGCAAACCTCTAACATACCCAAGCACCCGACATGACTTACACCCGCACCTACAACATCTTTACCACCCATACCTCCAATACCCTCAACAACTTCTTCACTACCCCCTACACTTTAGTCTCTGTCTCTCACACCCCCTACATGACCCGCATTCATCTACCTTCACAGCACCTCCATTATCCCCATGGGTAACTCACCCTCTTCCCCCATCCACTTTTCCCTCTAGATCTCATACACCCATATCACCTTTACCCAAGAAGGTGTAACCCAAAGACAAAAATTAACTACCCTCCAATAAGGTAGTCAAAACAACCATACACCCTCCTGCCCAGTTCATCTACCATACCCCTACCCAAGCAAACATGACCAACACCCAAGACCATGCCAGCACCCAAAACCATAGCTCGACCCACTCCCCCTCCTACAAGGACCGTTCCTCAACAATCAGCCGCACCTATGCCCAAACCCACTTTCACTTCCCATTGTGACCCACTAGCTGGGTCCTTATGCCAAAATCTTAACCAACCTCCTTGAGACTTCTGTCATCACATTACCACCACTCAGACCTTATGACCCCCTCAAACCCAAGCCAAAAGGGTTTGATGACACTAAAATTTGTGCCTACCATCATGTGCCAGGGCACGATGTGGAGAACTGCAAGGCTTTGAAAACCATCCTTATCTAGTTATGTCCTCCTGAAAGAAAACTTTGACGATGATGACCTTCTTGATGAGGACCCCATTTCACCAACACCCATTCCCACAGTCCTTCCCTCACTTCCTACTCAAAAAACATGACCTCCACCCCCACAACTCTTAGAGCCACCCCCAAGATTCAAAATTAACATGGTTTGCATCAGAGAACTTGCCACACCATTACCTAAATGTCATTGTGCCCAGCTCACTTCACAAGGATTTTCTCCCCCGGTAGGTTTTTTCCCGTCATGTCATTATACCACTCATCCTACACCTTCTCCATTTTCCAACTCCCCTCAGATCAACATGATCCATGTCACTACCCGTGCTCAGAGAGACAAAGGAAAGGAAAAGGCAACTGACTCGCCAACCAATCCTATACCCAACATACCATCTGCACCCACACCTAAAATTACTATCCGTGGCCCCACATATCCTATTTCTAATGGGGTCACACATCGCACAATGCTCAAACAACTACACCAATCCCCCCTCAAAATGTCCTTATATGACCTCATCCAAACCTCAGAATCCCATCGTCAAGCTCTCATGGAGGTCCTTCAATCTATTGAGGTTTTACCCAATGACCCTACACCCATAGCCTCCATTATCACACCCCATCATGTAGCCTCTCTCACCAAATTTCCACCTTTATCCACACCTCACCCTACTCACCAAGTAGCCTCCCTTAGCTTCTCAGAGGAAGAGATCACACCACACCAAATGGATGACCTAGACCCAGCTCTCTTCATCTCTGTCCACATCGATGATATACGTGTACGATGTGTAATGATCGATGGGGGTGCTAGCATTAACATCATTTCATCTCATGCATTCACTCAAATGCGCATACCTGACAATTACATGCATAAACATCCTGTCATGTTGCGTTCATTCAATGACGCTATCACCTCTACACTAGGCACCATTATCCTCCACATTCACGTGGGCCCCCACACTAGTTCCAGAGTTATTTTGTCTTGGAGGGGGAATTTCAATATAACCTGTTGCTTGGCAGACCCTGGATTCATGTCATGGGTTGTGTTCCTTCCACTTTGCATCACTGTGTAAAGTTTGAACATGAAGGACACACCTATACTATTCCAGCTGATCCTTCACCTTTTAAAACATGCAACATGCTTTACCGACCCAATGATATGCTTATACCCATTAAGGCAGTCTACCTCCATGACCACTACCATTTTACCTACACCTCCTCTTACCAGTACAGTCGCTACCTCAACCGCACATACCTCCTCCATTCCTACTACCACCACAACCTCCACGGCTAACCCATCAGCCTCCTCAATCCATTAACTCCACCTCTGCATCGACCTCCGACACATCATCTATTCCAGCTACCCACATATCGACCACTAATCCCTTGGAAGGAATTTTTCAATGCCTCACTCTGGGGGAGTATCACCTATATAGTGTCAACACATTCCTTACTCCACAAGAGTATGGAAGTCTTCACCAACATCCTCGCTATGATCACCGCATAGGAGAACGCCTCCTTTATGGTCCTCCTCACCTTTGTACCAGTCTCACCTATGGGGGACTTGATACTACCACTTACACACCTGAACCACCATCACAAACCCACCCATTTTCCATTGACTTCCAGTCTCTCACCAATTGTCATTTCACCCACACCTTCCTACACCGATGTGCATGGAAGGGTTTTGGTTTTGGCTTTTATGAGCAAGGCCACCATACTGTTATTCCATGTACTACCTATAAACATAATGACCGTAGTGGTATCAGCTTTGCTGAACCACCTACCAAGTAGACCCACATTGAACTCATCAAGGACATTAGCCCTTCTCCACCCTCTTCACCCGCTCCACCTCCATCACCACCTTCGCCGATGGAGTTGATGGATCTAGAATCTATCCCTCCTAAACTTTTTTTTTCATAAACACCATTTCCTTGGGGCCTCTGACTTATCAATGTGAGGGTGAGGCTCCTTCCTCTCTTCCCTTCTTATATCCTGAAATGATCGATGATGATACACCTTCAATTAACATCATTCAATGTCAGGATGATGAATCTATACTCACCTACCTTGGTGCAGAAGACTCATATATTCATCGGTCGTTACCCTCTGAGACACAAACCATGTTGAATGAATTGACTATCGAGATCAACATTCATACTCAGGATGACCCGCACATCCTAAAGATCGGTCAATCTTTAGATGCTGCTGAACAAGGAAGCCATCACTTCTTTTCTCAAAGATCATAACCATGCTTTTTCTTGGTCTTATGCAGACATGCCCAGTATTGACCCCACCATAGTGGTCCACAATATCGTAACCATTCCCGATGCCAAACCCATCAAACAAAAATTGAGGAAAATGCACCCTCGCATTGCCCTTCTCATCAAAGAAGAACTTCAGCATGCCTTCTTTCTGTTTCCTTCATCTTACCCATTGATTATCCTCGTTGGATCTCTAACATTGTCCCTATCACCAAGGCGACAGGGGACTCCACATTTACACAGATTTCCATGACCTCAACCTAGCCTACCCAAAAGATGACTTTCCTCTACCTGGTATTGACCAATTGGTTGACCTTACCGCTGGTCACGAGATGCTATCACTCATGGATGGCTTCTCGGGTTATAACCAAATCTTTCTTACCCCAGAGGATCAACACAAAACCGCATTCATCACCCCTTGGGGAACTTTCTACTATCGAGTCATGTCATTTGGCCTTAAAAATGCTGGGTGCCACATATCAGTGGGCTATGACTTATATCTTCCATGACATCATGCATCGTATATTGGAAGATTACGTGGATGATCTCCTGGCCAAATCTAAATGCCACTCTGAGCATCTCACCGTCCTAAAAACCATTTTTGACCGCCTCATTAAATATTTGTTCACCTTCAGCCTAAGAAGTGCATCTTCATGGTCCTCTCAGGAAAGCTCCTAGGATTTATCATTTCCCTACATGGTATAGAAGTTGACCCTGCTAAAGTCAAGGCCATTCTAGAAATGCCTCCACCCACTAACCTTAGACAACTCCATAGCCTGCAAGGTAAGTTGCAGTCTATTCACCATTTCATTTCACAATTATCTGATCGGTGTCAACCATTTCATCATCTGCTCAAGAAGGATGTCTCCTTTAAATGGGATGATGACTACCACAAAGCTTTTGAGGCCTTAAAACAATACCTTCTCCAACCACCCATACTTATCCCACCTAAAGACGATCAACCCTTCTACCTATACATCTCTGCTACCGATCACTCCTTGGGGGCCATGCTCACTCATCATGATGAACAACACAGGGAGCAGGTGGTTTATTACATAAGCCATACTCTTTTGGACTATGAAACCCGATACACCCATCCCGAAAAACTTTTCTTAGCCTTAGTTTTTGTTGCCACAAAACTCTGCCATTACCTACTCAACCACAAAACCTATGTTGTGACCAACACTGACCCCTTACACTTCATGTATGCCAAACCTTATCAAAATCAGCATGCCACATGATGGCTTATGATTTTAGCTAACCTCAACCTTGAATTCATTCATCAAAAGTCCATCAAGGGCCAAGCTATTGCCAACCAATTGGCCGATGCACCTATTTCCAGGGATCAACCCTCTAATTTTGACTTTCCAGATGAGTCAATTGCTACCCTTTCCCTGGATGAACCCACTTACCAAATGACACTCTTCTTCGATGGTTCCAAGTGTCAACGTGGGGGTGGGGCTGGTGTTATCCTCATTCTCTTGATGGTGAACCCATGCCTTTGTCTTTCAAACTCGATTTTGATTGTACAAACAATATTTCTGAATACGAAGCACTTGTATTAGGTCTCCAAGCTACCTACGCCCTAGATGTCAAATCAATTAACATCTTTGGTGATTCTCAATTGGTTATAAACCAAGTCAATGGTATATACCAATGTCGTAATGAGATACTTCAAAAGTATAAACATCATGTAGACATACTTTTGACCACCTTTGACCGTTACTGCCCTTCAAACCATCCCCTGTTCAACCAACAAATTTTTAGATACCATGGCCTGCTTGGCTTCTCAAATACCCACTTCACCTGCCGATTCCAAAATATTTGTCACCATACAACAACTCCAATCACCCTCATATTTACCTTGTGACATTTACTCCATCGGAACTGCTACCCCCCGACCTGAGTGACCTTTGGTATAAACAATACTCTGATTATCTTTCTCTCTCCATCTTACCTCCTGATCTCACCCGTAATGGACAACACACCTTCCTTAAAAAGGTCTCTCATTACGTCATCATGGGGGCCTCCTCTATAAGCATGGTCTTTGATGGTATTCTCTTACGATGCCTCACGAGTTCTAAAATTCCTTATACCATTAAGGAAGTTCATGATGGCATATGTGGAGGTCACTTCAGTGGCCTTGTTGTTGCTAAGCGTATTCTCCACCTAGGCTATTACTGGCCGACCCTCAACCATGATTGTTGTGACTACGTCAAACATTGTGTAAAATTCCAACA
Source organism: Taxus chinensis (assembly GCA_019776745.2). NCBI lineage: Eukaryota > Viridiplantae > Streptophyta > Pinopsida > Cupressales > Taxaceae > Taxus > Taxus chinensis. The sequence goes on from CM034152.1 coordinate 768,846,951, forward strand.
ACATGCTAACCTTCATCATACACCTAGTCATGCCTTACAGGTCACCCGTGACCTTTGGCCCTTCTCTCAATGGGGTTTTGGATCTTGTCAAAGAGATCAACCCCCATTCTTCCCAATGACATCAATGGATCATCACCGCTACCGAATACTACACAAAATGGGTTGAAGCCATACCACTCATCTCCACAAAAGCCAAGAAAATATGTGAGTTCATCAATCACCACATCATTGTTTCACTTTGGTGTTCCTCATCACCTCATCACTGATAATAGAAAACAATTCAAAAATAAAACCCTGCGAAAACTTTGCGACACCTTCGGCATTCAGCTAAGTTTCTCATCACCTTATTACCCACAAACCAATGGCCAAGCCGAATCCACTAATAAAACCTTAAACAAAATTCTCATGAAAGTGGTTAACGATACTGGGAAGGACTGGCATACGCACATTCCTTTTTCCATGTGGGCATACTACACTAGTATCTGTACTTCCACTGCTTCCACACCATTTTCTCTAGTCTATGGTACAGAGGCTGTTCTACCTCTCGAAGTCCAGATTCCCTCACTCCGCATTTCTCTCCATGACATGCTCAATGATGATGAATTTCACCAGGACCGTTTAGCACAACTTGAGTTATTAGATGAACGTCATCTTAACACTCTTGACCACCTTCAAGTTTACCAAAAATGTATCAAACATGCCTACAATAAACATGTCCATGAACGAACCTTCCAAGTCAGTGACCTTGTTCTAAAAGAAAATCAACATGTAACCAAAGCAGAAAAAAGTAAACGGGGAAATTTTCTCCTAATTGGCTTGGACCATACATTGTGACCCATACTTACGGATCAGGTGCTTATCGTTTATCTTCACTCGATGGTAAACCCGAACCTGAGCCCCTTAATGCCTTGCATCTTCGACCATTCTACTGTTGAATTTTAGTCCTACCTCACCTTTTTCCTCTTTTCATGCTCATCCCTTGAGCTCTATCCACTTCTTACACCTCACCAATGATTAAACAAGAATCATGTGTGTATCTGTCACTTTTTATCTTCTCTTAAATATGTGTACCACAACACTGCACATAGCATGATTCTCATGGATACTTTTTGTCTACCTTTAGATGAGATCCCATGGTCATTTCCCCTGCTTTCTAAACAAGAATCCTGTTCTTCACCTTGGTCTTGTCCATGACTTCAAAAGCCCTCACATGGGATCCAACTCCTTGAGTCAAAATTCTAATAAAAAGATGACTCCCTCAAAAGGACATCTTCCTCTTGAAATCACTGCTATAAATAGACTACTCCCTTGAAGGACAGCTATGTAAAGCTCTTTCAAAAAAAAAAAAAGAAGTGAGCGAGAGAATCTGAAGCTTCCATGTCGATCAGCTTCATGAAGACCTCAAGGAGTTAATTTCCTCATCCCATATAGACTTCCACATCAATCAATCTATTTCAAATATCAGTCAACACAAAAAGCCTTTTAGTCATGGACTTGCCCATTGTGACCTTGGATCTCTTGCCCAAAGGGCATGCTACCTCATACCATATAAAAATTAACCACCTTTCACCCCTCTCACCATTCACACTCCCATTTCCTACCGCCTCAAGGGACCTATTGGAAACCATGACATTTGGTGATCATGTGACTACTTTTCACCCTTAGAACAATCAATCATGCAATGTCTTTAGGGTCTCACGTTCATCACCTCCTCCAAGGTAGGAACTACTTGGTATGATCCTAACCAATCAGGAGGCTTTCTTGCCCCCTCTTATCTTTTAACCTTCTTTATTACGTATTGATTACCTTATACAGGACTTGGTTCTCGATGCTTACCTTTGGGGTAATCTTCTTCTTCCACCACAATCAAAATCACCTATACCAAGTTGGCCCAACTCACCCAAGCCTAACAGACCTAAACCCAAATCATGCCTAAAACCTACCAACTCATTTTCATACCTCCTCATATTCTTCCCTAGCTTATGGGAGAACTACATCGGCCTGAGGTCCCTTTTCACCGGGACTATGTAGGTAGCACTCCAAGGGCATGGGGCCCTTGGAGGTTAGCTCGGACACTTTCTACCCTAACCAATTCATCTTTCATCTTCCTAAATTACATTCTACCCCACTTAGTTTCCTTTTTATGTAAAAAAATTGGAAATTAAACCAATCAAACAACAAGTTGCTTAACATTCTTATCATCATCACACCATATATTTACTATGACTACCATTTCTCTATCATCATCATGCATGTATTATAAAGCATCTTAAACATGACCCATCCCATCATTCATGGCACAACTTAATGAATCACAACTTCAACCAATTTAAACTCAACCATGCCTATTACCTAATTAAACCATGCCTAGACCACCAACCTGACTCAATCCATGCCTAAACCAACCTGACTCGATCCATGCCTAAGACCTGACTCAATCCATGCCTAAACCAACCTGAACTCCATCATGCGTCACTCACCTAGTTTCAGTCCATATCATGACAAAAAAATTAAAATTCTCATAAAACATCAACAAATCATCAAAATCTCATCCATCTCATCATATAAACAAGTATGTGTGTCTCTATACAACATATACGGATAATCCAATCATGCACATCTCTCAAAATTGTTGGCACGCAGGCCGATACTCAATACAAAATGTCATTGGCATGCAGGCTGGTATCATATACAATAAAACAATAAAAAATACAAAATCTCTTTGGCACACAGGCCGGTATATGATCAAAAATACAACTCTCGGCATGATCAAAAGGCCTTGGGACTATATATAAAAAATCAAAACTGTGTCAAAATTAGGAGCCATATATCAGGCATCTCGGTGGACATCCTCCATATCTGTATCACCTATACCCTCTGCCTCCTTGGCCCCTATGACCACTAACATCTCCCCACCCATCATAGGTGGTGGTTGGGTCCCTGCTGGTGCACCAACCGGAACTGGCCTCCAGGAACTGGTGGCCTCACCCTGACCATGTCTTGGGGCTTGCTGGCCCCCTGTGCTCTCCACGCTATGGGTGCGTGATCTGGTCCTCTCGCAAGAGGCCTGTTGGGCCTTGTACTCGCCATATGATAAACAATCTATCCCTACCACTTGTCAGCTGGTCCTGATAGTACCTAGCCTCCTCTCTCACCTCCTGCAGCCTAGATATGGGCACTGTCTGTGGTGGCCCCATCGGCCTCTGACCCTGTACCTATCCTGTGGGACCCTATCCCACCCCTACCTATAAACTGGGACCCTGTCCCAGTGCCTATGGTGGTGCCATCGGCCCCTGCCCCTGTGCATGTATCTGGGCCTGTAAAGCCCCAATTTGTGCCTGTGTCATGGCCAACTAGCCCTCTAACCCTATCACCTGTGCCTATAGGGTAGCCACCCGACCATCATCCCCATCTCCATCTCCATCCCCACCCTGGGCCATCTGGGCCTGAAGACTGGCCACCTGTGCATGTAACTCGGCCACCTCCCCCTCTGAACTCACCAGTTGTCCCTGCACCATACCCAACTGGGTAATCAGGGTCACCACCTGCCCCTGTAGGGCATCCCTCTACACTGTGATGGTGGCTAAATCTGGCTTGCCCCCGGTCTGGGTGGTACTATCTCATAAATGAGCTGCCCACCACTTTCTGTATCTATCTGTAACCCTGACATCATCAATCCACTGGTCTACCACCTGCTCCTCCTACCCTGTGGGCACTGTCAGCTATGGTAGAGGAAATGGCCTCTCCACGTCATCTCTCCTGTACTATGGGAAGGGTGGAGGTATGTCCTATGGTAGTCCAAACTACCATCTAACCTTGTCCACTGGGATCATCTCATGCTCCCCAGCACAGTGCCCCACTATCCATCTCACCAACTATAGCCCATCTAACTCATCATGCATCCACCTGAATGAGGGATAACCCACATATGGTCTCCATATGATGTCCACTCAAGACAACCCCTCCAATAAATGCCTGTAATGGGCTACATCATGTGTAGCCCTGTCTGATCGCCACTCTCCAATCACAGGTACCCATCTCCTGTACCCCACCCACACCAATCTTGGTAGAAATACATCTACTCGAGGCATCCCTACTGGCCACACACAAACTATGTGCTCATAGGCCCAGCAGTGTAGTAAAAATGTGTAACACAGGCTGAACCTGCATAGATGCCCATATGCCCACAACTCTCTGTATAGCTACACCAGGAATGATAGCACCAGGAAAAGTGGGTCTGATCTACCATCATGTCATGTAATACCCCCATCAATGAGTGGGGAAATATCCCTCCCTCTGCATCTGGCAGTGCAAAACAACACACTGCCTCCATCAATAAAACAATGAGCCTCATCTCCTCTGGATGGGCCTATGTACATCCCTCCATAGCTCAGACTGGCACTATGGAATGTCATGTCTACCAGTCCCTCTCCAAACATTGTCACCATCAACTCCTCTGAGGCCTCAGAGGAGATCGAATACACCTGTGTACCCTAGTATGGTAGCCGCATAGGATCCTGAACACATCCTCCAGGGTGACTGTCATCTCACCCATCAGTAGGTGGAATGTGTTGGTCATTGAATCCCATCTATCGATGAGAGTGACCATCAGACTCAACTTGTCAGACCGCATGCCGATAGTGCCAGACCCCACTCAGGCCCACCTCCTCCACATGCTGCCACTCCTCGGTGGTTGCCGCGCCTGCACTCTCAAGAGTAGGGGTGGCACCCTGTCTCTCATCCAAAGCTGATCTCTCCCCTACATCCAATACAAACAACAAATTAATCCACCTTCATCATACCCATACTCACCCATTAGCATTTCCCCAATCCATTTTTCTCCCCGCCTACACTAGGTTTTTCACCAACGCACCCTATTCTACCCTTCCCTATCTCACCCACTCGACTTAGGCCCTTTTGGCCCCTTGTTCTCCAACACCTGACTGGTGCCGATTATCTCTAACCAACCCTAGTCACCCCTAAACTGGCATCGGTCACCTGTTTCGTGACTGATCCTAGGTTTGACCCTACCGATGCTGGCTAGGCTTGACTGAATGCCGGTCACTATCATGGCCAAAATTGTGACCCCCAAAACCCTCCCCTCTCAAAAACTTCCCTCTCCTACCTCTTCTACCCACCCATTCTCACCTATACCTCCCCTTAATCACATCCTACCCCCTATTCTCCCACTTACCTCTTTCCCCACTCCTATTTTACCCAATTTACCCTCCCACATTTCAAATTTCATTCCCCCCCCCAAAAAAATAAAACAACTAAAAACCAATTTGTCAAACCCCACCTTACCAACTAATCTACCTCACAACAACACAACAAGGGTTTGACGCTTACCTCATCATGCTACCATCACCGTGGTGGCACATCTAGCCACTACACCGGTGGCCGCCCGAACCCTCTCCGGCCTCCGCCATCACTAATCACTACCCGTGCCTCCAACCAATCAAATCTCACAATCTGATCCCATAGACCCACCTCTCAACTACCAATCACCCACCGTTTGGCTTGCCAACTCAACTCTCCATTCCATCTGGACACTTTTCCACCTTTTTCTCTCTCTCGTGTCATTTTCCCAATTCACAAGAAGACAAATGATTTGCAAAACACGTGGATTTTTCATTTTTATAATAAACCTGACTTAACCGACATCTGGTTTTACCTTCACCGACATCAGTCATGTGCCCTACTTTACCATGGTCGGTTACCCTATGTCGGCATCGGTTACCCTTGACCAGCATCGGTCACCCTCTCTTCCACATGGCCCACAATTTCACCCTATTACCCTACCTGTCACTCTTTTTTACCCCACCCAACCTTTACCCTGACCATTTACCTCACCCTCTAGACCTCATCATTTACTACCTACCCTCATCCTCATTTGGGACTCATTCTTTTACCCATACCTCGGCCCTACCCATGCCGTGACCTAGATTCTTGGACCTAGAACATCGCTAGTGACCTTTGACCTCATGTGTTCGCTATACCTTATGGCACTGTTACCTGTGTTGATTGACCTGATGACCTTACCTTACCTCTGGCCATGACCGTTTATCCTGACCCTACCTTTGGTGTACCAGAACACACCTAAATGTTCCTGCACCTGACCTACATCGTGTTTCCTGACCATATCCTATACCTTGGATACCGGAATCACTTCAACCTTGTTTGGATAAACCTATCGACCTTAGACAATGTAGAGTTTTCCTACTCTTCAACCTGGTACTGTGCTACAGTTTATACATGTGTGTGTGTTTGCTGTTACTACCTTTGACCCTGACCCATTACCTAGATTACCCGAGTAGACCTTTTTCCTTTTTCCCCGTTACCCACCATCCCCTACCTAACATTCACATTTTATCAAACCACTCACCGATTCTGCCTTCTGCCTCGTCAGTTCCTAGTTTGAGGGGGATCACCTTCACCCACACATGGGGCAACCACATCTTATTTTTGTCAGCGTCGCTTACCAATACAAGCTACGCAACAAAAAGGGGAAAAATGTAGACACTAAATTTAGGTCACACCCCCTTTGGCCCCTCATCAAATAAATACCTTGAACACATCCACCTAGCCATGGCCCCCTTCACCCCACTATAATATTAATTTAATTCATTTAATTAAATTAATTCATTATCCTCACCTTATTTATTATTTAAATATCCTAATTGGGATAATGCCCACATATCCACCTCACCTAGACACCTCATCTAGCCACCTCACCCTAAGACCTATTCTTAGTAAGTTTCCATAACTAACTAAAACCTACCCAAACCCTAAAAATCAATGCCTACATTCCCTCTAACCACATTCCCACATGTTAGAAGGAAGCTTCCATAGTCTGATCCATGGAGTAAATGAAACGAGATCCCAGAAAATCAAGGGGATCTCCCAGTTTAGTAAACCTAGGAAATCCCACCCTAACCGATGCGGTTACCCTTAACCACCACCGGTTAAGATGGAACCACCATCGGTTACCTTTTAACTCCCAAAACAACCTTATTTCAGGGTTGGCACATTGTTTTGGAGGTTGGCACATTTCTGAGAGAGAGAGACATCTTTCGAGAACAAGTGATGAAACCAGAGCTGCATGCAAGCAGAACTAGCTTCAGCATAGCCACTACTTGAAGCAATAACATAGAAACCTACCTTCACCATCTAGGGAAGTACCAACACTACACCAAGTTCATTCAATCACCCACCATTACCAACCAAGCATCAAGCTCGGACAAACAATAAGTTTTTTAACCTACACTGTTTCCTGTCATTTGAGCAGATCCTTTTACATTTGTTATTAGGAAAACTTAACTACCTCTTTACCCACACCATTGAACTACACCAAGTTCATTTGATCACCCACCATTACCAACCAGGCATCAAGCTCGTACAAACAATAAGTTTGTTAACCTGCATTGGTTCCTTGTCATTTGAGCAGATCCTTTTACATTTGTTATTAGTTTCTTCTTTCATTTCCATTCCCCACCATTTTATCTCCATGCAAACTTAACTACCTCTTTACCCACACCATTTAACTACACCAAGTTCATTCCATCACCAACCATTACCAACCAGGCATCAAGCTCACAAATAGTAAGTTTGTTAACCTGCATTGTTTCCTTGTCATTTGAGCAGATCCTTTTACATTTGTTATTAGTTTCTTCTTTCATTTCCATTCCCCACCATTTTATCTCCATGAAAACTTAACTACCTCTTTACCCACACCATTGAACTATCCATACCTAGATTTTCATCATTCCTGTGCATCTCCAGGATCCATACAAATCTCCATTGCCCTTCCACCTTCATCTAATCCCGGATCTATCACCCAGCCAAGTCTTATTGAGTTTCCTGTACCTCGACCATACTGATGCCAGTCACCCATAACCATTGTCTGGTTAACCTAAACCAACGTCGGTCTCTGTGTCTTTTTCCAGAAACCCAGATCAGAGCCTAAGACCTCTACCAAATACCCTAAACTGACCAGAATCTGACCCTGACCAATAACAGTATCCTGACAGTGACCTTGACCTTCAGATTCAATCATAGCTTAGCCTGTTGTGAACAAATTTTCTTATTGTAGATGAATGAGATACCTAAATCATTTTAACTACACAGGATTTACTTTAGTAGGATTTACTTTATTACCAGCATTAAGTTGTTTTAAAACAGTGGATTGACAGCTGTCTAGGAAGTATCACACTTCCCGGATCTAGCACACGCTAGGCAGTCCACTGCACATATTGTTTAACTTTTATTTGGTGGTCTTGTGTTCCATTTCAAGTAGTTCCTCTTTGCAAAAAGGAAGCTCTCATGATCAGTTGTGGATTCATAAGTCATACGTGCGCAACAACCTACAACCAACATCTCAACAGGTATTCCTCCTACGCCCATTACCCTATTTGTTTTGTCATTTTCTCACATTAAAATTTCTCCCTTTGAATCTTCTCTTCTTTCTATTATCTCAAAGCAATAGTGTTTTGGTGCTTAAAAAGAAATCTTCTTCTATTTCATTTACATTGCATTATTGAAGGATCATACTTTCTCCTATTCCTCTTATTGTGTCATCAAATTCTATAGTTCAATTTGGGTTTAAAATTAACTTCATTTCATTCTGCTTTTCTGCATTAGCTCACATTAAATGAGGGAAACCTATATGCTGGAAGTCATGAGCAGCTGATTGTTGACAAACGAATCGTAGAAATCACATCTCTCTCTCTCTGAGTCTTACCAAACTGCATAAATTCAAAGAAAATACATATTCTTAAACAACATCTTTCCTGGGATCGCCCCCTTACCGAATGACACTCTTCTTTAATGGTTCCAAGTGTCGACGTGGGGGTGGGGCTGGTATTATCCTCATTACACTTGATGGTGAGCCCATGCCTTTGTCTTTTAAACTTGATTTTTAATGCACAAACAATATCACCGAATACAAAGCACTCGTATTAGGTCTATAAGTTGCTTATGCCCCAGATGTCAAATCAATCAACATCTTTGGTGATTCTCAATTGGTCATAAAACCAGGTCAATGTTATATACCAATGTCGTAACGAGCTACTTCAAAAGTATAAACATCATGTAGACATACTTTTGACCACCTTTGACCGTTACGCCCTTCAAACCGTCCCCCGTTCAACCAAAAAATTTACAGATACCATGGCTTTCTTGGCTTCTCAAAAACCACTTCGCCCACTGATTCTAAAATCTTTGTCACCATACAACAACTCCAATCACCTTCTTATTTACCACATGAATTTTAATCTATGGGAACCACTACCCCGGACCCAAGTGACCTTTGGTACAAACAATACTCCAACTATCTTTCTCTCTCCATCTTACCTCCTAATCTCACCCGTAACGGACAATGCACCTTAATTAAAAAGGTCTCTCATTACATCATCATGAGGGGACTCCTCTATAAGTGTGGATTTGATGGTAATCTCTTACGATGCCTCACAAGTTTTGAAATTTCTTATACCATTAAGGAAGTTCATGATGGCATATGTGGAAGTCACTTCAATGGCCTTGTTGTTGCTAAACGTATTCTTCGCCTAGGCTATTACTGGCTGACCCTTAACTATGATTGTTGTGACTATGACAAACATTGTGTAAAATGCCAACAACATGTCAATCTTCATCATACACCCAAGCACATCTTATAGGTCACCCGTGACCTTTGGCCCTTCTCTAAATGGGGTTTGGATCTTGTAGGAGAAATCAATCCCCATTCTTCCTAGCACCATCAATGGATCATCATTGCTACCGAATACTATACAAAATGGGTGGAACCCATACCATTCATCTCCATGAAAGCCGAGAAAATATGTAAGTTCATCAATCATCACATCATTTTCTATTTTGGTGTTCCTCATCGCCTCATCACTGATAATGGAAAACAATTCAAAAACAAAACATTGTAAAAACTTTGTGATGCCTTCAGTATTTAGCTCAGTTTTTCATCACCTTATTACCCACAAAATAACGGCCAATCCGAATCCACTAAAAAAACCCTAAACAAAATACTTATGAAAGTGGTTAATGATACTGGAAAGGATTAGCATACACACATTCCTTTTTCCTTATGGGCATACTGCACTAGAATGTTCACTTCCACTACCGCCACATGATTTTCTCTGGTCTACGGTACAAAGGTGGCTCTACCTCTCCAAGTCCAGATTCCATACCTCCACATTTCTCTCCATGACATGCTTAATGGTGATGACTTTTATCAGGACCGTTTACCACAGCTAGAGTTATTAGATGAATGTCATCTTAATGCTCTTGACCACCTTCAATTTTACCAAAAACATATCAAATGTGCCTATGACAAGTGTATCCATGAATGAACCTTCCAAGTTTGTGACCTCATCCTGAAAGAAAATCAACATGTAACCATAGAAGAAAAAAGTAAACGGGGCAAATTTTCTCCTAATTGGCTTGGACCATACATTGTGACTCATACTTATGGATTAGATGCTTATCGTTTATCTTCACTTGATGGTAAACCCGAACCTGAACCCCTTAACGCCTTGCATCTTCGACCATTCTATTGTTGACTTGTAGTCCTACATCACTTTTTATCTTTTTCCATGCTCGTCCCTTGAGTGCTATCCACTTCATACACCTCACCAATGATTAAACAAGAATCATGTGAGTACCCGTCACTTGTTATCTTCTCTTGAAAATGTGTACCACGGCACTGCACATAGCATGATTCTCATGGATACTTTTCGTCTACCTTTAGATGAGATCCCATGGTTGTTTCACCCTGCTTTTTGAACAAGAATCTTATTCTTCACCTTGGTCTTGTCCATGACTTAAAATCCCTCACATGGGACCCAACTCCTTGAGTCAAACTTCTAATATAAAAGATGACTCCCTCAAAAGGACATTTTCCTCTCGACAACCACTACTATAAATAGACTGCTCCCTCGAAAGGACAGCTATGTAAAGCCCTTTAAAAAATGAGAGCAACCGAATCTTCTTGCATCGATCAGCTTCACGAAGACCTCAAAGAATTAAATTTTCTTCATCCCATATAGACTTCCCACATCAATCAGTCTATCTCAAATACAAGTCAAAATAGCAAAAATTTTAGTCATGGACCTGCCACTTGTGACCTCAGATCTCTTGCCCGAAGAGCATGCTACCTCATACCATATAACAAATCAACCACCTTTCACCCTTCTCACCATTCCCACTCCCATTTCCTACTGCCTCAAGGGACCTCTTGGAAACCAAGACATTTGGTGATCATGTGACTACTTTTCACCATAGAACAATCAATCATGCAATGTCTTTAGGGTCTTACATTCATCACCTCCTCCAAGGTATGATCTACTCGGTATGATCCTAACCAATCAGGTGGATTTCTTTCCCCCTCTTATCTTTTAGCCATTTTTATTTATGTTTTGATTACCTTATACAAGACTTGGTCCTCGACGCTTACCTTTGGGGTAATCTCCTTCTTCTTTCACCACAATCGACCTCACCTACATCACTTTACCTATAACCCACCCACACCTAACAGACCTAAAACCCACACCATGCCTAAAACCTACTAACTCATTTTCATACCTCATCATATTCTTCCCTAGCTTATGGGAGAACTACATCGGCCTGAGGTCCCTTTTCACCAAGACTATGTAGGCAACACTCCGAGGGCATGGGGCCCTTGGAGGTTAGCTCGACCACTCTCTACCCTAAACAATTCATCTTTTATCTTCCTAACATTACATCATACCCCACTTAGTTTCCCTTTTATACCCAAAATTGGAAATTAAACCACATACATAACAAATTACTTCATATTTTAATCCTCATTACAACATACATTTATTACGCTTACCATTTCTCTATCATCATTATGACTAGATTATATCACATCTCACATACGACCCATATTATCATTAATTACACAAAATAAAAACTCACAACTTCACCTACTTTGAACTCAACCATGCCTATGACTTGACTCGATCCATGCCTACACAAACCTGACTCAACCATACCTACATAAACCTAACTCCACCATGCCTAACCAACCTGACTCAACCATTCCTATGACCTGACTCAATCCATGTATATAACCTAACTCGATCCATACCTACACAAACCTGGACTCCACCATGCTTAACCAACCATACTCAACCATGCCTATGACCTGACTCGATCCATGCATATAACCTGCCACTCGATCCATGCCTAAACTAGACCTGCACTCAATCCATGTCTAAACCAACCTGACTCCATCATGCCTAACTCACCTAATTTCCATCCATATCAAAACAACAAATCACAAATCTCATCAATGCACCAATAAATAAAAAATCTCATCAACACATCAACAAATCAATAATCTCATGTATCTCATCATATAAATAAATGTGTCACCCTCTCTTGCACAAACCCAACATTTTACCCTATTACTCTGCCTTGTCCTCCTTTGGAGACTCATTATTTTACCCATCCCTCAGCCTTACCCACGCCGTGACCTATATTTTTGGCCCTGGACCAGTGCTCGTGACCTTTGACCTCATGTGTTCACTATACCTTACGGCACTATTACCTGTGTTGATTGACCTAATGACCTTACCTAGCCTATTTCTATGACCGTTTATCCTGACCCTACCTTTGGTGTACCGGAACATACCTAAACATTCCTGCACCTAACCTACGTTGTGCTTCCTAACCATATCCTACACCTTGGATACCGGAATCACTTCACCCTTGTTTGGATAAACCTATCGACCTTAGACAATGTAGAGTTTACCTACTCTTCAGCCTGGTATTGTGCTGTAGTTTATACATGTGCGTGCGTTTGATTGTTACTACCTTTGACCCTGACCCATTACCTAGATTACCTGAGTAGACCTTTCAACTTTTTTTCCCCCGTTACCCACCTTCCTCTTCATCACATTCACTTTTTATCAAACCACTCACCGCTTCTGCCTTCTGCCTCGTCAGTTCCTTGGTTTGAGGGGGATCACCTTCACCCACACATGGGGCAACCACATCTTATTTTTGTTAGCGTCACTTACCAATACAAGCTACGCAACAAATAGGGGCAAAATGTAGACACTAAAATTAGGTCACACTCCCCTTTGGTCCCTCGACAAATAAACACCCTTCATCACATTAAACTAGCCATGGCCCCCTTCACCCCACTAATATTAATTTAATTAATCTAATTAAATTAATTCATTATCCTCACCATATTTATTATTTAAATATCCTAATTTAAATAATGCCCACATACATCTCACCTAGACACCTCATCAAGCCAACTCACCCTAAGACCTATTCTTAGTAAGTTGCCATAACTAACTAAGACTTACCCAAACCCTAAAAATCAATGCCTACATTCTCTCTAACCACATTCCCACATGTTACAAGAAGCTTCTAGTCTAATCTGTGGGTTAACGACACGAGATCCCAAAAAATCAAGAGGATCTCCCTAGTTTAGTAAACCTAGGAAATCCCACCTTGACCGACGCCGGTTACCCCTAACTCTCGTCGGTTAAGCCAAAACCACTGTTGGTCACCTTTTAACACCCTAAAAACAACCTTATTTTGGAGGTTGGAAAACATTGGGAACATTCCTGAGAGATATCACATCTTTTGAGAATGAATTTTAGCAAGAACACACATGCAAGGAAGGAGATCAAGCATTTCCTCTAGCACAGGCATCTAGCAATCATCCAACATCCATCCAGCATTCACCCCAGCACAGATTTGATCCAACCAAGAAAAAGAGAATGCACATGCAGCCCATGCAGGAGCTTTCCAAATGTTTGGTGATCCTCAGCAGACATTCAACCCCTTTCCAGTACCTTCATCCCTCACTCACAAGCACCCAGGACCAGAATCCAAGTAAGTGGAATGCATTATATTCCTCTGGTTCATTTCATTTCATCATTATATTGTCACCCTTTTGTTCTCTTGGCCACCCACAGACCTCCGTTAATACTCACCCCTCCATATACCCATTAAAACCTCATCAAATCCCACCCAAACCACCTAGTACCTCATTCTGACCAACTAAAGTCCTTTGTGCAATCACAAAGGAGACCCAAAACTCATTCTGTGGCATTCCCAGAATTCCACAGTAACTAGCACCGGTTACACCCAACCGTTGTCGGTCACCCTTAACCGGCATCAGTCTCTGTATGTGCCCATACAACCCAGAACAGTGACCTATCCACCTAATTCCACATCACCCTTATTCACCTGTGATCTACCTGAGACCTCTGTCAGACCTGCAGAGACCCAGAACCAGTTGTTTGACCTTCGGATCTTATTTTAACCTAGCCTGTTAGATTAGATCTTTCTTATTGTGTTTCAAGTGAGATACCTAAATCATTTCAAATTACAATAGGATTTATTTTACTACTCACATTAAATTGTTTTAAACAGTGGACTGACAATCATCTAGGAAGTATCACACTTCCCAGATCTAGCACATGCTAGGTAGTTCACTGCACATATTGTTTAACTCTTTTTGGTGGTCTTGCTTTCCATTACAGGTAGTTCCTCCTAGCCAAAAGGAAGCTCTCATGATCAGCTGTGGATTCAGAATTCATACGCATGCAAAAACCCATCAACCAGTATTTCAACAGGTATTCCTCCTACGACCTGTTACCCTATCTGTTTCATCAATATTTCAAAGAAACGTCTAAGAATCAGGTGAAACATTTTGGGACATGCATGGTGGGACCCATCCGGGGTTCCTTGCATTTTATTCATTCCTAGTTAAATTTGTGTGTTTGTTTCCCTTATGAAAAGCATACACATTAATTTTCTTCCTTGGTAACCTACCTTTTCTTTCTATTTACTCTAAAAGAAATCTTTCTTTTGGTGTACTTAAAAAGAATCATTTCTTCTTGTTTTCTGCATTTTAGTGAAAGAGCATCCCTCTTCCTATTCATCTATTTGTGTCATCCAACTTCACATTTTGATTTGGTCTTAAAATAAGTGCATTGCATTCTGATTTATCACATTAGCTCACATTAATTGAGGGCAACCTATATGCTGGAAGTCATTCCCAGCTGATGGTTGACAAACGAATCATAGAAAGCACATCTCTCTCTCTCTCTCTCTCTCTCTCTCTCTCTCTCTCTCTCTCTCTCTCTCTCTCTCTCTCTCTCTCTCTCTCTCTCTCTCTCTCTCTCTCTGAGTCTTGCCACATTGCACAAAATTCAAAACAAATACATATTCTTAAACAACATCTTTCCTGGGAATGCCTGTCAACGATCACACTAATCTGAGGATTGGTAGGTACTCCCAAGCTCGTTGCTCTATCGAGTCATACTTCAGAGCGAAGCCCACCCCTGCCATAACATACCTGAAACCTCACCTTTTAGATCTCCTTCTTTGTAGGAAGCCATCCTCACCAAAAAAATCTATTCTATAGTTCATGAGTCAGTCCTTAAATAGCATAAGCTAAACAAACATAATAGAAAAGGCACTCTTAGGGTCACATTTTTTAGTGTTTTTACTTGGCTTGCGTTTTGAGGTGAGAGGTTACGCTCTTCATTTATTTTTTGTTTTTCCTCACACACTCCTCATCATAGTTGGTGTATTATGATTCTTCCTGAGTGTGCCTGGACCATATTCTCATCATTCTCAGAATTTTGGGCTTGATTCCCCATCAGATTTTAATTCACAACCACTTTTCTTTCATCACTGTTTCAATTTCCACAGTGACCAGTGTCGGTCCAAGTGACCATCATCGGTTACCCTCTGACCATCATCAATTATACCCAACCGGCATCGGTTCTAGGTCCTTTTGTTAACCTACCTAAAAGGACATCTATTCATTTTCTTCGACTTTTCACAGTCCTTGTCACTACTATCATTCCCATTAACACTATAAAACTCATTAGATTTGGCATACCTATCAAATTTTGACCTTATACCCTTGTTATTGACTCACTGGTCCATTTTCTACAGTGACCTGGCAGTGGTTACCTGTGACCGGCATCAGTTTACCCTAACTGGCATCAGTTAGCCTGTGTCACTTTCCAGCAAACATTTTATACCTAATCCACTTTTTACCACCTGTTTCACCTGTTCCTATGGTTTTTCTGTGTCATTTACAAAGAACCGAGCCCTAGCCTGATCAGTACTAGTTCACATGGTGCTGACCCAAGATAAGCAAGCACGCTCGTATTCCATGCCAGTTGTCAACCCACTCCCACCTAGTCCTTCACCACCTTCCATTTTATCACCAGCCATGGATCCTATTCAACCTATCACTATCGCTACTAGGAGATGAGGAGTTCACACGACTCCTTGATCAAAACCCTGCCACCTTGCAGTTTTACCTTTCCCACTCATCCACTCGAGATGCCTCGGGTCAGTTGATATATGTGCATGCCCGTATCTATCCCCCTAGCTCTTGTTCCCACTCCTGCGTCAACCCCATCTGGTTCTATGCTACCTACCTCCACCTTATCCCTAGTCATTTCACAAGCTAGGTCCTATACCTGCTATGACTGACCATGTATGTTACCTCCGTTGCACCTGCCACATCCACCATACCTTCAATAAACTACCCAAACATTCAACCACATCCGCCCCTAATGTCTTGCATATACCTGTAGCTACATTACCACCTCCGGTGTTGGTGACTCCTACCCATTTTAAGAACATGGTCCTCTCTATTCTACAGTCGTTAGCCCCTATTACTGCTAGGGTTACCATGACCCTTCCACCCCCGTATACATAATATTAGTAGCCTCCTCGTTTCATCCATTATTCACTTTGGGTACGTACCCCCTATTTCCATTACCTTCTTCTCAATCAACTTACACGGTAGCACCATATACTAGAGTGACGCACCCCGTGTTATATGCCCAAAACCAATCTTCTCACACTACAAGAGGTATCTAGTCATCGCTAACCTACCAACGACCTAATCAAATTAATGATGGACAAGATACAAACATTGAAGGCATCGATTTCCAGGTTCTGCACAACACTCTCATCTATGACAAGATTTCTAATGAACCCATCCACCCATCCATTCTTATTCTTCCATACCTCATACATTGAGAGATGACTAAATTCAACCAATTCAATAGCAAAGAACACTCAACAACAACATTTGTAGTCTTTCAAACATGGGTGCTACCTGATCGCTCACAATGATGCTTTACACTTGATAACCTTTCCCATTTCTCTGACTAGACCTACATTAGATTGGTATAGTGGGTTACCTAGACACTCTATATTCTCATTCAATTAGGTAGCACAAGCCCTCTTGGATCACTTCTCCATCAATATCGTCAAGAAGATTACCATGACCGACCTATACTCCACGCGTATCAGTATGAGGATGAATCTATTACAGATTTTGTTCACTCGCTAGCGTATCCTGATCAATCAACTTACCTTCTAACTACCAATAAACAGAACTCATCAAGCTCTTTATGTAGAGCTTTTTCTAGAAATATTTCACCTAACGTACAGTTTTAAACCTTTCGAACATTCGATGAAGCATTCACTGTGGCATGAAAGTTAGTAGATTTGGGCCATCGAAGAGAAGAAAATCCAATTATCACAATAAGAATTCAGCATTTAAGTTGAATGATACCTCTTCTTCTTCCAACCTATAAAATCAATTATTCAAAAGCTAACGGCACTCGCTAACGCAGTAGCACTCAAAGTCTAGCCCATCTCATCCGTTAAATCAAGATACCCCATCATCTAATCTCTCACCCCTGTCTAGAATTTTTAATTCACACGAAAACATTGCCGAAATACACCCCAATCAGCGGAGCCTTACTGTTCTTTCTTAAAAAAGCTTATCAAAGCCAGAGCCATCACCCTTCTACCTATAACACCAAAAAATTCTTTTGATCCTGCTCACCCCCATGCCCGCATGGTATAAAGAATGTGACTTCTGTAAGTATCATCGAGTAAAGGGTCATAGTGACGGATAATTGCATCACTTTCAAAAATATTATCCAAGAGATGCTTGAGAAAGGCGAGTTAACCATGGATAATCCTAATGCACCTGTCAACCAAAACCTACACATCTTCAAACAAACCATTTCCTAATCATACCCTTTCATCTGATCAAACTAGTGAGGCCTCAACTCATGATACCCATACCCACAAGGTCCATGGTAATTTTAGTGACGCACCTATTGCTTCCTCAATTACCCTGTATTCCTTCGATATAAAAGATTCTAGCCCAGAAATATTCCTTCCACATCAAAACCAACCTCCCCTATTCCTTCACCCATATAGGAACACCTTTCATCTCTTTCCTCAACTATGGAGAAGACTTCCACTAACATCGAGACCATTTAACCTTTGGCTTTTCCACCTCGAGAACCAATACCCATAGTACTTATTTAGTCCATCAGATGATACTTATTTACCTCCTCCACCCACAGAGGAGCACCCATCATCTCCTCCCCCTGTAGAGGAGCTCCCATCATCTCCTCCCCCTATCACAGACCCAGTTGAGATACCCTTTCCTCTTGGTGGGCATTCTCCATCAGCTACCCTAGACCTTGCAAGACCTACTTTCAGCTCTCTTACCCACAGAAGCTAAAGCTAGCCAAATCCCCATCTTTCAGAACACCTTTTATGGGAATTACCATTAGTTCCTCATTAATTCCACCTACACACGTACCATTCTCACATTTGGTTGATCACTTAGATTATGTGGATAGGGCATTACTATGGGGTTTCCTTTTGCTTCTTTTCTCAATGTAGATATAGATGTCACTTGCTAATACTTCCACTATCTACCCAAAAATATTTTGACCAATCAAACATGAACACAACCACCTCTATCAAAACTCCTTATATGACACCCATCATAACTCAACAGACACCCTTACCCAATAACTCCAACATATCATCTAAATCCAAACCCACAACTACAACATTTTCCTTGCCATAAACCTAGCATTCCCACTTTAGGGGTCACCCCAACCACCAGCCTTACTCATCCACCTATCAAATTAGATTTAGCTACATCCACCAAAGTCAACACCACACCTACTCCGGCACCCAAACATAGAAGAACCAAACCCATAGAACTCATACCCCAACTGTGCCAATCACACCTACACCTGTCCCATCTGTCTTAGGACCTCATCTTCCCAACATGGTTAAGAAACCTCCACCCATCAATAAACCAAAAACATAATAGCCCAACCCTTCCTTGCAAACCTATAACCTACCCAAGTGCCCGACATGACTTACACCCACACCTGTAGCATCTCTACCACCCATACCCCCAATACTCTCTATAACTTCTTCACTACCCACTACACTTTAGTCTTTGTCTCTCACACCCCCTGCATGACCCGCATCATCTACCTTCACAGCACCTCTGTTATCCCCCTAGGTAACACGTCCTCTTCCCCCATCTACTTTTCCTTCTAGACCTCGTACACCCATATCACCTTTACCCAAGAAGGTGTAACCCAAAGCCAAAACTCTACTACCTCCCAATAAGGTAGTCAAAATAACCACACACCCTCCTACCTATTCATCTACCATACCCCTAACCAAACAAACACGACCGACACCCAAGACCACACCATCACCCAAAACTGTAGCTCGACCTATTCCCCCTTCTGCGAGGACTGTTCCTCAACAATCAACCGCACCTACATCCAAACCCACGTTCACTTCCCATTGCAACCCACTAGCAGGGTCCTATGCCAAAATTTTAACCAACCTCCTTGAGACTTCTGACATTACATTACCTCCACTCAGACCTTATGAACCCCTCAAACCTAAGCCAAAAGGGTTTGATGACACTAAAATTTCTGCCTACCATCATGTGTCAGGGCATAATGTGGAGAACTGTAAGGCCTTGAAAACTGACCTTGAAAAAAAACCTGACCGGTGCTGGTTCATCCTAACCGACTTCGGTCACCCTTAAACTGGCATCGATCACCTATTAAGTGACTGATACCGATTAAACTGTACCGACCACAGTTATCACCTAACCGGCATCAGTCACCTGTTTGGTAACCGATCCCAGTTCTACCCAACTGACGCCGGTCAAGATTAATTGATGTCGGTCACTGTCGCAGAAAAATTTGTGACTTCCCAAACCCTTTTTTTTATAACCCTCTCCCTGCCCCTTTTACCCCACCTATAATGACCGAAACTACCCCTGGACCTCTACCCACCCCACCTATACACTTTACTACCCTCCACCCCCCTCTTTTTTGGCCCGTTATTCCCCCCATACCCACATTTCACTTTTGCCCACCCACAAAATACACGACACCCAACAAAACACTTCAAATCACAAATAACCACAACCTATAATCTATTTACTCTACAATATGGAGTTGGGCGCTTACTTCGTCGCGTTGCCGCCATCTCGGTGGCACGTCTGGCTGCTGTGTCGGTGGCCCACTTGATCCCTCTCTAGCCTCTACCATCCTCGAATATCTACCTGCAACCTCCAACAAATCACCTATCTCGCCCTGATCCCATGGACCCGCTACTCACTAACCCAACCCTCATCAAATCACACCACCAGATCATTGTTCCATTCCATCCAGACACTTTTCTCACTTTTTTCTCTTTTTTGTCATTTTCTCACTTCGACCAATAATAAATGAATAACAAAACACATGGATTTTTTGTTTTTATACAAAACCCGACCTAACCGACGTCAATTCCCATCGACCGGCATCGGTCTCATGCCCTACCTCACCGTCGTTGGTTTTCCTATACCAATGTCGGTTATCCATGACCACCATCAGTCTACCTAACCTACACATTGCCTCTACTTTGCCATTTTACCCCACCCTTTACCTTGCTCCTTTACCCCATCCAGCCTTTACCCAACCCATTACCTTACCTTTCCTAACCTCATTATTTACTACCTCCCTTTGTCCTCCTTTGGGGACTCATTATTTTCCCCGTACCTTGGCCTTACCCATGCTGTGACCTAGATATTTAGACCTAGACCATCGCTAGTGACCTTTGACCTCATGTGTTCGTTATACCTTACGGAACTGCTACCTGTGTTGATTGACCTAATGACCTTACCTAGCCTATTGTCATGACCATTTATCCTGACCCTACCTTTGGTGTACCGAAAAATACCTAAACATTCTCACCCTTTTTCCCTATACCAACTTTCCTTTTCCTCACCTTTACCTTTTATCAAACCACTCACCGCTTCAGCCTGCTACCTCGTCAGTTCCTTATTTGAGTGGGATCACCTTCACCCACACATGGGGTAACCACATCTTATTTTTATTACCATCGCTTACCAATATAAGCTACGCAATAAAAAGGGGAAAAATGTAGACACTAAAATTAGGTCACACTCCCCTTTTGTCCCTCGACATATAAGCAACCCTTTATTACATTTACCTAGCCATGACCCCCCTTCACCCCACTAATATTAATTTAATTAATTAAATTAATTAATGCATTATCCTCACTATATTTATTATTTAAATATCTTATTTAAATAATATCCCCACATACAGTTCACTTAGACACCTCACCAAGCCAACTCAACCTAAGACCTATTCTTAGCAAGTTCCCATAACTAACTAAGACTTACCCAAACCCTAAAAATCAATGCCTACATTCCCTCTAACCACATTCCTGCATGCTCACAAGAAGCTCCCAGTCTAATCCATGGGATAATGACATGAGATCCAAGGAAATCAGGAGGATCTCCCTAGTTTAGTAAACCTAGGAAATCCCACCTTGACCGACGTCGGTTACCCCTAACCGTCGCTAGTTAAGTCAGACCACCATCGGTTACCCCTTTTAACCCCAAAACAACCTTATTCTCAAGGTTGGAAGCAAGTTGGAAAATTTTTGGGAGAAATTTGATGAGCAAGAACACATCTCAGAGAGATAACGCATCTTCAGAGAGCCAATTCCAAGTGAAAACTCACATCCAAGGAGGGAGATTGAGCATCTTCTCTTGCACAGCCATCCCAGCCATGATCTGATCTATCCAAGCAAAGAGGAGTGTACATGCAGCCCATGCAGAAGCTTTTCTTCAGTTGGTGATCACTTGCAACCTTCAAACCCATCATCAGCACCTCCATCCCTCACACACAGACATTCAGGAATGAAATCCAAGTAAGTACAACATCATACTTTCCTAGTTATTTCATTTCATCATCATTTTATCATCCATTGTTTATCTTGCTCCCTATTGACCTTCTCCACATTTTCACCTCTGTATACCCATTAAAACCTCATAAAAGCCTACTCCAGTCACCCAATACCTCATCCCGACCAACCAAAGTCCTTTGTGTAATCACAAAGGAGACCCCAACTTGTTCTGTGACATTTCTAGATCTGACAGTAACCGGCACCGGTTACACCTAACTGTCGTTGGTCACCCCTGACTGACACCAGTCTCTATGTTTTCCCACACAGCCCTTAACAGAGACCTACCCACCTAATTTTATCTCACCCTCTTTCACCTGTGATCTACCCGAGACCTTTATCAGACCTGCAGAGACCCAGAACCAATCATTTGACCTTTGGATTCTATTCTAGCTTAGCCTGTTAGATTAGATCTATTTCTTATTGTGTTTTTAAGTGAGATACCTAAATCATTTTAAAATAAAAATAGGATTTACTTTGTTTACAACATTGAATTGTTTAAAACAGTGGACTGACAGCCATCTAGGAAGTATCACACTTCCCAGATCTAGCATACGCTAGGCAGTTCACTACCCATATTGTTTAATTCCTTCTGGTGGTCTTGTTTTCATTACAGGTAGTTCCTCCTAGCCAAAAGGAAGCTCTCACGATCAGTTGTGGATTCGGAAGTCATACGCACGTGCAACAACCCATCAACCGACATTTGAACAGGTATTCCTCCTACGCCCGTTACCCTATCTATTTTGTCAACGCTTCAAAGAAACAATCTAAGAAAAAGGTGAAACATTTTGGCACACCCGGTGGGACCCATCCGGGGTTCCTTGCATTTCATTCATTCCTAGGAAAAAATTGTGTGTTTGTTTCCCTTCTAAAAAGCATACACACTAATTTTCTTCTTTGGTAATCCACCTCTTCTTTCTATTTTCTCTAAAGGAAACTTTTCTTTTGGTGTAATTAAAAAGAATCATTTCTTCATGTTTTCTGCATTGTAGTGAAAGAGCATCCCTCTTCCTCTTCATCTTATTGTGTCATCCAATTTCACATTTTCGATTTGGGTTTAAAAACAAGTGCATTCCATTTTGATTTATTGCATTAGCTCACATTAATTGAGGGCAACCTATATGCTGGAAGTCATGACCAGCTGATGGTTGACAAACGAATCGTAGAAAAGCACTTCTATCCTTTTCTCTTTCTCTGAGTCTTACCAAACCACACAAAAATTCAAAATACATACATTCTTAAACAACATCCTACCTAGAAGAAGTTGTAGGTGATCACACAATCACGACATAGTGGGCACCCAGCTCACTACTCTGTCGAGTCATACTTCAGAGCGAAGCCCACCCCCACCATAACATACCTGAAACCTCACCTTTTAGATCTCCTTCTTTGTAGGAAGCCATCCTCACCAAAAAACTCTATTTCACAATTCATGTGTCAGTCCTTAAATAGCATAAGCTAAACAAACATAATAGAAAAGGCACTCCTAGGATCACATTTTCTTAGTGTTTTTGCTTGGCTTGTGTTTTGAGGTGAGAGATCACGTTCATCACTTTTTCTTGTTCATCCTTGCACGCTCCTCATCATAGCTGGTGTATTCTGGCTTCACCTGAGTGTGCCTGGGCCATATCATCATCATTCCCAGAATTCTTGGGTCTGATTCTACATCAGATTTTAATTCACAACCACTTTCTTTCATCATTGTTTCAATTTCATAGTAACCATCGTTGGTTACCTCTGACCGCCATCGGTTTATACCCAACTGATGTCGGTTCCAAGTCCTTTTGCTAACCTACTCAAAAGGACATTTTTTACTTCACTTTCTTCCACTTTTCACAGTCTCTGTCACTATCATTATTCCCATTGATGTTTTAAACATCTTCAGATTTGGCATACCTGTCAGATTTTACCTTCTGCCTCGTTGTTTACTCACTGTCCATTTTCTACAGTGACCGGAAGCGGTTACCCCTTGACCGGCCATCAGTTTTCCCTAATTGGCATCGGTTAGCCTGTTTCACATTCCAGCCACCAGTTGGTACTTCATCCACTTTTTATCACCAGATTTACCTGTTCCTGTTGTTCTCTG
This sequence comes from Taxus chinensis, assembly GCA_019776745.2. Taxonomy (NCBI): domain Eukaryota; kingdom Viridiplantae; phylum Streptophyta; class Pinopsida; order Cupressales; family Taxaceae; genus Taxus; species Taxus chinensis. The sequence continues at coordinate 768,871,180 of CM034152.1, forward strand.
TATCATTTACAGAGAAGCAACCCTACCTGATCAGTACTGGTTCACATGGTGCTGACCGAAGACAAGCAAGCACCCTCGTATTCCACCAGTTGTCAACCACTCCCACCTAGTCCTTCACCACCTTCTATTTTATCACCAGCCATGGATCCCATCCAACCTACTACTATCGCTACCAGAGATGAGGAGTTTGCATGACTCCTTGACCAGAACCCTGCCACCTTGTAGTTTTACCTTTCCCACTCATCCACTCGAGACGCCTCGGGTCAGTTGATATACAACATGCCCGTATCTATCCCCCTGACTCTCGCACCCACTTCCACATTGGCCCCATCTAGCTCCATGTTTCCCACATCCACCTTACCCCCAGTCATTTCGTAGTTAGGTTCTATACCCACTATGACTGCCACATCTGTTACCTCTGTGGCACCCATTACATCCACCATACCCTCGATGACTACCCTAAACACAACCTCATCTGCCCCTAATGTCTCATACATACCTGTAGCTACATTCCCACCTCCAGTGTCAGTGACCCCTACCCCATTTTAGAATGTGGTTCTTTCCATTCCACAATCATTAGCCCCTATTTCCACTAGGGTTACCACGACCCTTCCACCCCCATATACATACTACCAACAACCTCCTGTTTCATCCATTATTCATTCTGGGTACGTACCCCCTATTTCACTACCTTCTTCTCCACCACCCTACATGGAAGCCCCATACACTGGAGTGTCACCCCTATTATACACCCAAAACCAACCTCCTCACGCTACAGGAGGCATCCAATCATCACAACCCACCAATGACCTAATTAAATTGATGTTGGACAAGATGCAGACATTAGAGGCATCGATTTCCAGCTCCCGCAACACTCTCACCTACGATGAGATTTGTACAATGAGCCTATTCACCCATCCATTCCTATCTGTTCATACCCTATGCATTGGGAAATTCCTAAATTCAATCACTTCAATAGCAAAGAAGACCCCCAGCAACATTTGTGGTCATTCAAACATGGGTGTTATCTGATCACTCATGATGATGCCTTACTTTTGAGAACTTTTCCCATGTCCCTCACTGGACCTGCATTAGATTGGTATAGTGGGTTACCTAAACACTCTATATTCTCATTCAATCAGGTAGCCCAAGCCTTCTTGGATCATTTCTCTATCAATATCATCAAGAAGGTTACCATGACCGATCTATATTCCACATGTCAGTATGAGGATGAATCCATCACAGATTTTGTCACTCGCTGGCACAGCCTGATCAATCAACTTACCTTCCAACTGCCACAAACTGAACTCATCGAGCTCTTCACACGAGCTTGTGCTAGACATATCTCCCCAACCTTGCAGGTCCAAACCTTCTGAACATTTGAATGAGGCATTCACTATGGCACGAAAGTTAGAGATTCGGGCCATCGAAGAGAAGAAAATCCAATTACGCAATAAGAATTTGGCATTCAAGTCAAATGATACCTCTTCCTCTTCCAAACCACAAACCAATTATTCAAAAGCTAAGGGCACTGCTAACGTAGTGGTACTCAAGGCCGGCCCAGCTCATCCATCGAATCAGGCTACACCCTCATCTAATCTCTCACCTGTCAAGGATTTTCAATTCAGATGAGAGCAGCAAAAATATACCCCAATTGGGGAACCTTACTCTTCTATCTTAGAAAAGCTTATCAAAGCTGGAGCCATCACCCTTCCACCCATAAAACCACACACAGGTTTTGACCCTGCTCGCCCCATGCCTGCATGGTATAAAGAACATGATTTCTGTAACTATCATCGAGTAAAGGGTCATAGTGACGGAAACTACATCAATTTCAAGAATATTGTCCAATAAATGCTCGAGAAAGGTGAGTTAACTATGGATAATCCCAACTCCACCCCCAACCAAAATCTAAAAATCTTCAAAAAACCATTCCCCAACCATGCCCCTTCATCCAATCAAACTGGTGAGACATCAACTCATGATACCCATACCCATGAGGTTCACGCTATCTTTAATGAGGTACCTGTCACCTCTCAATTACCTCACATCCCTTCCATAGAGGAAATCCTAGCCTGAAATCCTCCTTCCGCATTGGAACCAACCTCCCCTGTTCCTTCACCAACAGAGGAACACCTTTCATCTCCTTCATCACCTATGGAGGGGTCTTCCACTAACATCGAGACCATCTCACCCCTAGCTTCTCCACTAAGAGAACCTTTACCTACAATACCTCCTCCACCCATAGAGGAGCACCCATTATCTCCTCCACCCACAGAGGAGCACCCATTACCTCCTCCACCCACACCTACAGAGGGAACACCTATCCATTCCTCCACTTATAGAGGAGCTCCCATCATCTCCTCCACCCATCATAGACCTAGATTGAGATACCTTTGCCTCTTGGCGAGCATTCTCCATCAGCTACCCAAAATCCAACAGACCTACTTTCAGCTCTCTTACCCACGGAAGCTGAAGTTGGCCAATTCCCCATCTCTAAGATGCATTTTACGGGAATTCCCATTAGGTCCTCACCAACTCCACCCACAAACGTGTCATTCTCATGTTTGGCCGATCACTTAGATTATGTGGATAGGGCTTTACTATGGGGATGCCTCTTACTCCCTGTCTCAACATAGATGCAGAGATCCCTCACTAATACCTCCACTATCTACCCAAACACATTTCGACCCATCAAACCAAATACAACCACTATTGTCGCAACCCCTTCCACGATACCTGTTAGCACTCAAACCACACCCTTACCCATAACCCAACCTACATCTAAACCCAAACCCACACCCACAACATTTGCCTCAACTAAACCTATTACCACTTTAGGGGTCACCCTGACCACCAGCCTTACTCATCCACCTATTAAATTGGATTTAGCTACATCCTCCAACGTCAAAACCACACCTACTCTGACACCCAAACCAAAGAAACAAACTCATCAACCTCATACCCTAGACTGCACCAATCACGCCCACACTTGTCCCATCTACCTTAAAACCTCAGCTACCCAACATGGTCCTAAGCACCCTTCACCCATCCATAAACCAATAACACAACAACCCATTCCTTCCTCACAAACCTCTAACCTACCTAGGCACACAACACAACTTACACCCACACCTGCAGTCTCTTTACCACCAATACCTCCAATACCCTCAGCTATTGCTTCACTACCCACTACACTTCAGTCATTGTCCCTCACACCCCAAGTACGACCTGTGTCATCTACCTTCACAGCACCCTCGTTATCCCCATGGGTAACTCACCCTCTTCCTCCATCTGCTTTTCCTTCTAGACCTCGTACACCCACATCACCTTTACCCAAGAAGGTGCAACCCAAAAACAAAACCCACTACCCCACAATAAGGTATTCAAAACAACCACACACCCTCCTACCCATTCATCTATTGTACCCCTACCCAAACAAACATAACCGATACCTAAAACCACACTGGCACTTAAAACCATAACTCGACCCATTCCTACTCTTCCAAAAATAGTTCCTCGACAATCAACCACACCTACACCCAAACCCACATTCACTTCCCATTGTGATCCACTAGCAGGGTCCTATGCCAAAATTTTAACCAACCTCCTCGAGACTTATGTTATCACATTACCGCCACTCTGACCTTACGACCCCCTTAAACCCAAGCCAAAAGGGTTTGATGATACTAAATTTGCGCATACCATCATGTGCCATGGCATGATGTGGAGAACTGCAAGGCCTTGAAAACCGTCCTTATCCAATTATGTCCACCAGAAACCAACTTTGATGATGATGACCTTCTCAGTGACGAGGATCCTACTTCACCAACACCCATCCCCACACTGCCCACTCAATAACCACAACCTCCACCCTCACAGCTTCTAGAGCCACACCCAAGATTTGAAATTAACATGGTTCACATCAAAGAACTTGCCACATGCCACCACCCAAATGTCATTGCGCCTAGCTGACCTCACAGGGTTTTTCTCCTCCGGTAGGTTTTTCCCTGTCATGTCGTTATACCACTCACCCTACACCTTCTCCATTTGCCCAACTTCCCTCAAATCAACATGATACATGTCACTACACATGTGTACAGAAGGGCAAAGAAAAGGCAACTAACCCACCAACCAATCCTATACCCAACATACCATCTGCACCCATACCTAAAATAACTATCCACGGACCCACGTACCCCATTTCTAATGGCGTCACACATCACACCATGCTCAAACAATTACACCAATCTCCTCTCAAAATGTCCTTATATGACCTCATCCAAACCTTAAAATCCCATCGTCAAGCCCTCATGGAGGTTCTTCAATCTATTGAGGTTTTACCCAATGACCCTACACCCGTAGCCTCCATTATCACACCTCATCATGTAGCCTCTCTCACCAAATTACCACCTTCATCCTCACCTCACCTTGTTCACCAAGTGGCCTCCCTTAGCCTTCTCAGAGGAGGAGATCGTGCCACACCAAAATGATGACCCGAGACCCAGCCCTCTTCATCTTTGTCCACATTGATGACATACGGGTATGTCATGTGATGATTGATGGAGGTGCTAGCATTAACATTATTTCATCCCATGCATTTTCTCAAATGCACATACCTGATAATTGCATGCATAAACATCCAGTCATGTTGCATTCATTCAATGATGCTATCACCTCCACACTAGGCACTGTCATCCTTCACATTCGCGTGGGCCCTCGCACTGTTCCAGAATTTTTTTATGTTTTGGAGAGGGGAATTCCAATATAACTTGTTGCTTGGTAGACCCTGGATCCATGTCATGGGTTACGTTCCTTCCACTTTGCATCGTTGTGTAAAGTTTGAACATGAAGGACACACTTATACCATTCCAATTGACCCATCACCTTTCAAAACATGCAACATGCTTTACCGACCCAATGATGTGCTCATACCTGTCAAGCCATCTACCTCCGTAACCAATACCACTTCACCTACACCTCCACCTACCAGTACAGCCGCTGCTTTCATAACCAGTACATACTACCTCCATTCCTACCAACTACCATAACCTCCATGGCTGACCCATTAGCTTCCCAATCCGTTAACTCCACCTCCGCATTGACCTTTGACACATCATCCATACCAGCTACCTACATACCAACCACTGATCCCTTGGAAGGTGTTTTTCAACGCCTCACTCTAGGGGAGTACCACCTATATAGTGTCAACACATTCCTTACTCCACACAAGTATGGAAGCCTTCACCAACACCACTGCTATGATCACTCATATAGGAGAATGCCTCCTTTATGGTCCTCCTCATCTTTGTACTAGTCTCACCTATGGGGGACTTGATACTACCACTTACACACCTAAACCACCATCACAACCCCACCCATTTTCCGCTGACTTCCAATCACTTACCAATCGTCGTTTCACCCACACCTTCCTACACCATTGTGTGCATGGAAGGGTTTGGTTTTGGATTTTACGAGCAAGGCCACCATACCGTTATTCCATGTACCACCCACAAACATAATGACCATAGTGGTATCAGCTTCCCTAAACCTCCTACCAAACAGGCCCGCATTGAACTCATTGAAGACCCTAGCCCTCCTCCACCTTCATCTTCATCACTACCTTCACCTGCTCCACCTTCATCACCACCCTCACTGACAGAAGTCAATGGATCCTGAATCTATCCCCCCTAACTTTTTTCTTCATAAACACCATTTCCTTGGGGCCTTTTGACTTATCAACGTGAAGGTGAGGCCCCTTCCACTATTCCATTCTTGTATCCTGAGATGATCGATGATGGCACACCTATAATTAATGTCATTCAATGTAAGGATGATGAATCCATACTCACCTACCTTGGTGTTTCGCTCGGAATGTTTCAGCTTCTGGGAATAGAGTTGCTTCTATCCTTTCATTTCTTTTAGAAACAGATAAGGTTAGGGCTAGGAGGAATACCTGTTGAACGTCAAGATGGTGTGCGCGTACCGTAGAGAAAGATCAGGTTGACTGCGAAGAACTCCTTTTTGTCTTGGAAGGACTACCTGCAAATAAGAACACAAGACCACAAGATTTTGATTAGACAATAAATGAGGGAATTGCCTTGGGCCCAGGAAATATAAAACTTCCTTTTGAAGGTGGTCAGTTCCCCTGCTAATATGAATTAACACAAAAGACTGTAAAATATCAATTAAATTGCTTCGTTGAGACGGGTAGGGGAAAGGCTGATTTCTGGTTTTGAGTCACAATAACCGATACCGGTTGCTGATAACCGATATCGGTATGGTCTAGGATCTATAGGTTGGTTGTTTTGTGGGGTGGTTGTGTTGTAGGGTAACAGTTTTGTTGGTAAGGCTAGTATATGAGTGATATTAGGTAATGAGATGGTGAGAGGTAAATGAATGATAGTTAGATGCAATGACACGTTGGGTAGTGGATCTAGGAATGGATTTATGGGGACTGTGATTCAAAAAGTCTAAGAAACGTTATTAAAGAGGACATGCAAGGTGTAACTTACTAGTTATTGACGAAGATGCAGGTCCAGGAACTCTGATGACAAAGGCAAAACTCAAGTGGGATGGCTTGACACACAGAAGATGAGAGATCTCCCTCCCGATGATCAGCTGAGTATCACAGGTTTCTGGCTATTCCGTTGCAATCTTGGGCTTGATCTCCTTTTGCTGCAACTCTCCTTGTCTCTTCACTCGTCTCTGCTCGGCCAAGTGAAGATCCGAATGCTCTTGATCACTCCCAATGATCTCTGTTGATTCAAAAATCCTTCGACCATTGTTTTTGGTTTGGGGAGCCCATTTACAGGTAGCCGATGGCGGTTACGTAACTGACGGCGGTCGAGTAGGAACCGGTATCAGTTAGGAAAAAGTAGGCTATTTTTAGTAAAATCGCCCACTTTCCACTGCTTTTCTCCCAAGAGATTAGTTGCGGGCTTGGTCAAGTGACTAGAAGGTCGGTTTTGGGTGTGAGAAAGGGGTCATTAGTCATGGGTGTAGGTGTGGACCAAGATCGATGACGACACACCTATAATTAATGTCATTCAATGTAAGGGATGATGAATCCATACTCACCTACCTTGGTGCAGAAGACTCATATTTTCATCGGTTGTTACCATCTGAGATACAAAAAATGTTGAATGAATCGACTATCGAGATCAACATTCATACTCAGGATGACCCACACATCCTAAAAATCAAACAATCTTTAGATGCTGCTGAATAGGAATCCATCACTTTCTTTTCTTTGAGATCATAATCATGCTTTCACTTGGTCTTACGTAAACATGCCCGGTATTGACCCCACCATAGTGGTCCACAATATTGTAACCATTCCCGATGTCAAACCTATTAAACAAAAGATGAGGAAAATGCACCCTCGCATTTCTCTTCTCGTCAAAGAAGAACTTCAGTGCCTTCTTTATATTTCCTTCATCTTACCCATTGATTATCCTCATTAGATTTCTAACATTGTCCCTGTTACTAAAGCAACAGGGGGACTCCACATTTTCACGAACTTCCGTGACCTCGACCTCACCTACCTGAAAGATGACTTTACCTTGCCCAGTATTGTTCAACTAGTTGACCTTACCACTGGTCACGAGATGCTCTCACTCATGGATTGCTTCTCAGGTTATAACCAAAGTTTGCTTGCCCCAGAAGATCAACACAAGACCACATTCATTACCCCTTGGGGAACCTTTTTCTATTGAGTCATGCCTTTTGGCCTTAAAAATGCTGGTGTTACATATCAATGTGTTATGACTTACATCTTTCATGATATCATGCATCGCATATTGGAAGATTACGTGGATGATCTCTTGGCCAAATCTAAACACCGCGCTGAGAATCTCACCATCCTCGAAACCATCTTTGACCACCTCATTAAATATTACATCCACCTTCAACCTAAAAAGTGCATCTTCATGGTTCTCTTAGGAAAGCTCCTGGGATTTATTATTTCCCTCCATGGTATAGAAGTTGACCCTGCTAAAGTCAAGGCCATTCTGGAAATGCCTCCGCCCACTAACCTTACGCAACTCCGTAGCCTGCAAGGTAAATTACAGTCCATTCACCGTTTCATCTCACATTATCTGATCGGTGTCAACCATTTCATCATCTGCTTAGGAAGGATGTCTCCTTTAAATGGCATGATGACTATCATAAATCTTTTGAGGCCTTAAAACAATACATTCTCCAACCACCTGTACTCATTCCACCTAAAGACGATCAACATTTTTACCTATACATATCCACTACTGATCATTCCTTAGGAGCCATGCTTTCTCATCGTGATGAACAACATAGGGAGTAGGCAGTTTATTACATAAGTTGTACTCTTTTGGACTATGAAACCTGATACAACCATCTAGAAAAGCTTTGCTTAGCCTTAGTTTTCATTGCCACCAAACTCCACCGATTACCTACTCAACCATAAAACTATGTCATGACCAACACTAATCCCTTACACTTCATGTATGCCAAACCTTATCAAAATCAGTGCACCACGTGCTGGCTTATACTTTTAGCTAATCTTGACCTTGCATTCATTCACCAAAATTCCATCAAGGGCCAAGCTATTTTCCGACCAACTAATTGACGCACCTATTTTTTAGGGATCAACCCTCTAATTTTGACTTTCCCGATGAGTCAATTGCTACTCTTTCCCTAGACAAACCCCCTTACCAAATGGACACTGTTCTTCGACGGTTCCAAGTGTCAGTGCGGGGGTGGGGCTGGTGTTATCCTTATTCCTCTAGATGGATAACCCATGCCTTTGTCTTTCAAACTAGACTTTGAATGCACCAAAAATATTGCCGAGTACGAAGTACTCGTAGTAGGTCTCCAAGCTGCATATGCCCTAGATGTCAAATCAATCCACATCTTTGGTGATTCACAATTGGTCATAAACCAAGTCAATGGTATGTACCAATGTCATAACAAAGATACTTCAAAAGTATAAACATCATGTAGAAATACTTTTGACCACCTTTGATCATTACACCCTTCAAACCATCCCACATTCAACCAACAAATTTGTAGATACCATGGTCCTTCTTAGCTTCCCAAATACCCACTTCCCCTGCCAATTCCAAAATATTTATCACCAGTTCACCTTCTTATTTACTTCACTATGTTTACTTAATCAGAAATGACACCCCTGACCCAAGTGACCTTTGGTATAAACAATACTCCAACTACCTTTCCCTCTCCATCTTACCTCCTGATCTCACCCATAACGGACAACGCACCTTCCTTAAAATGGTCTCCCATTTCATCATTCTGGGGGGAATCCTCTATAAACGTGGCTTTGATGGTATTCTCTTACGATGCCTCACAAATTTCTGAAATCCCTTATACCATTAAGGAGGTTCATGATGGCATATGTGGAGGTCACTTTAGTGGCCTTGTTGTTGCTAAGCGTATTCTTCGTCTAGGGCTATTACTGGCCAACCCTTAACCATGATTGTTGTAAACTATGTCAAACATTGTGTGAAATTCCAACAACATTCCAACCTTCATCATACACCCAGTCATGCCTTACAGGTCGCTCGTGACATGTGGCCCTTTTCTCAATGGGGTTTGGATCTTGTCGGAGAAATCAATCCTCATTCTTCCCAACGCCATCAATGGATTCATAACTGCTACCGAATACTACACAAAATGGGTGGAGGCCATACCACTCATCTCCATGAAATCTAAGAAAATATGTGAGTTCATTAACCATCACATCATTTTTCAACTTTGGTGTTCCTCATCGCCTCATCACTGATAATGGAAAATAATTCAAAAACAAAACATTGCAAAAACTTTGCGACATGCCTTTGGAATTTAGCTTAGTTTCTCATCACCTTATTACCCACAAACCAATGGCTAAGCTAAATCCACTAACAAAACCCTCAACAAAATTCTCATGAAAGTGGTTGACGATATTGGAAAGGATTGGCATACGCACATTCCTTTTTCCCTATGGGCATACCGCACTAGTATTTACACTTCCACTGTGGCCACACCCTTTTCGCTGGTCTACGGTATAGAGGTTGTTCTACCTCTCGAAGTCCAGATACCCTCACTCCACATTTCTCTCCATGGACATGCTTACTGATGATGAATTTCATCAGGACCGCTTAGCACAGCTAGATTTATTAGTGTGAACGTCGTCTTAATGCTCTGGATCACCTTCAAGTTTACCAACAACGTATCAAAAATTGCTTATGACAAACGTGTTCATGAACGAACCTTCCAAGTCGGTGACCTTGTCTTGAAAGAAAATCAACATGTAACCAAAGAAGAAAAAAGTAAATGGGGAAAATTCACTCCTAATTGGCTTGGACCATACATCATAACTCATACCTATGGATCAGGTGCCTATCGTTTATCCTCGCTTGATGGTAAACCAAACCTGAGCCCCTTAACGCATTGCATCTTCAACCATTCTATTGTTGACTCATTGTCCTACCTCACCCTTTGTCTCTTTACAGGCTCGTCCCTTGAGTGCTATCCACTCCATACACCTCCCTAATGATTAAACAAGAATCATGTGAGTTCCCATCACTTGTTATCTCCTCTTGAATATGTGTACCATAGCACTGCACATAGCATGATTCTCATGGATACTTTTTGTCTACCTTTAGATGAGATCCCATGGTCGTTCCACCTTGCCTTTTGAACAAGAGTCCTATCCTCCACCTTGGTCTTGTCCATGATTTCAAAGACCTCACATGGGACTAAACTCCTTGAGTCAAACTTCTAATAAAAAAATGACTCCCTCAAAAGGACATCTTCCTCTCGAAAAAATTGGCTACTATAAATAGACTTCTCCCTCAAAGGACAACTATGTGCAAGCTCAAAAAAACAAAAAAAATGAGAGAAACCAAAGATTCCCACATCGATTAGCTTCACAAAGACCATCAAGAAGTACCATATTATTTATCCCATATAGACTTCCCTACATCAATCAGTCTATCTCAACAAAAAACTTTTTAGTCATGGACTTGCCCATTGTGACCTCAGACCTCTTGCCCAAAATCCCTATGTCACTCAAAACATATACAATTAATTACCTTTCACCCACCTTACCATTTCCACTCTCATTTCCTCAATTGCCTCAAGGGACATCTTGGAATTTTGACATTTGGTGATCCTATGACTACCTTCATCATAGAATAGTTAATCATCCAATGCCTTTCAGGTCTTATGTTCATCACCCCCTCCAAGGTATGACCTACTCGATATGATCCTACCCAATCAGGTGGCTTTATTGCCCCCCTCTTCTCTTTTAACCATCTTTGTTTATGTTTTGATTACCTTATACAGGACTTGGTACTCGACGCTTACCTTTGGGGTAATCCTCCCCTTTTCACCATAATCACCTTCACCTACATCCTTTTACCTATAATCTACCCACACCTATTAAACCTAAACCCAAAACATGCCCACAAACCTACTAACTCATTTTCATATTCTTCCCTAGCTCATGGGAGAACTACATCGGCCTGAGGTTCCTTTTTCATTCGGGGACTATGTAGGCAACACCTCCAAGGGCATGGGGCCCTTGGAGGTTAGCTTGGCCATTCTCTACCCTAAAATAATTCATCAACCATACCTAACTCACCATTTACATCACATTTCACTTAGTTCCCCTTTTATAACAAAATTGGAAATCAAGCCACATACATAACAAGTTGCTTACTACAACATACATTTATTACACCTACCATCTCTCTATCATCACTATGCCTAGATTATACAACATTTCACATATGACCCATAGTATCATTCATTGCCAAAATAATGAATCATCGAACTAACCTAACTCAACCATGCCTATAACCTAACTCAACCATGCCTATAACCTGACTCAATCCATGCCTAAACCAACCTAACTCAACCATGCCTAACTCAACTCACCTAACTCAACCATGCCTATAACCTAACTCAATCCATGCCTATAACCTGACTCATCCATGCCTATAACCTGACTCAAAAATCCATGACTACGATCCATGCCTAAACTGACCTAACTCCATCATGCCTAACTCACTTAATTTCCATCCACATCAAAGTAACAAATCCATATCTCCTCTAACACAAGCCATACATCCAATATCTCATAAACATATTAACACATCACAAAATACCATGAATCTCATAATATAAATCAATAAATGTATATCTCAAAATACATGCCTATCTCATCATGGCCATCATCTCAAAAATGTCAGCACACAGGCTGATATACAATACAAAATGTCATCGGCATGCAGGCCGGTCTCATATATACAAAAAGAATGAATGAATCCATACAAAAAAATCTTCAGCACGCAAGCCGGTATATGCTCACAATATACAAAAATCACTCATACATCCTCACTATCTTCGGCACGCAGGCCGGTATGTGATAAAAAAAATACAACTATCTTCGGCACGCAGGCTGGCATATATATCAACAATAATCACTCGTATACATCAAAAATCAGGTGGCCGCATATCAGACATCTCACCAGATGTCCTCCATCTCTGTGTCACCTACACCCTTGGCCTCCTGTGTCCCTACTGGCACATCACCTCACTCTGGTCACCATGCACTAGTGGCCTCTCCCTGATCAGGCCTCAAAGCTCGCTGCCCTCCTGTGCTCTCCACACTATGTGTGCGGGATCTCATCCTCTCACTGGACACCTACTGTTGTGCCCTGTACTCTCTGTAAGAGAGGAAGTCTATCCCAGCTGCCATGAGCTGGTCTTGATAATATCTCACCTCACCTAGGGCATCCCATAACCTAGATATAGGCATGGTCTGTGGTGGTCCCATAGGTCTCGGCCCCTGTACCTGCCCTGTGCCAGCCTGTGAACTGGGACTAGCTCCCTGCCTGTGGTGGTGCCCCCTGTCCCTATGCCTGTGGTGGTGCCCCCTATCCCTGTGCCTATATATGGCCTGTAAGGCCCCAATCTGTGTCTGGGTTATGGCCAACTAGCCCTGTAAACCTACCACCTGAGCCAGTAAGGCTGCCACCTGACCATCCCCCCTAACCATCTCCATCTCCTCCATCACCTCCACCCTCTCCCTCCACCATCTGGGCCTGCAGACTGGCCACTTGTACTCGTAGCTCTGCTACCTCTACCTCTGACCCCTCTAGCTGTGTCTGTAGTATACCTATCTATGTGATCAGTGTCGCTACCTGCCCCTGTAGGGCATCTCTCTGCACTGTAATGGTAGCTAAGTCAGGCTGCCCCGGTCTAGGTGGTATGGCTCGTAACTGAGCCACCCACCATTACCTATACCTATCTGTGCATCCAGTGTCATCAATCTACTGATCCACTAGCTTTTCCTCCTCTCCTGTAGGCACTGAAGGCTATGGTAGAGGTAAGGGCCTCTCCACGTCATCTCTCCGATATTGTGGGAAGGGCGGAGGAATATCTTGTACAAGCCTAAACTGTCGTCAGACCCTGTCTACCGGGATCATCTCATCCTCCCCGGCACGGTGACCCTGTATCCACCTCTCTAGCTGGAGCTCAGCTAGCTCCTCATGCATGTGCCTATATGAGGGGAATCCCACATATGGCCTCCAGATAATGTCCACTCCGGACAACCCCTCCAACAACTGCCAAAAATGGGCCACATCATATGTCAGCCTATCCGACCTCCACTCTCCTAGAAACCGGCACCCATCTCTTGTATCCCAACCACACACATCTCGGTGGGAATGCATCTACTCGGGGCATCCCTATAGGTCAAACACAGACTATGTGCTCGTAGGCCCAGCAGTGCAGTATAAATGTACAGCACAGGCTAAACCTGCGCAACACCCATACACCCACAGCTCTCTGTATAGATGTACCAAGAATGTTGGTGCCCAAGGCAAAGCATGTCTCATGCACCATCATATCGTGGAGCACCCCCATCAGTGATCAGGGAAAGCATCCACCCTCTGCATCGGGTAGTGCATAGCAGCACACTGCCTCCATCAATAAAACCACTAGCCTCGTCTCATCCAGATGGGCTAGGTACATCTTGCCATAGCTCAAACTGGCAGCTATGGAATCTCAACTCCACTGCCCCCTCACCAAAAACTATCCTGATCAACTCCTCTGAGGCCTCAGAGGAGATAGAGTACACCTGGGCCCCCAATATGGGTAACTGCAAAATCCGGAACATGTCCTCTAGGGTGATAGTCATCTCACCCGTCGGAAGGTGGAACGTGTTGGTCGTGGAGTCCCATCTATCAATGAGCGTGACCATCAAACTGGGCTACCAAACAACATGTCGGTAATGCCGAATACCACTCAGGCCCACTACCTCACATGTTGTAGCTCCAAAGGGGTGGCTAAGCCACATAATGTCACCAGTAGCGGTGGAACCCTGTCCCACATATGTAACTGCGATCTCACCTGCATCCAATCCAAGCACAACATTAATCTACATTTACCATGACCATATTCACCAATTATCATTACCCTCCACCCTATTTTTACTTTACCCATCTCAACTACCTGGCCCACATCCCTCTTGGACCCTTGTGCCTAAAAAAAATCCCGACCGGTGTTGGTTCATCCTAACCGACTCCGGTCACCCTTAAACCGGCATCGGTCACCTATTTGGTGACCGATACCGGTTCAACTTTACCAACCACGGTTATCACCTAACTAGCATCAGTCACCTGTTTGGTGACCAATCCTGGTTCTACCCAACCGATGTCAGCCAAGCTTGACCGATGACGTCGGTCACTGTCATGGAAAAATCCGTGACTTCCCAAACCCCCCTTTTTCTATAAACCCTTCCCCTACCCCTTTTACCCCACCTATAATGACCAAAACTACCCCTAGACCTCTACCCACCCCACCTATACACTTTACTACCCTCCCCCCCCTTTTTTGGCCCGTTATTCCCCCCATACCCACATTTAACTTTTTCCCACCCACAAAATACAAAAAACCCAAACAAAACCCTACAAATAACAACTATCACAACCTCTAATCTATCTAATTAACACTATAGAGTTAGGTGCTTACCTCGTCGACGCTGCCGCCATCTCAGTGGCACGTCTGGCCACTATGCCAGTGGTCCGCCTGATCCCTCTCAAGCCTCTGCCATCCCTGAATATCTACCCGCAACCTCCGACCAATCACCTCTCTCACCCTGATCCCGTGGACCCACTACTCACCAACCCAACCCTCATCAAATCACACTGCCAGCTCACTGTCCCATTTATCCAGACACTTTTTCCCTTTTTTCTCTTTTTTTGTCACTTCGTAAATAACAAATGAATAACAAAACATGCGGATTTTTTGTTTTTATACAAAACCCGACCTAACCGATGTCGGTTCCCATCAGACTGGCATCAGTCTCATGCCCTACCTCACCATCGTCAGTTTTCCTATACCGACGTCAGTTATCCATGACCACCATCTGTCAACCTAACCTACACATTGCCCCTACTTTTCCATTTTACCCCACCCTTTACCTTGCTCCTTTACCCCATCCAGCCTTTACCCAACCCATTACCTTACCTTTCCTAACCTCATCATTTACTACCTCCCTTTTCCTCCTTTAGGGACTCATTATTTTACCCCTACCTTGGCCTTACCCGTGCCACGACCTAGATATTTGGACCTAGACCATCGCTAGTGACCTTTGACCTCATGTGTTCGCTATACCTTATGGCACTGTTACCTGTGTTGATTGACCTAATGACCTTACCTAGCCTATTGTCCATGACCGTTTATCCTGACCCTACCTTTGGTGTACCGAAACATACCTAAATGTTCATGCACCTAACCTATGTTGTGTTTCCTGACCATATCCTATACCTTGGATACCGGATTCACTTCAACCTTGTTTAGATAAACCTATCGACCTTAGACGATGTAGAGTTTTCCTGCTCTTCAACCCGGTAGTGTGCTATAGTTTATACATGTGTGCGTGTGTTTGACTGTTGCTACCTGTGACCCTGACCCATTACCTAGATTGCTAGAGTAGACCTTTCACCCTTTTCCCCTATCCCACTTGCCTTTTCCTCACATTTACCTTTTATCAAACCACTCACCGCTTCAGCCTACTGCCTTGTCAGTTCCTGGTTTGAGGGGGATCACCTTCACCCACACATGGGGCAACCACATCTTATTTTTGTTAGCGTCGCTTACCAATACAAGCTATGCAACAAAAAGGGGCAAAATGTAGACACTAAAATTAGGTCACACTCCCCTTTTGTCCCTCGACAAATAAGCACCCTTTATTACATTTACCTAGCCATGACCCCCCTTCACCCCACTAATATTAATTTAATTAATTTAATTAAATTAATGCATTATCCTCACTATATTTATTATTTAAATATCTTATTTAAATAATATCCCCACATACAGTTCACTTAGACACCTCACCAAGCCAACTCAACCTAAGACCTATTCTTAGCAAGCTCCCATAACTAACTAAGACTTACCCAAACCCTAAAAATCAATGCCTACATTCCCTCTAACCACATTCCCGCATGCTCACAAGAAGCTCCCAGTCTAATCCATGGGATAACGACACGAGATCCAAGGAAATCAGGAGGATCTCCCTAGTTTAGTAAACCTAGGAAATCCTACCTTGACCGACGTCGGTTACCCCTAACCGTCGCCGGTTAAGCCAGACCATTGTCGGTTACCCCTTTTAACCCCAAAACAACCTTATTCTCAAGGTTGGAAGCAAGTTGGAAAACTTTGGGAGAAATTTGAGCAAGAACACATCTCAGAGAGATAACACATCTTCAGAGAGCCAATTCCATTGAAAACTCACATCCAAGGAGGGAGATTGAGCATCTTCTCCTGCACAGCCATCCTAGCCATGATCTGATCTATCCAAGCAAAGAGGAGTGTACATGCAGCCCATGCAGAGGCTTTTCTTTAGTTGGTGATCACTTGTCAACCTTCAAACCCATCATCAACACCTCCATCCCTCACACACAGACATTCAGGAATGAAATCCAAGTAAGTACAACATCATACTTTCCTGGTTATTTCATTTCATCATCATTTTATCATCCATTGTTTATCTTGCTCCCTATTGACCTTCTCCACATTTTCACCTCTGTATACCCATTGAAACCTCACAAAATCCTACTCCAGTCACCCAATACCTCATCCCGACCAACCAAAGTCCTTTGTGCAATCACAAAGGAGACCCCAGCCTGTTCTGTGACATTTCCAGATCTGACAGTAACCGGCACCGGTTACACCTAACCACCATCAGTCACCCCTGACCGACACTGGTCTCTGTGTTTTCCCACACAGCCCTTAACAGAGACCTACCCACCTAATTTTATCTCACCCTCTTTCACCTGTGATCTACCTGAGACCTTTATCAAACCTGCAGAACCCAGAACCAATCATTTGACCTTTGGATTCTATTCTAGCTTAGCCTGTTAGATTAGATCTATTTCTTATTGTGTTTTTAAGTGAGATACCTAAATCATTTTAAAATAACAATAGGATTTACTTTGTTTACAGCATTGAATTGTTTAAAATAGTGGATTGACAGCCATCTAGGAAGTATCACACTTCCCGGATCTAGCATACGCTAGGCAGTTCACTACCCATATTGTTTAATTCCTTCTGGTGGTCTTGTTTTCATTACAAGTAGTTCCTCCTAGCCAAAAGGAAGCTCTCACAATCAGCTATGGATTCGGAAGTCATACGTGCATACAACAACCCATCAACCGATGTTTGAACAGGTATTCCTCCTACGCCCATTACCCTATCTATGTTTCGTCAATGCTTCTAAGAAACAATCTAAGAAAAAGGTGAAACACCTTGTCACTGCTATCATTCCCATTGACACTATAAAACTCATCAGATTTGGCATACCTTTCAAATTTGGCCTTATACCCTTGTTCTTGACTCACTATCCATTTTCTAAAGTTATTAGCAGCAGTTACCTGTGACAGGTGTCATTTTACCCTAACCGGCATCAGTTAGCCTGTGTCACTTTCCAGTAAACATTTTGTACCTAATCCACTATTTACCACCTATTTCACCTGTTCCTACGGTTTTTCTGTGTCATTTACAGAGAACCATCCCAGCCTAATCAGTACTGGTTCACATGGTGCTGACCCCAAGACAAGTAAGCACACTTATATTCCACACCAGTACTTAACCACTCCCACCTAGTCCTTCACCACCTTCCATTTTATCACCAACTATGGATCTTATTCAACCTATCACTATCGCTACTGGAGATGAGGAGTTCACATAACTCCTTGATCAAAAACTTACTGCCTTGCAGTTTTACCTTTCCCACTTGTCCACTTGAGATGCCTCAGGTCAATTGATATACGATATGCCCGTATATCTATCCCCCTGGCTCTCATTCCCACTCCTGCGTCAGTCCCATCTGGTTCCATGCTACCTACCTCCACCTTATCCCCAGTCATTTCATAGCTAGGTTCTATACCCGCTGTGAATGCCACGTCTGTTACCTCCATTGCACCTACCACATCCACCATACCTTCAACAACTACTCAAAACGTAACCACATCCACCCCTAATGTCTCGCATATACACTGTAGCTACATTACCACCTCCATGGTTTCGGTGACCCCTACCCATTTTTAGAACATGGTCCTTTCCATTCCACAATTGTTAGCCCCCATTGCCACTAGGGTTACCATGACCCTTCTACCTCCATATACATACTATCAGTAGACCTCCTGTTTCATCTATTATTCACTTTCAGTACGTACCCCCTATCCCACTACCTTCTTCTCAATCAACCTACATGGAAGCACCATATACTGGAGTGTCACCCCCGTTATATGCCCAAAACCAACCCTCGCATGCTACAGGAGGCACCCAATCATCGTAACCTACCAATGACTTAATCAAATTGATGTTGGACAAGATGCAGACATTGGAGGCATCAGTTTCCGGCTCCCGCAACACTCTTACCTATGATGAGATTTGCAATGAACCCATCCACCCATCCATTCCTATTCATCCATACCCTGTGCATTGGGAGATGCCTAAATTCAACTACTTCAATTGCAAAGAAGACCCGCAACAACATTTGTGGTCTTTTAAACATGGGTGCTACCTGATCGCTCACAATGATGCTTTTCTCCTGAGAACCTTTCCCATGTCTCTAACTGGACTTGCATTAGATTGGTATAGTGGGTTACCTAGACACTCTATATTCTCATTCAATCAGGTAGCCCAAGCCTTCTTAGATCACTTCTCCATCAACATCATCAAGAAGGTTACCATGACCGACCTATACTCCATGCGTGTCAGTATGAGGATGAATCTATCACAGATTTTGTCACTCACTGGCATAGCCTGATTAATCAGCTCACCTTCCAACTACCACAAACAGAACTCATCAAGCTCTTCACGCGGGCTTGTGCTAGACATATCTCACTGACCCTATAGGTTCAAACCTTCCAAACATTCGACGAAGCATTCACCATGGCATGAAAGCTAGAGATTCAGGCCATTGAAGAGAAGAAAATCCAATTACGCAATAAGAATTCAGCATTCAAGTCAAATGATACCTCTTCTTCTTCCAAACTACAAAATAATTATTCAAAAACTGAAGGGCACCGCTAACACAGTGGTACTCAAAGCCGGCCCAGCTCATCCGTCAAATCAGGCTACCCCCTCATCTAATCTCTCACCCATCTAGACTTTTCAATTCAGATGAGAATAGCAGAAATACACCCCAATTGGGGAACCTTACTCTTTTGTCTTAGAAAAGATTATCAAATCTGGAGCCATCACCCTTCCACCTATAAAACCACACACTGGTTTTGATCCTACTCAACCCATGCCTGCATGGTATAAAGAACATGACTTCTGTAACTATCATCGAGTAAAGGGTCATAGTGACGAAAATTGCATCACTTTCAAAAATATTGTCCAAGAGATGCTTGAGAAAGGTGAGTTAACTATGGATAATCCTAACGCACCTGCCAACCAAAACCTACACATCTTCAAGAAACCATTTCCTAATCATGCCCCTTCATTGATCAAACCGGTGAGGCCTCAACTCATGATACCCATACCCGCAAGGTCCACACTATTTTTAGTGATGCACCTGTTGCTTCCCAATTACCCCATATTCCATCCATAGAAGAAATTCTAGCCTGAAATCCTCCTTCCACATTGGAACCAACTTCCCTTGTTCTTTCACCCATAGAGGAACACCTTTCACCTCCTTCCTCACCTATGGAGGAGTCTTCCGCTAACATCAAGACCATTTCACCTTTGGCTTCTCCACCTAGAGAACCGATACCCACAATACTTCTTCAGTCCATGGAGGATACTTATTTACCTCCTCCACCCACAGAGGAGCACCCATCATCTCCTCCCCCTACAGAGGAGCTCCCATCATCTCCTCCCCTATCACAGACCCTGTCGAGATACCTTTACCTCTTCGTGAGCATTCTCCATCAGCTACCCAAGACCCTGCAGACCTACTTTCAGCTCTCTTACCCACGGAAGCTGAAGCTAGCCAATTCCCCATCTCTAAGACACATTTTACAGGAATCACCATTAGGTCCTCATCAATTCCACCTACAGATGTACCGTTCTCATGTTTGGCTGATCACTTAGATTATGTGGATAGGGCCTTACTATGGGGGTGCCTTTTTCTTCCTATCTCAATGCAGATGCAGATGTCACTTGCTGATACTTCCACTATCTACCCAAAAATATTTTGACCAATCGAACCAAACACAACCACCTCTATCACAACTTCTTCCATGAAACCCATCATAGCTCAACATACACCCTCACCCATAACTCAAACTACATCTAAACCCAAACCCACACCTACAACATCTTCCTCGAATAAACCTATTACCACTTTAGGGGTCACCCCAACCACCAGCCTTACTCATCCACCTATCAAACTGGATTTAGCTACATCCTCCAAAGTCAACACCACACCTACTCTGACACCCAAACAGAAGAACCAAACCCATAGAACTCATACCCCGGTTGTGCCAATCACACCTGCACCTGTCCGGTCCATCTTAGGACCTCAGCTTCCCAACACGGTTAAGAAACCTCCACCCATCAATAAACCAAAAACACAACAGCCCAACCCTTCCTTGCAAACCTCTAACCTACCCAAGTGCCCGACATGACTTACACCCACACCTGCAGCATCTCTACCACCCATACCTCCAATACTCTCTACAACTTCTTCACTACCCACTACACTTCAATCTTTATCTCTCACACCCCCTACACGACCCGCATCATCTACCTTCACAACACCTTCATTATCCCCTTGGGTAACTCATCCTCTTCCCCCATCTGCTTTTCCTTCTAGACCTCATACACCCATATCACTTTACCCAAGAAGGTGCAACCCAAAGCCAAAACTCTGCTACCTCCCAATAAGGTAGTCAAAACAACCACACACCCTCCTACCCATTCATCTACCATACCCCTAACCAAACAAACATGACCGAAACCCAAGACCATGCCAGCACCCAAAACCATAGCTCGACCTATTCCCCCTTCTACGAGGATTGTTCCTCAACAATCAACCACACCTACACCCAAACCCACGTTCACTTCCCATTGTGACCCACTAGCAAGGTCCTATGCCAAAATTTTAACCAACCTCCTTGAGACTTCTGTCATTACATTACCACCACTTAGACCTTATGACCCCCTCAAACCTAAGCCAAAAGGGTTTGATGACACTAAAATTTGTGCCTACCATCATGTGCCAGGGCACGATGTGGAGAACTGCAAGGCCTTGAAAACTATCCTTATCCAGTTATGTCCTCGGAAGCCAACTTTGACGATGACGACCTTCTCGATGAGGACCCTGCCTCACTGACACCCATTCCCACACTGCCCACTCAACAACCACAACCTCCACCCCCACAACTCCTCGAACCACCTCCAAGATTTGAAATTAACATGGTTCACATTAGAGAACTTGCCACGCCACCACCCAAATGTCGTTGTGCCCAGCTCACCTCACAGGGTTTTTCTCCTCTGGTAGGTTTTTACCATCGTGTCGTTATACCACTCACCCTACACCTTCTCCATTTTCCAAATCCCCTCAGATCAACATGATACACATCACTACCCATGCTCAGAAGGATAAAGGTAAAGAAAAGGTGACTGACCCACCAACCAATCCTATACCCAACATACCATCTGCACCCATACCTAAAATCACTATCTGCGGTCCCACATACCCCATTTCTAATGGAGTCACACATCGCACCATGCTCAAACAATTACACTAGTCTCCCCTCAAAATGTCCTTATATGACCTCATTCAAACCTCATAATCCCATCGTCAAGCTCTCATGGAGGTTCTTCAATCTATTGAGGTTTTTCCCAATGACCCTACACCCGTAGCCTCCATCATCACGCCTCATCATGTAGCTTCTCTTACCAAATTACCACCTTCATCTTCACCCCACCCTATTCACCAAGTAGCCTCCCTTAGCTTCTCAGAGGAAGAGATCACACCGCACCAAAATGATGACCCAAAACCCAACTCTCTTCATCTCTATCCACATCGATGACATATGGGTATGACATGTGATGATTGATGGGGGCACTAGCATTAACATCATTTCATCCCATGCATTCGCTCAAATGCGCATACCTGACAATTACATGCATAAACATCCAGTCATGTTGCGTTCATTCAATGATGCTATCACCTCCACATTAGGCACTTTCATCCTCCACATTCATGTGGGCCCCCGCACTATCCCAAAATTATTCTACGTCTTGGAGGGGGAGTTTTAATATAACTTGTTGCTTGGCAGACCCTGGATTCATGTCATGGGGTGCGTTCCTTCCACTTTGCATCGTTGTGTAAATTTTGAGCATGAAGGGCACACCTATACTATCCCAGCTGATCCATCACCTTTTAAAACATGCAACATGCTTTACTGACCCAATGATGTGCTCATACCCATTAAAGCGTCTACCTCCGCAACCACCACCACTTCACCTACACCTCCACTTACCAGTACAGTCGCTACCTCAACTGCACATACCTCTTCTACTCCTACCGATGCCACAACCTCCACAGCTAACCCATCAACTTCCCAATCCGTTAACTCCACCTCCACATCAACCTCTGACACATCATCCATTCCAACTACCTACATACCAACCACTGATCCCTTAGAAGGTGTTTTTCAACACCTCACTCTTGGGGAGTATCACCTATATAGTGTCAACACATTCCTTACTCCACAAGAATATGGGAGTCTTCACCAACACCCTCACTATGATCACCGCATAGGAGAATGCCTCCTTTATGGTCCTCCTCACCTTCATACCAGTCTCACCTATGGGGGACTTGATACTACCACTTACACACCCGAACCACCGTCACAAACCCACCCATTTTCCACTGACTTCCAGTCTCTCACCAATCACCATTTTGACCACACCTTCCTGCACCAATGTGCATGGAAGGGTTTTGGTTTTGGATTTTACGAGCAAGGCCACCATACTGTTATTCCATGTACCACCCACAAACATAACGATCTGTAGTGGTATCATCTTTCCTGAACCACCTACCAAATAGGACCGCATTGAACTCATCAAGGACATTAGCTCTTCTCCACCTTCTTCACCCACTCCACCTTCATCACCACCTTCAACGACGGAGTCGATGGATCCTAAATCTATCCCTCCTAACTTTTTTTTTCATAAACACCATTTCCTTGGGGCCTTTGACTTATCAACGTGAGGGCAGAGGCCCCTTCCTCTCTTCCCTTCATGTATCCTAAAATGATCGATGACGATGCACCTTCAATTAACGTCGTTTAATGTCAGGATGATGAATCTATACTCACCTACCTTGGTGCAGAAGACTCATATATTCATCGGTTGTTACCCTCTGAGATGCAAACCATGTTGAATGAATCGACTATCGAGATCAACATTCACACTCAGGATGACCCACACATCCTAAAGATCGGTCAATCTTTAGATGCTGCTAAACAGGAAGCCATCACTTCTTTTCTCAAAGATCATAACCATGCTTTTGCTTGGTCTTATGCAGACATGCCTGGTATTGACCCCACCATAGTGGTCCACAATATCGTCACTATTCCTGATGCCCAACCCATCAAACAAAAGCTGAGGAAAATGCACCCTCGCATTGCCCTTCTCATCAAAGAAGAACTTAAGCACCTTCTTTCTGTTTCCTTCATATTACCCATTGATTATCCTCGTTGGATTTCTAACATTTTCCCTGTCACTAAGGCGATAGGGGGACTCCACATTTTCACAGACTTCTGTGACCTCAACCTAGCCTGCCCAAAAGATGACTTCCCTCTTCCCGGTATTGACCAGCTGGTTGACCTTACCGCTGGTCATGAGATGCTATCACTCATGGATGGCTTCTCTGGTTATAACCAAATCTTGCTTACCCTAGAGGATCAACACAAGACCTCGTTCATCAGCCCTTGGGGGACCTTATTCTATCGAGTCATGCCTTTTGGCCTTAAAAATGTTGGGGCCACATATCAATGGGCTATGACTTACATATTCCATGACATCATGCATCACATATTGGAAGATTACATGGACCATATCTTGGCCAAATCTAAATGCCACTTCCAAACACCTTGTCATCCTCAAAACCATTTTTGACTGCCTCATTAAATATTAAGTTTTCCTTCATCCAAAGAAGTGTGTCTTCACGGTTCTCTCAAGAAAGCTCTTGGTATTTACTATTTCCTTACGTGGTATAGAATTTGACCCTGGTAAATTCAAGGCCATTCTAGAAATGCCTCTTCCCACTGACCTTAAAGAAATCTATAGCCTGTCAAGGTAAATTGTAGTCTATTCGCCGTTTCATTTCACAATTATCTGATTGGTGCCAACCATTTCATCATCTGTTCAAGAAAGACATCTCCTTTAAATGGGATGATGGCTATCACAAATATTTTGAGGCCCTTAAACAATACCTTAACCAACCACCCGTACTCATACTACTTAAATACGATCAACCTTTTCACCTATACATCTCAGCTATCGATCACTCCTTGGGAGCCATGCTCGCTCATCGCGATGAACAACACAGGGAGCAAGCAATTTATTACATAAGCCATACTCTTTTAGACTATGAAACCCGATACACTCATCCCAAAAAAAAAATGCTTATCCTTAGTTTTCATTGCCACTAAACTCCGCCATTACCTACTCAACCACAAAATCTATGTTGTGACCAACACTAACCCCTTACACTTCATGTACACCAAACCTTATCAAAATCAGCGTGTCACACGATGGCTTATGCTTTTAGCTGACCTTGACCTCAAATTCATTCATCATAAGTCCATCAAGGGTTAGGCTATCACCGACCAATTAGTGGACATACCTCTTTCTAGGAGCAACCCTCTAATTTTGAATTTCCAGATGAGTCAATTGCTACCCTTTCCTTGCACTAGCCCCCTTACCAAATGTCACTCTTCTTTGATGGTTCTAAGTGTCAGTGTGGGGGTGGGGCTGGTATTATCCACATTTTGCTTGATGGTGAGCCCATACCTTTGTCTTTCAAACTTGATTTTGAATGCACAAATAATATCACCGAATATGAAGCACTCGTATTAGGTCTCTAAGCTACCTATGCCCTAGATGTCAAATCAATCAACATCTTTGGTGATTCTCAATTGGTCGTAAACTAGGTCAATGGTATATACCAAGGTTTTAACGAGATGCTTCAAAGTATACACATCATGTAGACATACTTTTGACCACCTTTGACCATTACGCCCTTCAAATCGTCCCCCGTTCAAACCAACAAATTTGTAGATACCATGGCTTGCTTGGCTTCTCAAATACCCCGCTTCACCCACTGATTCTAAAATGTTTTTCACCATACAATGACTCCAATCACCTTCTTATTTATCGCGTGAAGTTTACTCTATTGGAACCACTACCCTGGACCCGAGTGACCTTTGGTACAAACAGTACTCCGACTATATTTCACTCTCCATCTTACCTCTTGATCTCACCCATAACGGACAACGTGCCTTCCTTAAAAAGGTCTCTTATTGCATCATCATGGGAGGCCTCCTCTATAAGCACAACTTTGATGGTATTCTCTTAGGATGCCTCACAAGTTCTGAAATTCCTTATACCATTAAGGAAGTTCATGATGGCATATGTGGAGGTCACATCAGTGGCCTTGTTGTTACTAAACGTATTCTTCGCCTAGGCTATTATTGGCTGACCCTTAACTATGATTGTTGTGACTATGACAAACGTTGTGTAAAATTCCAACAATATGTCAATCTTCATCATACACCCAATCACGCTTTACAGGTCACCCGTGACCTTTGTCCCTTCTCTCAATAGGGTTTGGATCTTGTCAGAGAGATCAATCCCCATTCTTCCTAGTGCCATTAATGGATCATCACTGCTACCGAATACTGCACAAAATGGATGGAATCCATACCACTCATCTCCAATTAATCCAAGAAAATATGTGAGTTCATCAATCATCACATCATTTTCCATTTTGGTGTTCCTCATTGCCTCATCACTAATAATGGAAAACAATTCAAAAACAAAAAATTGAAAAAAAATTGCGATGCCTTTGGCAATTGGCTCAGTTTCTCATCACCTTATTACCCACAAACCAATGGCCAAGCTGAATCCACTAAAAAAACCTTAAATAAAATTCTAATGAAAGTGGTTAATGATACTGGGAAGGATTCGCATATGCACATTCCTTTTTCCATATGGGCATACCACACTAGTATTCGCACTTCCACTGTTGCCACACCATTTTCTATGGTCTACGGTAAAGAGGTTGTTCTACCTCTCGAAGTCTAGATTCCGTCATTCTGTATTTCTCTCCATGACATGCTTAATGATGACAACTTTTTTCATGACCGTTTAGCACAGCTAGAGTTATTAGACAAACTTTTTCTTAACGCTCTTGACCTCCTTCAAGTTTACCAAAAATATATCAAACGTGCCTATGAAAAGCGTGTCCATGAATGAACCTTCCAAGTTGGGTGACCTCGTCCTGAAAGAAAATCAACATGTAACCAAAGCAGAAAAAAGTAAATGGGAAATTTTTTCTCCTAATTGGCTTGGACCATACATCGTGACTCATACTTATGGATAAAGTGTTTATCGTTGACCTTCACTTGATGGTAAACCCGAACTTGAGCCCCTTAACGCCTTACATCTTTGACCATTCTATTTTTGACTTTTAGTCCTACATCACTTTTTTGTCTTTTTCCATGCTCGTCCCTTGAGCATTATCCACTTCATACACCTCACCAATGATTAAACAAAAATCATGTGAGTACCTGTCACCTGTTATCTTCTCTTGAATATGTGTACCACGGCACTGCACATAGCATGATTCTCATGGATACTTTTTGTCTACCTTTAAATGAGATCTCATGGTCGTTTCACCCTGATTTTTGAACAAGAATATTATTCTTCACCTTGGTATTTTTCCATGACTTCAAATCCCTCACATGGGACCCAAATCCTTGAGTCAAACTTCTAATATAAACGTTGACTCCCTCAAGAGGACATCTTCCTCTTGACAACCACTACTATAAACAGAATGCTCCCTCGAAGGACAGCTATGTAAAGCCCCCCCCTCCAAAAAAAAAAATAGCGAGATAATTTGAAGCTTCCCGCATCGATCAACTTCACAAAGACCTCAAGGAGTTAAATTCCTCATCCAATATAGACTTCTTGCATCAATCAGTCTATCTCAAATACAAGTCAACACAAAAAAAAATTTAGTCATGGACTTGCCCATTGTGACCTTGGATCTCTTGCTTGAAGAGCATGCTACCTCATGCCACATAAAAAATTAACCACCTTTCACCCTTCTCACCATTCCCACTCCCATTTCTTACTGCCTCAAGGGACCTCTTGGAAACCAATACATTTGGTGATCATGTGACTAGTTATCACCTTAGAAAAATCAATCATGCAATGTCTTTAGGGTCTTACATTCATTACCTCCTCCAAGGTATGATCTAAGGGTAAGTGCAACAAGTTACAGGACAATTAAGTGGACATCAAATCCTGAATTTTACATCAAAAATAGCAAAACATCAAATTTAGTCTTCCGTGGACTTGAATCATGCCAAAAAGTCAAAAATATGTCATAAAAATGGTACCATTGTGTAGGGGAGACTGTTAGCTTTGTAGAAATATTGATTTTAAAGTGAATAGAATAGGATAAATATCATTTTATAATTTTTTACTAATAGCATGTCTTTAAGACATTTTTTACCGTGAATGTTTATGTCTACGTTTAAGAATGAAAATTTTGTTTAACTTGTCAAAATGTGATAAAAATTATATCATCCCAACTGTGGTGAAATTATATACATGTTCAAAAAAAATAATTTGATTTCAATATTTTTTGATGAAGGTATGTCAGGCAAACAGAAAGTGCTTTGTTTTCTGTATGTTTTCATACCACTTTCACGAAAAAAATTGTAAAAACTAAAATATTTCTTAAAAAAATACAAAATAAAATCTATCCCAAGATAGATAGCAGCATCTAACTTCTCACCAAAGGAAAAATATATATATCAATTTTTGGTCATCCAAATCATGGGAAAATGGACTACAATCTTATAGGCATTTAAACAAAAAATACCAAGTCATTGAATTTTGAGTGTTTAATATAGCTAAACTTGTCTATTTTTGGGTAAAAAAGTAGTAGTTTAGAAACTAGATTCTGGATCCTATGATTCATATTAGGATAATTTTTTCTAATTTTGAGTGTATGCATTACTAATAATCCCTACAAGTTGATATTATGTTGTTATTTGCAATATGACGTCCACTTATGACCCCTTTTTTGTTCCCCAGCTTGCTGTAGTTACCCCTACTCGGTATGATCCTAACCAATGAGGTGGCTTTATTGCCCCCTCTTATCTTTTGACCATCTTTGTTTATATTTTGATTACCTTATACAGGATTTGGTCCTCGACACTTACCTTTGGGGTACTCTTCTTCTCTTGCCACAATCGACATCACCTATATCAATTTGCCTATAACCTACCCACACCTAACAGATCTAAACCCACAACATACTTAAAACCTACTATCTCATTTTCTTACCTCATCCTATTCTTCCCTAGCTCATGGGAGAACTACATAGGACTGAGGTCCCTTTTCGCTGGGATTATGCAGGTAGCACTCTGAGGGCATGGGGCCCTTAGAGGTTAGCTCAACCACTCTCTACCCTAAACAATTCATCTTTTATCTTCCTGATATTACATCATACCCCACTTAGTTTCCCTTTTATACCCAAAATTGGAAATTAAACCACTTACATAACAAATTGCTTCCTATTTTAATCCTCATTACAACATACATTTATTATGCCTACCACTTCTCTATCATCATTATGCCTAGATTATATCACATCTCACATACGACCCATATTATCATTCATTGCACAAAATAATAACTCACAAGCGTAGACACTTAACTTTGGTACAAGACTATTTAAATGCATGTTATTGATTATTGACTCAAGTCCATGCCTACACAAACCTGGTACTAAAGGGATGATTGGTGGAAAGGAGAATATCGTGGAAAATACAACCATGAATGGGATGGTAGGTTCTCTACGACAAGCAATCCATTGTGGATGGATAACCTGGTACAATCCATGTCACACAAACCTGAATCCACCATGCCTAACCAACCTGACTCAACCATGCCTATGAATGACTCAATTGATGCAAATAACATTGACACTCGTGATCCTACTTCGATCCCTCGTCTAAACCAACCTGACTGTCATCATGCCTACTCACCTAATTTCCGTTTGTCCATATCAAAACAACAAATTAAAAAATCTCATCAATTCACCAATAAATCAAAAATATCATCAACACATCAACAAATCAAGAATCTCATGTATCGGGATCGATATAAATAAATGTGTCGCCATCTCTTGCACAAACCCAACATTTTACTCCTATTTGTGAATCCGCTTTGGGGTCCTTTGGTGACTCCTTATTGTCACCCATCCCTTGGCCTTACTCGTGGATTGCCATGCATTCCTAGATTGGGTTTTAATTTGAACCAAGAAGTTCATGAATACAAATGTGCATTTATGGGACGTAAAGATTGATTACAAGATATACCTTGAAGCATTGTAAGAGTATAGTTTATTGACTTCAAAAGCAACACTTACACTGAAAGCCTAGGATTCCATGAGCATTTATTAATTGTTGCATACCATTTGAAATAAATAAGGGGCACACAATACCTAAACTTATTGGCTTGCATCGAGCGCTATGTTGTCTTCCTAACCATTGATCCAAAAAATGTGGGGTCTGATAATAATGGAGATCACTAACACCCTCTCTTTAGATAAACCTATGGGTTTTAGACAATTGTTGAGTATACAGAATATTCAGCTTGGTAATAAGCTAAAATTTACTAGAATAAAATGCAAGAAAAGAAAGGGAATGTTTGTGGAGCTTGGGAACAAAGGAACACATTTACCTAAGTTGGATTGACATTTGAAGACATGAATCATTTTGTACTTGTACGGTTTTGGCTAAAAGGAACGATAAACAAATCGTTCCAAGCCATCACAATCAAATTATATGATAATAAAACACTCACCGCTTCTGACTTAAGCCTTGAAAGAAATTCTCCGGAAGAAATTTGAGGGGGAAAACCTTTGCGAAAAAATGGAGTAACAATATCATATTATTATTAGCGGAACTCTATGAAGTACAATGAGAGGGGGGGCTTGCTTATATAGGGGCAAAAGGAAGATCAATCTAAGAACTAGGTCACATTCCCCATAGATCCAAGGAAAGAAATAGACAACAAAGATCATAGTCAAGACCATAGATCTATGGAAAGAACTAGTCACCAAAGAAATAGTCAATTTACCATTAGATCTAAGGAAATTAATTTGTTAGCCTAATAACTAGATAATATCTAAATAATCCTAATTTAAATATATGGCCACACATACAGTGTCACCGAGGATACATCACCAAGAGAAAGTCACCCTAAAGTACCTAGGTGGACATGAGCTAAGTTGTAAATAACCTACCCTAAGACTTACCCAAACCCTAAAAGTGAATGCCTAGGGGCCCAAAATAAAAAAAGGCATATTCACAGTATGAGTCTCAACAACAAGACCTAATCTAGGTACTCATGTACAATATATCTAATGACACGAAATCCCAGAACCAAAATTAGGAAAGATATCCTGCTAGTTTAGGAAACCTAGGAAATCAAGCCTTGTTCTCATGTCAATTACCCCTAACCATCACCGGTTAAGCCAGAACTTCCGTCGGTCACCTTTTAGCACGCCCAACACAACTCTTAGGGTAGCGAGGTGATGGCAAACATTGGGAACATTCGTGAAAGATGTCGACAACCTGCTTTTGAGTCGAAATGTATTCCAAGCAAAGAATTCACATCCTGCAATGTGTTGTTGAGATCAAGCATTTCCTATGGCACAGTCAATCTAGCAATCATGCTTGCAACCATCCAGCATTCACCCCATCACATATTCGTTGCAAGAAACGTGAATTACACTTTGAGAATGTCACATGCAAAGTACATGTCAGTGAGCTTTCCAATGTTTGGTGAATCCTTAAAATTCATGTCAATAATTTTCAAAGCTAAAGAATATGTTGACTCTCTCACTAACTGATGTCCTGTACTATGGACTCTGAAAATGAAAGTGCAATTTGAACATGTATACTTCCTCTGGTTCATGCTCATTTCAACATGGAGATTGTCACTCTTTTGTTCTCAAAAAATGTATCCACCCAGTGGAACGCCTGTTATCAATAGAATCTCCCCTCCATATACCCATTAATACCTCATCATATCCCAACCAAACTGACCTAGATACCTCATGGTGACCAAGTGTAGTCCATAGTGGGAAGTGCCCTGCAAATAGTGAGACCCAAGACTCCTTCTAGTAGCATGTCCGGTGATTCTACTATGACCGGCATCGAATTACACCTAAACTTCGTTGATACAAACCCTACTAAAAATGAAATCAATCAGGGTGAGTATGTGCCCATACAACCTAGTACATTGAGACTATCCACCTAATTTCCAAATCACCCTTATACACCTGTAGGATTATAAAGTGAGACCTGGTGAATGTGGACCTGTAAGAGTAACCCTAGGCTAAAAAGGATATGGACTTGGACCTTACAGATCATCCATATCAACCTATGCTTGTTAGATTAGATCATGGGTGTACTTATTGTTGAGTCTCAAATGAGATACCATGAATCTATCTGAGAAATCTACAAACCAAGGAAATAATGCAATAACTCGAGATTAAATGTCATGTCAAACTGTGTGGACGGATAGTCCCTCTGAATAGTATGAATGTGGGAATAATAGTTGCTAATATATAACCGATCATCAACATAGGTAATACAAGTGTTGTTTTTAAACTAATGCTAATGTAAACAAAGACTAACACCTAAATAGTCTTAATTAGCAAGAATTAAACAACATTATAAACACCATCATGATAAGAATTAATCAAGGGTTAGATGCTAACATTTATCAATACAAAACTATGAAATTAACTATGTTAAGCACCTAAATATCCTCTATTCTCTAACAACATATAAATGAAGGAACCTAGGTAGGTTCCATGGCTATCAAAAACAGTTGTCCTTAATGTTCCAAGAACCTAGGAATGGGGGCTAATCAAAGTTGGGCTACAAGACCCTTTTGACACCTCCCATATGACCCAAGCACTTTAAGAAAGAGGCTTAACTCTTCAAGATGATGAACTCTCAAGAAAACAAGGTGCAAGCTC
Organism: Taxus chinensis; assembly: GCA_019776745.2. Classification (NCBI taxonomy): domain Eukaryota; kingdom Viridiplantae; phylum Streptophyta; class Pinopsida; order Cupressales; family Taxaceae; genus Taxus; species Taxus chinensis. Next base: position 768,903,989 of record CM034152.1, read on the forward strand.
TTAGTCTCTTTGCTATATGCTTTGCATTTGCTCTCTTAAGGAGTTTAGGTGTAAGTAAAAAGGTAGGTGGAGGGCTCTTTATATAGCCCAAAGGATAAAGGATTCAACACATTCTCATGAATGTGGGATAAAGGTAAAACATGATTAGGAATGGATAAGGTTGCTTTATTAAAGGTAACCTTACTTTAGAAGGGTTTAATTTATGCTTAGCAAGTCATGGGAGTTGGGGGGTGTTTTAATTAATCAAAGGTGATTAACTAATAGGTAGATGTAAGCTTATAGAAGATAATTAGAGGAATATTAGTATGATTTAGGCTATTATAAGGGGATTAAATCAATTAAATATTGATTTATTGGTTAAATGGAAGGGAAAGCTAATTAATTAATAATAATTAATTAGTCTAGGTAGAAGGGGTGATTTATTAACGGAAGGTCGTTAATTAGGGTATTTGTTGGATAGGAAACTTAATTAATTAGCTTAGTGTAATTAATTAATGATGATATGAGGGAAAATGAGTGCTTTTGACGATATGTCGTCGATTTGCGAGAAAGGGGATAATTAGCGCAATTTAAGTATTTAAATTGCTTGGGCGTAATTATAGGTGTCTACATTTGCCCCTCTTTGGGGTGGCGTAAGTGATGCCACTTCAAAGATAGTAGACAGAAGAGATTTTGAAGGGATAGAAGAAAAATTAGTAGGAGGGAGAGATGCCCCCTCGAGTGTCGATGGGGTGATGGAAGAAGCCGATCGACGATCGAAAAAGGTGAGATATAGGCAGAAGAAGGGGGACGAGGCAGGATGCCTCGATGAGAGGGAGAATTAGGGGTGAAAGGGAAGTGGTGTAGAAGAAATATGGAGAGGGGGGAGAAGATCTTAGCCTCTAGCCACGTATTTGTTTGAAACAATTTGGATGTCATCATATTGCCATAGGAACTACGTCATCGGTCCTTATGAAAAATATAAGCATACGACAAAGGTAGAATGACATGAAAAGCCATAATACGAACAATTGTCCATTGCTGAAAATACCAACTCCATGCAACATACAAAAATGCAATGCAATACGAGAAGGAAACAAGCTCATCTAACAGGGAAAACAAGTACGAACGCACATATCCAACCCAACAACGGTCAAGACAGTTGTACAAATGTTTTGTTATCAGTGCTGGAGAGATCCACAAGTTCATGATTGATGAAAAGGGTTAAAAAATGATGCCCCAAGAAAGGATACATGCAAGGGGAAATGAAAATGGACACGGGGTCCATGAAAAGTGTTTGTGCGCAACGAAACAACACCAGGCAACCAAAAGTGCCCCAGAGTACAGACGAAGCAAGCAGCTAGCTTTTGTGAATGGTTGTGAATCCGGTGATCCATGAGTCATATTAATCGGGGAAGATGTGAGACAAACCAACAGGATATGGAGAAAATACCATGCGCAAGACACAAGTTTCAGCCGTAAGAAGCAAGTTACCATTTTGTAGGGTGTTTTACTTTTTAGGAATTTTTTGAAAATTTTTGCCTTGTTTTTGGATTTTTTTGATATAGTAAATGTTTGTATTGTTTTGGCTTTCTGAACCGTGATAAACAATAGAAGAAAGGAGAAGAAGAAAAAGAAGGGCCTAGGGGCAACAGAAAGTGCCCTAGGTGGAAGAAAAGAGAAACAAACGACAAATAATGTCCTTGTTTAGTGGAAAAATTAAGAAAAAATAATTATTTGAAAAATAATTATTTACGAGGGTGTGAAGAAGAATAAAAATCGCCAGGGAGCAATAAAATTGTCTGGGGGAGAAGAAAGGGGTATTGGACAAAAAATGCCCCAATACGGTGAAAAATAAGAGAAAAATAATTATTTAATTAAAAATAATTATTCCACAGCGAACAGAGGAGAAAACGGTGAGCTAAACGGGTGTCCCGGCCGTCCGATCGGTGAAAAACAGGTTAATATACCCCCCAGGGGGGGTAAAAACATCGCAATCAGTTCATTTTAACCGCTCAGTTTAGAAAACTTACCGTGAGGCTCTGACACTCAGGAGAGATGGTGATCGCACGTGATCGTTTGAGGCGTGCTGTAGATTGTAGATGATAGATCTGTAGACAATATCAAATGTTGTTTTCAAGTGTTATTTTGATGTATATGGATGGGATGATATGATGATATTGGTGTGGGGGGGGATAGATTTTTTATTATGCGCAACCCCTCTTGCCCCCATTGATGATATGATATGTGATGATTAGCTTAGCATACATGCATGATGTAAAACTTAGCATTTTTGTTTATATATGATGTATAGATGATGCTAGATGTGATGATAGTGATGGTAATGTGATGTGAATGATAAAAAAATAGAGCACATGCAAGAAACACAGCCAAATGCTACAAAGAACACCAGGAATTAATGCAATACACCATGAATCACCATGCCTTATTAACAAGTAACAAAACACAACCAAATGCATTAAGAAAGAAATAAAGAATTAACACACTAGCATGTCGAAACCCACTACAATATGCACAAGCAAGAATGAATCTATTCTAAGAAAGAAAAGATAAACTATGACAAAGTACACCCAAGCAACAAACAACTCAAAAGCAAGCACGCAAAACACTATACAAGCAACAAGCAAAGCAAGAAAACAAGACAATGCAAGTAAATATTTTTGTAAGATATGTTTTCATAAACCGATTTTCTATTGTTTAGGTTTTTGTGAAACAATTTTATATTGTTTTTGTGTTTTGTGTTCTATTGTTTTTGTGTTTTCTGAAACAATTTTCTATTGTTTTTGTGTTTTTCTCGAAACAATTTTCTATTGTTTTTGAAACAATTTTCTATTGTTTTTGTTTTTCTCGAAACAATTTTATATTGTTTTTGTGGAAACAATTTTTATTGTTTTTGTGGTTTTAACAGTTTTCCAAAGCTATGTGTAGGTAACCAAGAAAGCATGGATGCCCCCAGCGTTAGGTGGGGAATATACAAGGGCAGAAGCCATGCGCTTATGAACAAGAAGGTGAAGTCGTTGAGTTTCCCCCAGCGTAAGATGGGAAATAACGAAAGACCACGTCCCTTACAGATGAATAGAAGAAGGCAAAGCCGGATCAAGGCTGGACAAGATGGTGTGCACAAGGAAACTCGAAGGCAGAACCAGGTCCAGGCCAAAGACAACTACCCTTCTAATACAGAATGCTTGTGAACAATGAATCCTCCCGAGGCGCCGGAAACTGGTTTTCACCCAAGGACTTGTCCAAAGTGCCACAATTGCGTGGTTTTCACTAGTGGACGACCTGTTTTCTCTTTTTCTTTTTCTGATTTTTTTTTGATGTTTTTGTATTTTTTTTATTTTTGTGCCATGTTCAAGCATAGAACTTCTTAAGATGCATGGCGTTCATTGGCTCTCGGAGCTCATCACCATTGGGGTGAGCCAGTTTGTATGCCCCGGTGCCGTACTTGGCAACTATGACATAGGGTCCTAACCAGTGTGGTTCGAACTTCCCTTTCTTTTCTCACTCTGCTCTGGTGTTGAACTAGTTCTCCTTCATAACTAAATCACCCACCTCAAACTGGCGAGGGATGATTCTCTTGTTGTAGTTGCGGGAGATTCTGTGTTGATATACCTTCAGGTGATTAAGAGCGTGAATGCGCCTCTCATCCAGGAGCTCTAACTCAGCCAATCTTGCCACTCGATAATCTTCATCCTTATCCAAATAGTCCCGAAGAGAAATTCACAGGGATGGGAGTTTGATCTCTAAAGGGATGATAGATTATGTCCCGAACACTAGGGAATATGGCGTCGCACCCGTAGGAGTGTGAATTGATGTTCGGTAGGCCCAGAGGGCTGGGTGGATTTGTAGGTGCCAGTTTCGACCGGTTTTGCTAACCATCTTCTCCATTATCCTTACCAAAGTCTTGTTTGTTGCCTCAGCTTGTCCATTACCCTGAGGGTAATATGGCGTGGACCATTTCAATCTGATTTGGAACCGTTGGCAAAGACCTTTCACAGTTTTGTTCTTAAATGACTTCCCATTATCTGTGACAATGGCTGCAGGGATACCATATCGGCAAATAATGTGATTCATGATGAATTTAGAAATCTGTGCTCCTGTGACATAGGTTAAAGGGACAGCCTCCACCCATTTTGTAAAGTATTCTGTAGCTGTGATGATATGTGTATGACCATCAGATGAGGTAGGAGTAAGCTTCCCTATTAGATCAAGTCCCCACTTGGAGAATGGCCACGGGGTAGTGATTGGTTGCAATGGTTGCGATGGAGCATGGATGAAATTTCCATACTTTTGGCAAAGCACACATTTTCTAACATAATTACAACAATCAGTTTCCATGGTGGGCCAATAGTAACCTACTCTTAACAGTTTCTTAGCCAAGACCATTCCATTTGTATGTGCTCCGCATACTCCTTCGTGTACTTCTTTAATTGCCTGGATTGACTCCGTCACATCCAGACAACGTAACAGATTCCTGTCGTAGCCATGATGATAAAGTGTACCTCCTAAAAGGGTGTAATGGGCTATCTGGTGAATCAGGCTTTGCTTTTCAGAATGGGAGATATTGGGAGGGAAAGTACTGTCCTTAAGATAGGTGAAAATGGGTTCGTACCATGGGGAATAGGGACCAACAACCTCACAAGCCAGGCAAGATTCTGGCACGTCATACGCGGGCTGGTGTAGATTTTCTATGAAAAATGGCATATCATTGTTCCCTGGTGGAATACGAAGCATAGATCCCACCGTTGCCATGGCATCTGCCGATCTGTTCTGTGCTCTTGGGATCTGCTCAAAGGTAATGTGCACAAAATACTCCTTCAGAGTTTCCACCAACTTCTTGTAAGGTATGAGCTTGTCATCCTTAACTTTATACTCATCATTAACCTGTTTGATGATTAGCTGTGAATCACCTACAACCTTAACATGTTGAATATTCCACTTGATGGCTAGCTTCATCCCTGCAATGAGTGCTTCATATTCCGCAATGTTGTTCATGCAAGGGAAGGCCAGGTGGAAAGCTTGCGGTATAGGATCACCCGAAGGAGTAATAAGGACCACTCCTGCACCTGAACCATGAAACGTAAAAGATCCATCAAAATGTATCTGCCATACGATAGATTCTTCAATGTAGAGCAAAGATGCATCTGGCAGATCCAGACTCAAAGGTTCTGTGCTTTGCAAAGGTGCTTCCGCTAGCTGGTCGGCAAGTACTTGTCCTTTAACTGATTTTTGATGGACAAATTCTATATCAAACTCACTGAGTAGAATGATCCAATTAGCCATTCTACCTATGAGGGTGGGTTTGGACAACAAATACTTGAGTGGGTCGACCTTGGATATGAGCTTGGTCTTAGTATTTAGCAGGTAATGGTGAAGTTTCTGAAAGGTAAAAACAACGGCCAAGCAAGCCTTTTCAATCTGAGGATAATTAAGTTCATAGGTGATGAGGGTGCGACTCAGATAGTACACTACTTTCTCTTTATGGCTAAGGTCGTATTGGGTGAGCAGTGCACCAATAGCGTATTGCGTAGCGGAAATATAGAGCAAAAGTGGTTCTCCTGGAGTGGGAGGCATGAGGACAGGTGGATTAGCCAGGTACTGTTTAAGCAAAGCAAAGGCTTGTTGTTGCTCGGGTCCCCAGATGAAAGTGACGTCCTTCTTAAGAAAATGAGTGAATGAGTGACATTTATCTGCAAGCTGGGAGATAAAGTGGTGAATGGCTTGAATTTTCCCTTGCAAGCTACGCAGTTGCTTGATATTCTCAGGTGGAGGCATTTCTGTGATGGCAGACACTTTAGCAGGGTCTACCTCAATACCTCGTCTTGACACGATGAAGCCTAATAGTTTCCCAGATAGCACACCGAAGACACACTTCTTTGGATTCAGCCTGACTTTGTATTCATGCAGGCATTCAAAGATATGCCGCAAAATGATAGGATGATCCTCTCTTGTTTTGGACTTTCCCAGGATGTCGTCTACGTAGTCTTCCATGATGTCATGAATCATATCATGAAATATTACTGTCATGGCCCGCTGATAAGTTGCTCCCACATTCTTAAGGCCAAATGGCATCACCTGATAGCAGAAGGTGCCCCAAGGAGTTGTGAAAGTTGTTTTGTGTTGGTCCTCCTCAGCGATTTTAATCTGATTATAACCCGAAAAGCCATCCATGAGCGATAGCATTTCATATCCTGCTGTTGAGTCAACAATCATATCAATGTTGGGTAACAGAAAGTCATCTTTAGGGAAAGCCTTATTGATGTCTCTAAAATCCGTACAGATTTGGATACCGACAGGTTTCTTCTGGACAGGAACAATGTTCGATATCCATTCAGAATAGTCAATTGGTCGGATGAATCCTGCTGCAAGCAACCTTTCCAACTCTTCCTTGACCAACAAGGCCACTCTTGGATGCATCTTTCAGAGTTTCTGTTTGATAGGCTTGGCGTCTGCGTGCATGACCAGGTTGTGCATGACCAAAGTCGGATCTAGGCCGGGCATGTCTTGGTAAGACCATGCAAACACATCAATGAACTCTCGCAACAACATAGTGAACGTCTTTTGTTCTCTAGCTGAGAGTGATGCCCCCAATTTTACTATCTTGGGATCTTCTTCAGTACCAATGTTGACATCAATGGTTTCTTTGACTAACAATTTTGATAAATCCTCCATACGCGTAGGATCGGGAGGTAGGTTGAGATCTTCATCCAAGGATGTCTCTACGAGATTTTCATCCTTGGCGTGGTCACTTTGTTTGTCCTTTGATTTTCTTATTTGTTTGTCAGCCAGTGCCTCAAAGAGGTTTTCACTGTGTGACTTGGACTTTCGATTTTTGCCGAGGCTTTTCTTTAGAACTCTTGCCCTCACTTTTCTTTAAATTTTGCTGACCACGAAGTTCAGCCTCCTCGCCGAAGTAGGCACAGGTGTCTAAGTCGATAAAGAAACCCTTCTTGTGATCTCCAATGGGAATTGTATCCCTTATGCCCATGAACTCTGCAATAGCCTCGTCATTCTCGAATAAATCTAGTGGCACGTGACGTTGTTGGTCCCATTCAACAAGGGAAGGGTACACAAGGTCAAGGGTCGGTTCGGTGAGGGTTATGGTCAGGACAACATTGTTCATGAAAAGGTTCGTGGAGGCCAGATCCTCATATAGGCTACAATGGGAATCCGTATCACTGTCTAGGTACTCGGAGCTATCCTCATGCTCAGAACAAGTCACATCTTGATCGTTGGGGTGTGCTCCATAAGGGTGAATCCCAATGCCATATCTTTCTATTTTGAAATGTGGAAGAGGGACTGGTTCTCTTTGTCCTTGTTCATTCCTCCCACATCCTAGGCCTTTGTAGCCCATGGAGTACATCATTCTGCTAGATTTTTCATATTTGGGGTTTGATAACAAGATGGCTGAGTGTCCTCAGGGACCCAAGTAGTAGGTGGATCAAGTAATTTTTCCTCAGCTAACAAGCCTCCAGGTAGGAATGACCCAATAGTGTGTTCCTCTCTAGGTCTCCTGAAGCGGTAGTTGGGTCGACCTCTAGTCTTGGGTGACAAGGAGAGGTCAGAAACCAAGAGTGCTTGTTGTACATTATACTCCCCACAGCCATATTCCAGAATTTTCATCTCCCATGAATCAAATGGAGATGTGGAAGTGGATGCCCCATGAGTGCAAGACCTAAGAGAATCTGAATCCAGCGGGATTCCATAGCCTCAGACTGAAAAGGAATGGCCATATCCACGGAGGGACATGCATATGTACCATTTCATGCAAAGCTATTGAGAGCTCTACAATGAGCAAAGGGCTCTGAGTCTCCTGGTATTGTTACCGTATGTCCCTCATGCTTCAGCTTGATGCATTGATGAAATGTTGATGGCACGGCCTGCATGGCATGGATCCATGGTCGGCCTAGAAGCATATTATATGGAAGTTCCAAGTCTAGGACGTGAAACTTTGTCTGATGGCAAGTGGGGCCCACCTCCATGGGCAGTGTAATGGTGCCTGCTGACTCTCTTTCCGCGTTGTCGTATGCGGTGATAGTGATGATATGGGACTCAAGATCTGCCTCCGTATGTCCCAATTGTTTGACTAATTTAAGCGTGCAGATGTTCAATCCAGATCCGTTATCCACAAGCACCCGTTTGATTTTCCTGCGGGTGACAACTACCTCAATGTATAAGGGAAGATTATGTTTAGGATTCTCGGTAGGGACCTCCCTATGGTTAAAAGTGAGATGCTCACTTGGTGCAATATTTGCCACCGTGGCTTGAAGGTACATAGGATCGACTTCTAAAGGCACTCCCGACCCCTGAAGAGTTTGATACAAAATGTCCTTATGCACATTGGATATCTTGAGAAGATCTAAGATCGAGATCTTAGCAGGTGTCCTCTCAAGTTGTTCTAAAAGGTTATATTTACCAGTTTGCGGGGTCAACAGAGAGGGTTCCAGAATCACGAGGTGGGCATGCCTTGTTACCGCAGCGCAGTCCTTTCCCTTGATCTGGATGGTATTGACACGGTCAGTAGGGGAGTGAATACATCCGATAAGTGAATCGTAATGATTGTTATCTCTTTTGGTATACAAGTAATTCGTGGCTTTATAGGTTTGGGATGAGTCTCCCCGATCCGGCTTTGTCTTTTCTGACTTATCATGCTTAGGGAATGGTTCCTTATAAATCCCCATTTTCTCGTTAGGTGTTTGCATTTTTCCAGGGTTATCCACCTCTATCTCCCCATTATCAATGAGGTCCTGAATATAGTGGTGAAGCCACAGACATTTTTCTGTCTTATGACCTTTAACGTGATGCATTTCACAGTATTCATGCTCCTTATACCATGAAGGTTTAGGAGCGTTGTCATCAAACGGTTGCGTTGTAGGATAGGTCATCATGTGGGCCGCATCCAACTATTTTAGTATGACGGACAACGGTTCATTGAGGGAGGTGAATGTTCGTCACTTTGGTGGTGGTTGAATTGGGCCCTTGGTCAGTTTAAAAGGTTGACTGGTTTGGACCGTTTGAACACGTTTGGAATCAGTGATTCTGTCTCCCACCACATTTTTGTTTTTGTTAAAGATCTTCAGCTTTTCAGTGGGTTTGACACTTTGGTTGTCTTTAGATTGGGTTTTGAGGGTGCCTTTGGCAATGAGAGCCTTTTCTATTTGAATCCCTTTCTCGATAACCTCCTCAAAGGTGCGGACACAATGCATTTGGAGGTGGAAAGCTATATCTGGGTTGAGATTAGGGATGAAAATACTGACCAGCTGCTTCTCAGGGAAAGCGCAAGGGAAGTGACTAGCTATCCCTCTCCATCATTGGAGGAAGCTGGCGAAGGTCTCATTTGGGTGTTGTTTTGCACCGCACAAGTCTGCCATGGTGACATCACTCTCTATGTTATACGAGAAATGACGCATGAATCTTTCTGCCAATTCTGGCCAGGTGAAAATTGATCCTCGTGGTAAGCGCGTAAACCATTCCAATGCTTGACCTCCGAGACTCTTAGGAAAAAGTCTGATGAGGTAATTATCACTATAAGACACCTCTTGACATGCCATGTAGAAATCTTTAACATGATCCCTTGGGTCTCCCTTTCCTTTGTATTTGTCAAACTTTGGCATATCAAATTTCTTTGGAAAGGGTTGAAGGGTCATTGTCTTGTCAAAAGGATAGGGGCATAGTTCTTTGTATTGGTATTTCCTAATACTCCCTATATTGCTTTCTTGTATGCTCACAAGCGTTGCTTTCATAGATTGCACTTCTTGTGCGAGCAATTGTTCTCTAGTGGGAGAAGCGGGGACGTGTACACGATGATACCCTGTGTCTTCTTCTCCTTGGTTTTCTCGATGGAGTTCGTGGATCCTAAACTTAGGCCTTGACTTTTGAATGTTCTTGTTTGTGTCTTTCTGTACCTGGAAAGTAAGCAAAGCTAGTTGTCGGCTTAGGTTACTGAGTTGTTGTTGGATTGTGACTTGGTTTGTGTCTTCTTCTTCTAAAGGTTCTTCCTCTTCGTATTGTGGAGGTTCTTCCCCTGTCTCATGTTCTATCTTGTTTCTTCGTGGCACTTTGATGAGGGGTATTCTATGCCCTACCACTTTATCATTTTCTGTGTAAGAAGTGGAAGCATGCCCGCCTGTTAAAATATCTTCCATATTGATAAGGGGGCGTTCTTCCTTAGTAGTGTCATTTGTAGGTAATATTGGTTCATTCTCGGTGGGAAATTTGGCCCCTAATTCCATGACCCATGCCAAAACTCTATCTTTGTTTCTAAGGAGAAACTCATCTAGTAGAGTGGGGTCAAAATCAAAGTCTGCGTGTGGTGATTCTAATTCATTTCCACTATGATCGACCATCTCTTCGGTTTCCTTTTCTGCAGAAAACAGTGGCCCTAAGTCATGTCCAATGAAGGGGTTTGACCCTTGTCTGTTAGAGGTCTCCCAAGCATGTGCTTGTTGTTCCTCATATGTCTGTTTCTTCAACCCTAGACGTGTTTTGGGAGCCATGTTTTCGTGATAGTTTCACTAGGGTGAGTTGTAGATATGTGCAAAGCTTAGTGACTACCCCTAAGTGAAATGCAAAATGAAATTGCTAAGAGTATGAATATGTCAACAATGTGAGAATACCAATATGATAGAGTGATAAATCACCCGTGATACAAGCGTTTGGTATTAAAACTTGATCAAAGGAAGTACTTCCTAGACTACGTTTCAAAAAGTAGTTTGCGTCGCAAGATGATCAACAAGATGTTTTCACTTATGCCAAGTTCAAGGAAATGAACAAAACGTAAGTAAATACAAGAAGTCAATGCGATCTCCCAATCAAGATATACGATGAGCGAGCTCAAACTCGATTAAGACCTATATCTCAAAAAGTGCCAATTACAATTTCGCGAATGACACAACAATATCACCAAGATATGTTAACCCACTTTGCTAGAAAGTGAAGTATTGATATCGAGGTGTTATTGATATAACACGCACAAATGGTAACACCTAGCACTCTTTGAAATCAAGGTAATAATAGAACCGAACTAAAAATCTCAAAGTATAGCTAGGAATAGTTAAAAATGTGTGCAGCGTAACCGTACAATATAGGTATTTATGTCGAGTTTACAAGAAACAAGACGTAAATATCGAAATTGTAATGATACGAGACAAACAAGCTAACTCCTCTATGGAAGTCCGCGGTGATGAACCATGCCTAACTACAATGACGATCTTGACGTGGGTATCAAGATCACAATGGCTACCAAATGACGTGAAAATGCCTCCGCTCACTTTAGACGTTTAACTAACCCAGCCGCAAACATGGATGGGCGTAAATGGACATAAAAGTGAGAGAAACAGTCGAATGGCAACACAAAGGTAATCACACCTCTTTTGATCAACAAAGTGTCAAAAGAATATGAAGGAAATAAATCAAGAAAAATGACGAAAAATGCTAGCCTCACTTCGGCAGAGTTTCACCTCGCCCTAAGGCAAGTAAAAACTAGGTGAAAGTAATACGTCACACGTTTCTCAAAAAGAAGGTTCACAACTCAACACTATTTTAAAATGGTCAAAGTGGGCTCCTGGCCAAAGTATATTCTCCTAGGTGGTTCTCTCACCCTAGGTGTTACAAAGTTGCCACGAGCGAGCGTGATTTACCCAAAAAGTCACACTGACTAGTTTGGGAGTATCTCGGCTTTACTTTACCCCCTTCAAGAATAGTAGGCAACTAGTGCGTCTACGTGTACTATCACTGGGGTCGCCACAATGGACAACCTGTAATGCTATCTCACAAAGGAATCACTAGTCAAGTAGGTAGTGCGGAGCACTTCCCGTTTCATCCACAAGGTTCCCTCTTGCGTGGACTACTTTGGGGTTCCTGGAACCACCCCCATTGTTGTAGCTTAAGGCGTTATGCCAAAGGGGTTATGTTCCAGTTGAGCGGAGAGGGACGTACCCTTTTCTGAAACCTGCAATACAGTGTTTTGAATATGTTGTTCTTTTTATCTTGTTTAATTAGGTGTGGTTTGCTTGAACACCTTTTGGCAACCTGTATAACAACTGTATTAGTAGTTTTTGATTTTGTTTTGATTCCTCCTTTCTTTGACAAGCGTTTTTAGGTCCTGCACTCAAGCGTTAGTAGTTCTCCAAGAAAATCACATTATTTAAAAGAGGATTAAGAGTTGCTTTTGATTCTCAAGATCATCCAAGGATGCAAGAGAAGAGCATACACAACAAATAATCCAACTAAAAAGTAAAGAAAATCTTTTCAATCAATGAACCATACAAAATTCTTGATAAATGTTCATTCCCCTAAACCAAAAGTGAAAGATGAAGTTTCCAATTTACCAAATGTTATAAAATGAAGACTAAAGTTGTTTTTGATTCTCAAGATCACCCTAAGGTGCAAGAGAAGAGCATACACAAACTTTATCCCAACTATATAGAAATGGAAAACTTCAAATCAAAGGACTATTGAAAAATACTTTGTAAAAGGTTCATTCCCTTAAACCAAAAGTGAAAGATGAAGTTTCCAATTTACCAAATGTTATAAAATGAAGACTAAAGTTGCTTTTGATTCTCAAGATCACCCTAAGGTGCAAGAGAAGAGCATACACAAACTTTATCCCAACTATATAGAAATGGAAAACTTCAAATCAAAGGACCATTGAAAAATGCTTTGTAAAAGGTTCATTCCCTTAAGCAAAATGAATAATCAAATTTCCAAGTTTAATCCCAATGTTAAAAAGATATAGATCAAAGTTGTTTTTGATTCTCAAGATCACCAAAAGGTGCAAGAGAAGATCATACACATGCTTTGGTCTAAATCGAGGAAGCATGGAAATACAACATTCATCAAAACATTAGACATGTTAGAAAATGACCAGTTTTAAACTAACAGAAAAACCTACAATTTTTGTAAGTATAAATCCCAAATTTATGTTTTCATTGCATAGTTAACTTCAATACCTTTCCAACGCAAAAAAAATGGAGTCATTTTGAGTTCGGGAGCAAAATTTATGGCCTTCGGAAGATGGGTTACGCATATGCTCTTATGCTCACGGGTATGCACTTGACATGCACTCAAAAAATGTCAAAAAAAACGTCTCTTAATCTGCAAAATGGGAAAATTTTTCCAACCAAGATTCAATTTTGACAACAACCCATCACATCAATATATGAATAGAAGACTCAACGCTATCAAACATTAACATACATGCTCAAGAATTTAAAATTTTCAAGAAATTGACAAAACTAGCATGTAGAATGATGAAAAAGTAAGCTCTAAAAATGAAAACATGATGAAATCTTGAAATTTTCTCACCAAGATTAAATTTTGACAGCAACCCACCACATTAATATGTAAATAGAAGACTCAGCACTATCAAACACTAACCTACATGCTCAAGAATTTAAAATTTTCAAGAAATTGACAAAACTAGCATGTAGAATGTTGAAAAAGTAAGCTCTAAAAATGAAAACATGGAGAAATCTTGAAATTTTCCCATCAATTCCAATTTTGACAGCACTTCACCTCCTTTATACCTACAAGGAAGACTCAACACATGCAAACTCAACAAAACAAGTTAAGAAAAACAAGTTAGATCAACATGTGTAAAAGAGGGTTAGTAACCAAAAATGAAACTTAACTACAAAAACTTGAAATTAAGTGCAAAGGACAATGGAGTAAGTCCCACCGGGCGTGCCAAATGTGTGCAAGTGTTGTTTTTAAACTAATGCTAATGTAAACAAAGACTAACACCTAAATAGTCTTAATTAGCAAGAATTAAACAACATTATAAACACCATCATGATAAGAATTAATCAAGGGTTAGATGCTAACAATTATCAATACAAAACTATGAAATAACTATGTTAAGCACCTAAATATCCTCTATTCTCTAACAACATATAAATGAAGGAACCTAGGTAGGTCCATGGCTATCAAAAATAGTTGTCCTTAATGTTCCAAGAACCTAGGAATGGGGGCTAATCAAAGTTGGGCTACAAGACCCTTTTGACACCTCCCATATGACCCAAGCACTTTAAGAAAGAGGCTTAACTCTTCAAGATGATGAACTCTCAAGAAAACAAGGTGCAAGCTCTTAGTCTCTTTGCTATATGCTTTGCATTTGCTCTCTTAAGGAGTTTAGGTGTAAGTAAAAAGGTAGGTGGAGGGCTCTTTATATAGCCCAAAGGATAAAGGATTCAACACATTCTCATGAATGTGGGATAAAGGTAAAACATGATTAGGAATGGATAAGGTTGCTTTATTAAAGGTAACCTTACTTTAGAAGGGTTTAATTTATGCTTAGCAAGTCATGGGAGTTGGGGGGTGTTTTAATTAATCAAAGGTGATTAACTAATAGGTAGATGTAAGCTTATAGAAGATAATTAGAGGAATATTAGTACGATTTAGGCTATTATAAGGGGATTAAATCAATTAAATATTGATTTATTGGTTAAATGGAAGGGAAAGCTAATTAATTAATAATAATTAATTAGTCTAGGTAGAAGGGGTGATTTATTAACGGAAGGTCGTTAATTAGGGTATTTGTTGGATAGGAAACTTAATTAATTAGCTTAGTGTAATTAATTAATGATGATATGAGGGAAAATGAGTGCTTTTGACGATATGTCGTCGATTTGCGAGAAAGGGGATAATTAGCGCAATTTAAGTATTTAAATTGCTTGGGCGTAATTATAGGTGTCTATATATGCAATTTTGGAATCCAATCATGTGTGATCTTTGGAATCTAATATGTGTGGCATTCTGGCCAATATCATATAATTCAAATATTTAACATTTTGGAATCCAAAAATAGTGATATCTGGATTCGGCAATATTAGCTATATGTTTTATACTGTTTGGACTGAAATAAGTACTACAATCTCTAGTGACACGCAAGCCTGGTATATTTCCATATTTAATAGTCCATGAACTTTGTCCATGTATTGGGAGCCATTTCTAAGGAAAATTGGTAGACATCTATCTATAGAGGATAACAAAACATGTACAATCTACCTCCTAGTCCCCTTTCTGGCGAAATATTAAAATGTAATCCAAACAATTTACCTTAGACTGGTTGTGGGAGTGGCATGTTGGTGCTCTACCTCATAACTTTCCTACAGTAGCATGCATTGCCTCACCCTGAAATATTTTTTGTTCCTAGAGTTTTTTTTCACTGATAATTATTCCCCTGGTGATTCTTCAAGAAAATTAATAACAAAGTGATCGGGTCCTTATAATTTAAAACAACCCCTACATGATCCATGTCCTCTCAAATCTATTCTAAAAACCAGAATTATTTTTCCATGCTCACTTTGTGTTATGTTATAGCATATTTTTTATAGTATTTTTCTTTTCAGGTTTTCCCATTTTATCAAATCTCTTTCTCCGTAGTCTTTATGGAAAATGAGGGTGAGGAGTTATTATTTATTGCTTTACATATTTCCTCTCTCATCAGAAAACATCCCACACACTGTACCTGTCACTGTGGCAACCTTAATCCCACCCCTACCTGAATGAACATGTTTCGAGACCCTAATCCCAGATGCAATTTGTGGTGTAATCGGCCCTTGATAATGTGCCTAATCATGCTTGGAACTTAGGATAAAAAGTAAAATGAAGGTGATCTTTGCGTCATTTAAACCCCATACATTGTGGCAAAAAGATAAGACCTGTCAGCCATTATACCTATTGTGCTTGTCACCCAACCATTATCCCCAGGCTCGAATTTGCATACATTTGGGGCAACTTTTGCACAATTTTGCTAACTTTTGAATCACCACCATTTGGGATGAATAAGTCAACCACCTCCCCCTCTGTATTTTATTAGCTGACTTCTGTATCATACCCAGTTAGAGATTTTGAAGGTTGAGGATTCCTAGAGATAGTTTGGAGACATATCCTCTGCACTGTGATGGAAGAAAATTATATTGACTGTAAACAGTCTGGGTGGTACAAGTTGTATTTTGCATCATCTTACCATTAGTCTATATGTTAAAGCATATTCGTAGGACGTAGCCCATCATGGGTGAACTCTGTCTATCAACCTACTACTTTTATTTTGTGTCTGATATTGCTATTATTTCCGTGTTTGAGGTAATGGCCTCTCTACGTAATTGCTATTCTTGTAATCACGGTAAGGCCAGAGGTATGTCCTATAGGAAATCCAAATTTCCATTTAACCCTATCCAAAAATGGTGAATTTGATCTCGTGAAGTACGTAATACATTTTTTAGATCAATCAAATTATCCATTTAAACAAGATCATATTTTATTTCGTCGCAACTCAAGTCATGGCATCTTCTATGGTAGATGAGGGATGAACAAAAAAATTGTTTTCATATGAAAATGTCTTCTTTGGACTTAACCCCTCCAATACACACGTTCATAATGAGTTTTGCTACATTCCCATTTTCCTATGGCACTATTTAGATCATCACGATTATAGGTACCCATTGGAGGTTTTGACATAATTCTTTTCACCAATAGTTTGTTTTGGTACAAAGTGCCTCTACTCAGGGTTTCTCTGTCTGGCCAGACATTATACTATGGACTCATAGTAAAACATTGTAGTAAATATGTGCATATATAGACTCTTTTAACCTACGCATGAAAGTAATATGCCCACATTTTTTTTCATTTTATCTTCACCATGAAAATATTGGCAAAACATGATTAGTTAAGTCTGATCAACTATAACAAATAAAGTAATAGAAACTACTGAGAATAGTTGGTAAAATCTCCCTATATGGATGTTATTACATTAAATGCAGTGTGTAAATGATCATACTGCCTACACTGTAAGTCGAACAATTAGCCTTTTAATCCTTCTATGCAAAAAAAGTTGCATACATAACTAATACACATTTGATCAGATTGGCATTAAGTACCATATCATGTCTATCAGTCCCTGAGCAATGCACTGTCAGTGAGTTTATACTCCTTTAAGTGCACTTGAGTAGTATGATGATCAAATACACCTGCAAGTAAATTTTTATTTGTAGCCGTAGGATCCTTAACTATGTCCTCTAGGATGATCTGTCAAATCACCCATCGGTAGGTCTAACATGTTGGTCACTAAGAGATCCCATTAATCAATGAGAGAAACCATCAAACTCGGCTATCTATGACCACATGGTAATACTGTAGTACACCAAAAAGTTAACACCTCCTAAAAATAAATGCCACTAATAAGTATATATGCCATATTATAATAACTGTCATATAGCATGAAATGGCACCAATATATATCATATAAATTTCAAGGTCTTTTAGGTTTGCATTTTTTACATATCTCTTTAATTAACAATTTTATCCAAATTCATCATATCGATACTAGCCCATCTTGCATTGTGGTAAATGGAATCATTTAGATACACATCGCCAAAAATAGGTATATTTAAGGGAAAAAAGCCTCAAATCTTACTACATGCCAAGATATCTCACCCATTTTTTCATAGGCCCCTTCTTCTCTAAAAATTAACCGAATATATAAATGATCATCTAACTAATTTACGGTTACCCCTAAACAAAAAATCGGTAAACTGTTATCGTGACTTAAATCAGTTTGACAAAACTCAGAAACATTTACAATATTTTAGGTTTTAAATCAAGGACGTCGGTCACTGATATATAAACACAAGCACAATGACCCCCAAAAGCTCTCCCCTCTCAAAAGCTGTGCATTTAATAAACCTCTAACTACCCAAAAATATCTCAAAAAAAACTAAAACAAAAAAACATCCTAGAAACATGTTCATCCTACTTACCTCAATAAAATTGAGGGGAAAAAAATAAAATTATTACCTAATTTACGAGTAAAGGGCATTGCAAATTTTAGTTGGGAAAAAAAAAAACACCAATTTTTTTTTTAAAATAAACATAAAAACCATTAGTGTTTATCGAGGAAATACCAAATATTAAAAAAATAAAATACCTCAAAACTTGGGAACACAAGTAAAGGGCATGCAAACTTGTTTACCTTATCATGTTGACATCGTTATTTTGGAGGACACCGTCAGGGAGACTGCACCAAAGGTGCAAGTGAACCCTTTTAGGCAATGTACCAGGTTGGGGCACTAATTGTTACCCATTTCTTGTATTAAGTTAACGTTGTACAGGATTGCCAAAACGGTAGACCACACCTGATTGTGTTTTCCCAATCACCCACTATATATGCTTGCCTTAATCTTATATATCTTTAAATTCTATAATTGTGACACTTTTCCACCTTTAATATTTGATATAGGGAGATTATGTATAAAATTCATAAGACAAATGTAAATGCACATTATAAAAGAAACTTAGGGGCCATTATGTCGGTAGTCTATTATAAGTTAACCTGAGTTTAGTCATCCATGTCGAATTTAAATGGACCGACAATGGGCACATTCCCTACTTTACAATCCATTCAAATTAAAAAATAAGCCACACAAACAATGTTTCGTTGTTGTTACCCATGTTATTGTGGCATCTTTGTGCTAGACACTTTTAATTAAGTAAATTAAATGAACTTATAATTATTTAATGTTTTTACCCTAGAGCTTATATATTTTTTTAAATTACTTTCACCCAACTCAATTAGTTGCTAGACCATTTACCTTACCCTCCATATTTCATCTATTTTGTAGATAAGCTCATCCTAAAAGCTTTGTGAAATGCGATTTTCCATTATGTGTAATTTAATACCTCAGCCATACCCGTATCGTAAAATTAAATTCCTAGTATTATTTGTAATAATCGAATAATTACCTTTGATTTAAATAAGTGAAAAAGAATATAAATCCTATATAACTACTATTCACATTATGTTGATGCTAAAAACTAATCACCTTGAGTTAAATCTAGCCATGACCATGGAAATCCTGACCATACCTATTGCAGTACGCTAAGTCTATACCTAAACTAATCCTGCAACTAACCTACGTCATGTCTTCCTTACCTTATAACCTATACATTGCATGAATTCGGAATGTCAGTCTGTTTTAGACCATGTTTGGATACAATTCTTCTCCAAAACTCACAAAATATAGACTCAAAACCTGCAAACTACAAAATTTGTAACTTGTGTTGTAGGCATATTTATTACACGTGTGTGTGTGTGTGGGTTTTGTGTGTTTTAGCCCTAAAATACCTTGGCATCCCCCTCTTCCAACCAAATTTAACAATCACCTATGCCTAGTCAAACAATTATTTGGATTTACTTAATATTGCCTTCCATTACCCATCCATAAAATACCTATTATTCACATATTGATCAAACCAATCACTAAAAATGACAACATTCATGCCTCGTCATTTCCCGTGTGCTGTGTGTGTGTGTGATCACCTTCACCCAAACATGGGGTTACCACATCTGTATGAATATCAGCATCAATGGGAAGAGATACATACCTACGTAAAAATAATTTTTTAGTGACAAATTGTAGACACTAAAATTAGGTCACACTCCCCTTTGGTGCCTCGAAAAATAAACACCCTTCATCACATTAACCTAGCCATATCCCCCTTCACTCCACTACAATATTAATTTAATTCATTTAATTAAATTAATTCATTATCCTCACCATATTTATTATTTAAATATCTTAATTAGGGATAATGTCCACATATCCATCTTACCTAAACACCTCATCAAGCCAACTCACCCTAAGACCTATTCTTAGTAAGTTGCCATAACTAACTGATACTTACCTAAAACCCTAAAAATCAATGCCTACATTCCCTCTAATCACATTCCCGGATGTTATACAAGAAGCTTCTAGTCTAATCCATGTGAGTGAACGACACGAGATCCTAGAAAATCAAGGGGATCTGCCTAGTTTAGTAAACCTAGGAAATCCCACCTTGACCGATGTCGGTTACCCCTAACTGTCATTGGTTAAGATGGAACCGCCATCAGTCACCTTTTAATCTCCAAAAATAACCTTATTTTGGAGGTTAGGACATTATTTTACAGGTTGGCACATTCCTGAGAGAGAGAGATCTTGACATCTTTTGAGAATGAATTTCAGTGACGAAACCATGCATGCTACAGGAAGGAGATCAAACTATTTTCTCTTGCACAGCCATCAGAACGTTCATAGCCAGCACTCATTTGCAATCACACAACTACCTAGCTTCAAAGGAATGCATCCGGGGCAGCACCATGCAATATCTTTCCAATGTTCATGGTGATCACCCACCATTACCAACTAGGCATTCAACCCCTTTCCATTACCTTCAGTTCATCACTCACCTGACGTCTAGGACCAGATTATCAAGTAAGTGGAATCCTTTTACTTCTTTGGTTCATTGGTTTCATGCATTATCATTGTCATCCCCACCATTTTGTTTCCTTAGCCACCTATTGACCTACCAATCATATTCACCCACTCCATATGAACTATCCATACCTAAAACCTCACCAAACCTGTACATCTCCAGACAACCATAAATATCTCTCCATTCCAACCAATCAATTCCTTCATGCTAATCATAAGGGATCTATCACAGAGCCCAGTCTTATGTGGCATTCCCAGTACCTTCCACCAGTTTCCGGCACTGGTTACACCCATAATCGTCATCAGTCACCCTTAACCGGCATCGATCTCTATGTGTTTACCCATACAACCCAGAACAGTGAGCCTATCCACCTATTCTTGCAAATCACCCTTAATCATTTGTGACCTGAATCTGAGGCCTCTGATCAGACCTAACAGTAGACATAAAAACCAGTTACCTTGACCTTGGGATCTCCATTTTAACTTAGCCTCTTGTGATTAGATCTTTCTTATTGTATTTTGGATGAGATACCCAGATCATTTTAATTGCAATAGGATTTACTTCATTACCTAGCATTAACTTTTTTTAAACATTGGACTGACAGTCGTCTAGGAAGTATCCCACTTCCCAGATCTAGCACACGCTAGGCAATTCACTACACATATTGTTTAAATTTTATTTGGTGGTCTATTATTCCATTTCAAGTAGTTTCTCCAAGAAAAAATGAATCTATCACGATCAGCTATGGATTCAGAAGTCGTACACGCGTAAAAACCTACAACCAGCATCTCAACAGGTATTCCTCATACGCCCATTACCCTATCTGTTTTGTCATTTTCTAAGAAACGCATCTAGAATCAGGTGAAACAGTGGGATAAAGGATAAATTAGATTTAGACTTATTAAGCATACTTATATGAATCAACAAGTGATTAGCAACTCATGGGAGTTGGAGGGTGCTTTAATTAATCAACTAGGATTAATTAATAGGCTAGAATAATATTTTTAGGCTATTTAGAGGTGATTTCGGAGGAATTTGATGTGATTTGAAGCATTTGAAAGATGGATTTATCCAATAATAGGGTTTATTGATTAAATGCATTGTTAAAAAGGCTTAATTAACTAATAATAATTAATTAATTGATTCAAAGAGGATTATAACTAACGAATTTTCATTAATTAGCATCCGGTATGTGATAGAAGTGTTATCCCGTAAAATTGGCAAGGGCAATTTTACAGATAACCATACCGAAAATTTTGTTCTGATCCCTCGTTAGGGACTCCCTTGCGTTCGGAACGTTGCAAAATCCCTTTTCGGGAAATCTGGTTTTTCGAACTTAGTCATTTTTTTGGTCTTTTGGCCGGGCGCATAGAATGACTATGCAACATCAAATTTTGATGCGCCCCCTTTAAAACCTTTGGCGCATGTTTTCTTGTGTCAGCAGGCTGTTTTGGTGCACCTCTGCTATGTTAAGGCTTCCCTGCGTGCACCGAGGCGCATGCGCCTTCCTGTCGACAGATCATTTGTTGCGCCTCTTTTTGGTGCGCCAAAGGCACACATTTTCCTCTGTCAAAACCACTTCCGGTGCGCCATAGGCGCACATATCTTCATGTTGACAAGTCTTTCGGTGCGCCAAAGGGCGCATGTTTTCTCATGTCGACAGCTCATTTGGTGTGCCCCTTTAAAAATTTGGTGGCGCATTTATTGCTGCCTCACCTATATATAGGCGCGTCTGCGCTGTCATTGTCACCAATGCAAAACACGTGATTTTTCTCTGAGCTTGTCAGCGCACCAGCCCCGTCGCTTTTGAATTGACTTTGTGGACCCGTTCTCATGCTTTTTCATCGTTATATATCCGGGGTAAGAGGTCCTTCTACTCCTTTCATGCATTTTGTTTTTGTGGTTTTTTGGCTGCTAGGTGGGTTCAGTATGGATTGAAAAGAATAGATGGAATCATTTGTTTGCTCCCCTCCCCCCCTTGCTGTCTTTTTCCACATTCTTCCCCCTCTTTCTAGATCTGCTGGAAGAGGAAGCTCTGTCCTAAAAAATGATAGTTTGAAAACCCTCTTGGTTTAGCACCTCTTCATATCCTACAATGAACCTTGTTATAAGAAGCTAAGCCATATGTGGAAACACCTCTGAAGAAGATCAAAACTTAAGGAAAGTAAAACTGTTTTCTCCTTTGGCGCATGAGCTGGCACATGCATTATCAAAAATAGTCACGCGCCAATTGGCGCACCCACCATGCCTGTTACATCAAAAAAGTTGCGCCCTCATGGCGCACTTCTCTCGCTTGCTGCAAATGCTTCCCATGTGCCCCTTGGCACATCAAACTTGGATGCAACATAAAGAATTCCTGCGCCCTTTGGCGCACCCAACATTCATGTAACAGCCCTTTCATATGCGCCAAGTGTTAAGCTATAAAGGTGTAGGCGCGTTCCTCATCGCAGCAACATCATGTTGTGCAAGACCCTCCATGCGCCGCGCCAAGTTCCCTTAAGCGCGCCAAAAGCACATGTTACACAAACCATATATGCGCCTTTGGCGCACCGAAGTTCCGTGCAACATGAAAAATCCATGCGCCACGGGCGCATCCTGTTCCCATGTAACATAAAGATACGTGCGCCCTTTACAAAATGCATCCACATGGCGCAGGCGCACTTGTCCTTACAGCAACACAAAATGCACCCTGCAGTGTCTATGCGCCATGCGCCCTTTGGCGCTGATTTATCTCCTGCAACACCCTTTTCCTGTGCGCCTTACCTATTTAGCTCTGCAATCTGCAATATTCTGTGCGCCATGCGCCCCGAAGCCTCAAAATTGCTAACTCTTTCTTCTGTCAGCATTTCAATGGAAAATCAAGCAGCTGACACGGCTTTCTTCGATTGGGTTTCACGTCTTATTCTTGCAGATCAGCAATTAAGCTCAGAAGAACATATGTCAACATCAAGCAAGAGACCCACCAAATCCAAAGGCAAGGCCAAGCTTACAGAGGAAGAAATGAAATATAAGTATCAGAGGGTCAGAATGCAGTCCATCACTCCCAGGCCGAGTGTGAGTTCCTGAAAGACTATTCCAAACTCAGAGAAGCTCATAGTTGAGTCGGGAGACTTATGAGGCGAATTCAGTGAGCGACACAAGGATCCTTCAGAAGGATCAACTAGAAGCCCATGGATCAGACAAGTTCATGGAATACCGTGCTTAATTCCACATCTCGTCACCTGAGCAGCAAAAGCAGGCTACTCCCTTTCAGGCCGTTAACAGGATGACGATTGATGAATAGTGGCTTCTTCTTCTTCTCTCTCTTCTTCGACTTTCTTTTTGTAAATATTTGAAGTATGTTGGCACAAATGATGACATCATCCATGTTGCACCATGAGATGATGTCATCCATCAAGTTGTCAAAAGTCAACATGACTTTAAGATATTTTGTATCTCCTTGTAGATATTTTGTAAATATCTTTGTAAATAGGTGGTTGGCTCCTTTTTGCCTTCTTTTCTCTCCTTCTTCTATAAATACCCCAATACTTGTTGTATTGTGTATGAGTGAATATCTTTCAGATGAAAAATAGAAGTGAGGAGAAAAGACTTTGAGCTTTTTGTAACAGAAAGAATTATTAATACAATATTTAGACTTTGTGCTGAATACATGTGTTATTTGCATTGGATCTTTCTTACGTTAGATCTGTGTGTTTGCTCTGTTGAATTTACTTCTGTTTTATTGTCATTTATTCATCAGTATTGCTTTGCTCGTTTATGCAAGTAGGTTTGGCTCTGTTTACTACCAATCCCAAAACATAAACCCTCTGACCTTTCTGCTTTGGAATTCATTTCTTTTCTCCCTTCGGACCTGCTCTTCCTTCATCCTCTCTTTCATTCCTTTCTTTTCGTAGTTGGAACACCCTACTGGGATGAGATCCCAAACCCCCGAAGGCGGAATATTGTGAGACTTGCACAGATTCTTGCTGGTAGAATAGCAATAAACCAGTTTCGCTTTGCTGACTCAAAGAGGGGCTATGCCCTGCACAATGTTGGCTCGTTTATCCATAGATCTGCCCAAGCGACAGATTTTCGGACCAACAGTTTTTGGCGACTCCGCTGGGGATCGAACAGATCTATCAGATCTATGATAGTGGTAGGATAGAAAATCAAGAGAAATCAGAAAAATCACTGCCTGTTTGCAAACTTGAACTTTTTGTTAAAAATCCAAAATTTTGCAAAAGTGCTGACCCGAATTGAAAATTTTCTTCTGAGATCCATAGATCTGGCCTAGTTGGAGATCTTTAGTTCGCTGAGTTCTTACAAAAATTTGTGTTTTTCCATAGATCTGAGTTTTTGACAGTTTACCAAAATTTTCAAACTCTTTGAAAAAGGTCAGATTTAGATCCGAAAATCAGCTTGCTAATCTTCACTGTCATTTTATCCTCACTGTTATTTGTCATTAACCGCAATCATTTTTTAGAAGAGGATAGTTTTTAAATATTTAGAAAAGTACATGCTGCTGGTTTTTGTCAGAAAAGCCAGAAAATCAGCAAGTACAACCAAAAATAAATTTTAAATCTGCACCACAGCGTTCCAGATCTGGAAGGTACGCTGGCAGGTGAGCCATTTACGCGTGGCAGGCGAGCTCGTGGAGAAGTCGATCCTACTTTCGATCGGCTTCAAAGGCACAATTTCAGTGTAGCACCGGCACGCTTTTCATCACTAAGTTCAGCTGATCGGTCAACCAGAAGCGCCTCACCCCCACGTAAGAGCCGGTTTTCACAAGGAGCCTCTACATCCCTTTGCAGTGCTTTATTGCTCAGTGGAACCGCACTCCCAGCCCGCGTTCTTTTTTCCAGCTGTCCAGATGGCGGTGCCATGGGGAAATGCTATGGGTCCTCTCGCATTACCACATCCTGTTCACGCGCTCCCTCACGGAAACTGAAAGAATTTTCCCAAATTCGACGGGAGCGGAAACCAAAGCACGGATTCACACATATCTGCATTCATCATGTCATGCAGTATCTTGGATGTAACTCATGAGGATGTGTCGGTTCACCTTTTTCTGGAAACTCTACAAGGACCTGCAGCTGAATGGTTTCAGCATTTGCCGGCCGGATCTATTACCAGTTGGGCCACCTTGCGGGATGCTTTTGAAGACAGGTACAAGCCTTCTGAAGATGCATTTGCATTATTATCACAGATCACTCACCTAAAGAAGGAGGCCAATGAGACCATGCATGATTTTATCGCCAGGTTCAATGCATTAATCAACCGTGTCCCTGTTGCCATGCTTCCAACACCGGAAAATCAGAAGTGTTTCTTCATGAACGCTATGAGCTCGAAAGTTAGTTTCTTGCTCCTTCAAGAGCAAGTGGCTACCTTGATTCTCACCCAGGCCACTGCCATTCGAATAGAAGATAATTTGATAATATCTGGTGAATTGAAAAAGGAATCATCCAAGCCTAAATCTTCGGACCCTTCTCCCACTACTTCGTCTGATCCGGTATTTCAAAAGATGGCGAACGACTTACTTGCATTAAAGAAGCAGTTGGCCCAAGCTTCTCCCAGTTCCTCATACCGGGATATTCCACGGAGGAACTTCGTTTCCAACAATGTTCCTCAAAGGCCGCGCTTACCTGCAACTGCTCCGCGGTTGGCGCTTGAGGCTCCTCCGGTCAACGCTCTAGCCGAAATCGAAGAAGAGGAACAAGATTATGAAGAACCTTCGTCTCAGGGCGAAGATGATCAAGACGTCGGTGAGCCGACTGGCGACTCTACTATCAGGTATATGGAATTTGATGAGGAGGAATCTGATGAAGAAGAGGGTACCCAGGGCTATGCAAGCGGACAATCATATGTTGTTTTTACCCGCTCGCAAGGAAAAGAAGCAGAGGTCGCTGCCCATGTGCAGAAGGAGAAGGCCGTGTCAAACGTGCCTCCAACCATTGCTAAAAGAGGTAATCCTCTCCCTACTCAACCCCCTGTTAAGTCTTTTACAGGGAAATCTTTTCCCCCCATCTCTCCTCCAAATCAGCCCTCTCATATTCCTATCAAGACCAGTAATCCTACTCCACCATCACGAAGTGAGGGACTCATTCCTTCACCGGCCCAACCCTTGGCCGCATTTGACATCATAGACCATGCAAAAAAGACCAAGATCCAAATGTCTGAAGCCGAGTACCTTCAGTCAAATCCCGAACAGCTGGTAAGATTGACCAAGTATATTCAAAGCCAAGCTGTTATATCTAATCAGGTTTCCCCAAAAGGAATCCTTTCCACTCCTCCTGAATCCCGCATAAATGTTGCTTCAACATCTGCATCAGGCAAGATAGAGCCTTTCTATCTCTCCCTCCTAATCAATGGTCACAAATTGAGTAACTGCATAATTGATTTGGGAGCTTCTGATAACGTCATGCCGGCAAAAGTCACCCATGCTTTGGGCCTCACCCTTACCAAGCCTTTTGGCAGATGTTATTCCTTGGAAACCAAGCAGGTTCCGTTGATTGGTCAAATCAAAGACGCACAATTTGCATTTGCGGCATTCCCAGAGAAGAGAGTAAAGATGACCGTCCTCGTTGCTGACATTCCAGCAGCCTACGGAATTTTGCTGGGAAGAAGTTTTTGCAGCGAAGTTGGTGGGGAAATTCATATGGACTGGTCTAAGGCTAGAATCCCCGTCAAAGGTGTAATGTAGACTTTGGAGCCAGAATCACAAAAGAAATACTTGGTTACTAGCTCTGAGGACCCCAAAGCTCAAATTCTTTTCGAATCATCAGGGATGGGGAACTATTTCTTGTCTACCGAGTCTGACAAAATGGTTGTTCTCGCTCAAGAAGAAGATCTTAATAAGATCTGGACTTTGCAGTTTGATGGCAGCTGCGCAACCAGTGGATGTGGCGCCGGAGCCGTGCTAATATCTCCCGAAGAGGAGATTATTCCTCTCTCTTTCAAGTTGCAGTTTTTTAATACGAATAACACTGCTGAGTATGAATCTTTGTTACTCGGCATGCAGGCAGCAAGAGAGAGAGGGATCAAAAATCTGAGAGTACAAGGTGATGCAGAGCTAGTCGTGAATCAAGTTAGGAGGATATATCAAGTGAAGAATGAGAGGCTCAGGCATTACCGTAATGCGGTGTGGGACAACATTGAAGAGTTTGATGCTTTTTCAATTGAATCCATTCCAAGAGCTCAAAATGACATGGCTGATTCATTGGCTGTTTCAGCATCCCTCATGCTCCCTCACCCAGGTTTGAAAACAAACAAATACACCATTGAGGTGGTTTTCCGCCCGAGCGTGCCAGACAATTCTCAGCATTGGCAAGTGTTCAACGATGATAATCAACTCATTGCCTTTCTAGAGAAGGCGGAAAATTTTAAAGAATTGCACTTTGAAGGATCTACTTCCACTTGTCGTGAATCAGTCACCAATCAAGACGATGAATCCGAAGGGAACGACGGCATATGTCAGCTCAAAGGAAATAAAATTCCAAAGGGCCTGGTTTCTCTGGAGCGGCTGTTCGACAGGCATGATCGTTTTGTGAAAAAGAAAAGGCAAGATGATCCTGACTCATCCCCAGAAACCGAACCGGTCAATTTAGGTTCGGTAGAACACCCGCAGTTTGTGAACATTGGAAAATGTTGCACGCCAGAAGAGAAGCGAAAGTTTGTCAAACTGCTGAAGAAATACATGGATGTATTGGCATGGTCCTACGCCGATCTAAAGTCTTTTAAGCCAAAGGACGTCCAGCATGACATCCCATTGAAAGAAGACGTTAAAGCCTTTCGCCAGAAGCAGAGGCATTATAATCCTAAGATCTCAGGTACTATCCAGGCTGAAATTCAGAAAATGCTGGATGCGAGAATCATTTTTCCTATCCATCACAGTACTTGGGTAGCAAATATTGTGCCAGTGCGCAAGAAGAATGGTGAAATACGCATATGCGTAGATTTTCGAAACCTGAATCAGGCTTCCTTGAAAGACAACTACCCCCTTCCTATAATGGATCAAGTTCTACAAGCAGTCACTGGATCGGAAATGCTGTCCATGCTTGATGGTTTTTCAGGCTACAATCAGATTGAAGTTTCACCTGAAGATCAATTTAAAACAACATTCACTACTCCCTGGGGTACATTTGCCTATAGCAGGATGCCTTTTGGCCTAACCAATGTTGGCGCCACTTTTCAGCGGGCCATGGACCTGGCATTCAAAGGTATGATGGGGAAAGTCATTGTCGTTTATCTGGATGACTTAACTGTGTTCTCTAAACAATGAAATGATCATTGTGATCATTTGGAGCAAGTATTGGCCAGATGCCGAGAACATGGGATTTCCCTGAACCGAAAAAGTCTGTTTTTGGAGTCACGGAAGGAAAGTTGCTAGGGCACGTTGTTAGCAAAGAAGGAACGAAGATAGATGCCGAAAGAGTCAAGGCTATTCAGAGCCTTACTCTGCCTACAAGTAAGACTGGCGTTCATTCTTTCTTCGGAAAGGTGAACTTTCTCAGGCGTTTTGTTCCCGACTTTGCTGAGAAGACTCGTCATATATTGGACATGATGAAGGGGTCACCAACTTTCCGGTGGAGCGAGGAAGGAAAAAGGTCGTTTGAAGAAATAAAAGCTTCCGTTGCTCACGCACCAGTCCTGGTATGTCCCGATTTCTCCAAGGACTTTATCATGTATAGTTATGCATCTGAGCATACTGTGTCTGCCATCTTGATGCAAAAGAATTCGGAGAATGTTGAATCTCCGATTGCGTTCATGAGCTCTCCCCTCAAGCCTCACGAACTAAAAATGTCTCAATTGGAAAAGCATGCCTTCGCCGTTGTCAAAGCAGTAAAAAATTTCAGGTATTACATTTTAAACTCTCATACAGTGGTGCTGGTCCCTGACACGGCAGTCAAATCAATTCTAACTCAACAGGAGTTAGGAAGCTTGCGAGGAAATTGGATTGCAAAGGTCCAGGAGTACGACCTGGATATAAAACCAACCAAGCTGGTAAGAGGCAAGGGCCTATGTCAGCTTATGGCTGAAAACAAAGATTCAGAAAACCCTGAGGAAAAGGATGATTGTACCAATGAAGCACAAGACCGGCTGGAAAAACCTGATTCACTGCCTCTGGTCCTATTTGTCGCGACCAGCGATGAGTGGTATTCCGATATTGCTTTCTTCCTCACCTATGG
Source organism: Taxus chinensis (assembly GCA_019776745.2). Taxonomy (NCBI): domain Eukaryota; kingdom Viridiplantae; phylum Streptophyta; class Pinopsida; order Cupressales; family Taxaceae; genus Taxus; species Taxus chinensis. Next base: position 768,933,406 of record CM034152.1, read on the forward strand.
CGAATGCCCAGCTCACCTAACTGCAAAGGAGAAGCGCACTATAAAGCTCAGAGCAGCGAAATATGTCATCTGGGATGACGGTTTATACAAACGCGGGATAGATGGTGTCTTCTTGCGATGTGTCGACAAGCCACAGCAGGTGAAGTTGCTTGAAAGTTTTCATAATTCAGCCTGTGGGGGCCATTTCTCCTCTTCCGTGACAGCACACAAGATCATCCGAGCCAGGTACTATTGGCCGACGCTTTTCCAAGATACAGCCACCTGGGTAGCAAAATGTGAACCTTGCCAGCAGTTCGTCGGCAAGCCCAAGATGGCTACTTTTCCCCTCAGGCCGGTCATTGTCAATGAACCATTCAGGCAGTGGGGAATTGATTTTATTGGTGCACTCAATCCCCAATCGAGTGCCAGACATAGTTATGTCCTGACAGCAACAGATTACTTCACCAAATGGGTGGAGGCCATACCTGTTAAGAATGCCACTTCTGAGGTTGTTTGCAGTTTCATCAAAGAAAATATCATTGTCAGGTTCGGCGTTCCCAACAAGATTGTTGCTGATAATGCTTCTAACTTCTCCTCACGAGAAGTTATTAGTTTTTGCTATGAATATGGGATAACTTTGGCTCACGCCTCAGATTATTACCCTCAGGGTAATGGTCAGGTGGAATCCAGTAACAAGAACTTGGTGACCATCATACGAAAACTAGTGGATGAGAATCAACGAATGTGGCACAAGTCCTTATACGACGCTTTGTGGGCAGATCGCATTACTCCCAAGAGGTCTCTCGGTATGTCACCTTTTCAAGTGTTATATGGCACTGATGCTGAGCTTCCCATTTCTGCTGAAATCCCTGCTCTGCGCTTGGCACGAGCTATTGAAGATGAAACTTTCCAAAATTCTCTTGAAAAGAGGATCATGTATCTGACAGAACTCGAAGAAAAGAGAGTAAGAGTGGTCGACAGGATCACCAAACATCAGAGTCAAGTCAAGAGACTGTTCGATAAAAAAGCTAAGCAAAGAAATTTCCAGGTGGGAGACCTCGTCCTTCTATGGGACAAGCGAAGAGAGCCAAAAGGCATGCACGGAAAGTTTGATTCCCTATGGAGAGGACCTTTCAAGATCAAGCAGCTCAACGGAGAGAATAGTTTCTATCTCTCATATCTGGATGGAACCGAACTCCCGCTTCCCTACAATGGGCAGCATCTGAAGATCTTCAGGAAGTAGAGCTTGCTCTCTTCTTTGTACAGTTTGCTTTAGTTGTGTGTTTGTTTTCGTCGTGTGTTTGCTTTCTGTTTGTTGTGTGTTTCCTTTGTTCTCCCTCCGGTCGCCCTTGTTTTTGACTCTCCAGCCCAATGGATAGGCACATGAGATCTGGGATTCTCTACCCCCGAGTTTGCTCAAGGATAGTCCCCAGAAAGAGCCAACTGTTATCCCGTAAAATTGGCAAGGGCAATTTTACAGATAACCATACCGAAATTTTGTTCCGATCCCTCGTTAGGGACCCCTTTCGTTCGGAACGTTGCAAAATCCCTTTCCAGGAAATCTGGTTTTCCGAACTTAGTCATTTTTGGTCTTTTGGCCAGGTGCATAGAATGACTATGCAACATCAACTTTTGATGCGCCCCCTTTAAAGCCTTTGGCACATGTCTTCTTGTGTCAACAGGTGTTTTGGTGCACCTCTCTATGTTGAGGCTTCCCTGCATGCGCCAAGGCGCATGCGCCTTCCTGTCAACAGAATCTTTTGTTGCGCCTCTTTTTGGTGCGCCAAAGGCGCACATATTTCTTCTGTCAACACCACTTCCGGTGTGCCATAGGCGCACATATCTTCGTGTTGACAAGTCTTTCGGTGCGCCAAAGGGCGCATGTTTTCTCATGTCGACAGCTCATTTGGTGTGCCCCTTTTAAAAGGTTGGTGGCACATTTATTGCTGCCTCGCCTATATATAGGCGCATCTGCGCTGTCATTGTCACCTGATGAGCAATCACGTGATATTTTCTCTGAGCTTGTCAGCGCACCTGCCCCGTCGCTTTCGAATTGATTTGTGGACCCGTTCTCACACTTTTTCATCATTTATATCCTGGGTAAGTGGCCTTCTGTCTTTCATGTGTTTTGTTTTTGTTTTTTCTTTGGCTGCTAGGTTGGGTTTAGTATGGATTGAAAAGAATAGATCATGAGTTTGCTATCCCCCCCTGCTGCTTGTCTTTCCACATTTCCTCCTCTTTCCAGATCTGCTGGGAAGAGGAAGCTCTGTCCTGACAAAATGATGGCTTGAAAACCATTTTTGGTTTAGCACCTCTTCATATCCTACAATGAACCTTGTTAAAAAAGCTTAAGCCATATGTGGAAACACCTCTGAAGAAAGATCAAACCTGGAAAAAGAAAACTATTTTCTCCTTTGGCGCATCTGTCAGCTCCCTGCAACATGCAGTACGCGCCATTGTCGCGCACCCACCATACAAAAAATAGTTGTGCCCTCATGGCGCACTTCCCTCGCATGCTGCAAATGCTTCCCATGTGCCCCTTGGCACATCAAACTTGGATGCAACATAAAGAATTCCTGCGCCCTTTGGCGCACCCTGCGCCCATGTAACAACCCTTTCATATGCGCCAAGTGTTAAGCTATAAAGGCGCAGGCGCGTTCCTCATCGCAGCAACATCATGTTGTGCAAACCCTCCATGCGCCATGCCAATTTCCCTTAAAGCGCGCTAAAAGCACATGTTACACAAACCGTATATGCGCCTTTAGCACATAGAAGTTCCGTGTAACATGAAAGATACATGCGCCACGGGCGCATCCTGTTCCCGTGTAACATAAAGATTTCGTGTGCGTCCTTTACAAAGTGCATCCACATGGCGCAGGCGCACTTGTCCTTGCAGCAACACAAGAATGTACCCTGCAGTTTCTATGCGCCATGCGCCCTTTGGCGCTGATTTATCTCCTGCAACACCCTTTTCCTGTGTGCCTTACCTATTTAGCTCTGCAATCTGTAATATTCATGCGCCATGCGCCCTGAAGCCTCAAAATTGCTAACTCTTTCTTCTGTCAGCATTTCAATGGAAAATCAAGCAGCTGACATGGCTTTCTTCGATTGGGTTTCACGTCTTATTCTTGCAGATCAGCAATTAAGCTCAGAAGAACATATGTCAACATCAAGCAAGAGACCCACCAAATCCAAAGGCAAGGCCAAGCTTACAGAGGAAGAAATGAAATATAAGTATCAGAGGGCCAAAGGTCACTTTTGACGTCAGAGTCCATCAATAACCTGCTGGCCTGTCGGGATTTCATCGGGTTCCTCATAGAAGCGGAGAAAGACTATTCCAAACTCCCAGAGAAGCTCATAGACGAGCGGGAGGCTTGTGAGGTGATCAGTGAGTGACAATAAGGATCCTTCCCAGGATCAACTAGGGTCTATGATCAGCAAGTTCATGGAATACCGCGCTCAATTCCACATCTCGTCACCTGAGTAGCAAAAGCAGGCTACTCCCTTTCGGTCGCAGGATGACGATGATGAATAGTGGCTTCTTCTTCTTCTCTCTCTTCTTCTACTTTCTTTTTGTAAATATCTAGAGTATGTTGGCACAAATGATGACATCATCCATGTTGCACCATGGGATGATGTCATCCATCAAGTTGTCAAAAGTCAACATGACTTTAAGATATTTTGTATCTCCTTGTAGATATTTTGTAAATATCTTTGTAAATAGGTGGTTGGCTCCTTTTTGCCTTCTTTTCTCTCCTTCTTCTATAAATACCCCAATACTTGTTGTATTGGGCATGAGTGGATATCTTTCAGATGAAAAATAGAAGTGAGGAGAAAAGACTTTGAGCTTTTTGTAACAGAAAGAATTATTAATACAATATTTAGACTTTGTGCTGAATACATGTGTTATTTGCATTGGATCTTTCTTACGTTAGATCTGTGTGTTTGTTCTGTTGAATTTACTTCTGTTTTATTGTCATTTATTCATCAGTATTGCTTTGCTCATTTATGTAAGTAGGTTTGGCTCTGTTTACTACCAATCCCAAAACATAAACCCTCTGACCTTTCTGCTTTGGAATTCATTTCTTTTCTCCCTTCGGACCTGCTCTTCCTCCATCCTCTCTTTCATTCCTTTCTTTTCGCAGTTGGAAACACCCTACTGGGATGAGATCCCAAACCCCCGAAGGCAGAATATTGTGAGACTTGCACAGATTCCTGCTGGTAGAATAGCAATAAACCAGTTTCACTTTGCTAACTCAAAGAGGGGCTATTCCCTGCACACTGTTGGCTCGTTTATCCATAGATCTGCCCAAGCGACAGATTTGACCAACAAGAAGCTATTTAATTAATGAAGTGTCATTAATTGACCAAAATAGAGGGAAACGTTAATTGATTGGCGAAAATCACTACTTATAACAGAAATGATGAGATAGAAGATAGTTGGTACCACTTTAGCATTAAAATTGTGAAAGCATATTTTAGGTGACTACATTTTCCCCTCTTTGGGGTTGCGTAAGAAATGCCACTTCAAAGATAGTAGACAATTATAAACAAAATAAATTTGAAGAAAAGTTAGTAGAATGGCAGATGCACCCTTAAGTGTTGATGGGGTGATAGAAGAGGTCAATTGACGATTGAAAATATGAAGGGGACGGATAGAAGAATCCAGGGAGAAGAAACCTTGCTAGTAATGAGAATTGATAGATTAAAATGGAAATATCTTTAGTATCCATCTCGTTCAATACACAACATTGTTTCATCACTTTTCTCGTATGATCAACATCATCGGCCCTTATTAAAATGTATGCATACAACAAAAGTGTTACATAAATGTAAAGTTATAATACTAACATTTGATCATTGCTAAAAATACTTACTAAATGCAACATACATAATATAATGTAATACGAGAAATTAAACAAGATAACCTGACAGGGAAACAAGTAAAAACACACATACTCAAACTAACATCATTTAAGATAGTTGTACCAATATTTTTGTTATCTAGCTTTAATTCCCAAATGTTCAAGTTAACGACAAGGGGTGAAAATGGTGCCCCAAACAAGGATACATTCAAGGAGAATAAAAGATGACATAGAGGTCCCATGAAAAATCCATCATGTACTACGAAACAGTACTAGGAAATGTGTTATGCCAAGACAGTATAGACATATCAAACAAACTAGCTTTGTAAATGGAGATAGATCAAAATGATTTGCAAGTCGTTGTTTGCAAGAACAAGTGAGGACAAAAGAAAGATGTTTTGTAGAACAAATTTCAATGTTTGAGGATGATGTGTTTGACACAAGCTTCAATTTGTGTGCATGCCTTTTACCAATTTTTGAAACTTTCTAAATTTTACATTTTTTTGGAATTTTAAACAATTTTTCGAAATTTTTACAAATTTTCCCGAGTTTTAATTTTTTTGAAAATTTTAGGAAAAATGATTATATAAGAATGAAAATATCATGGGACATCACCAAAAATTACAAGAAAGAAAAAATATGCCCCATGTAGCAGAAAGGGTTGTTGTGAAGCAAAAACATGCCCTAGTGTAGCCAAAAATAGGCGATAAATGATTATTTATTTAAAAAATTCATCGCGACAAGTGCTAGAAGAATTTAGAAGCAGCACGGAAGTCACCGAGCCCGTCAAAGGCATGCAAAACAATGTGTGTGGTCAAAATGGCCATAAATACCAAGCCACAAGGGGGTAAAATCCATCACGATGAGTTATTTTCTATTTACCCTTATTGATTTTTATGAAAGATTTGCTCTCACATTGGAGATAAATGGCATGGATTCAGAACTGCAAACACTACGTAGACTAAGTTTGAGAGTTTGGGAGACCTTCTCTAGACTCTACACCAGTAAGTACACAAATGTTTTTGAATTTTTAGTGCATTTATTGCATTTTTAGCAAGGGGAAATTAGCAAGTTCGTGGTAGTGCGAGCCCTAGGGCACGCTGGTGTGAGGTATCATGCTAGTACTAATGGGGTGCGCACATGTGCTAAAGGGGGAAGTGTATGTGCTAAAGGGGGCGTGCATGTGCTAAACTAAATTTTAGGTTTTGTAGGTGTGCATAAGCATGAAATTAGATAAGCATGCGTGAAAACATGCGCGTAGGTGCAAAGATTATGCTAGAATTTTGTGCCTTAAGCTAGTTTAGAAGAAAAATCCAAAAAAAATGACCTTAGTGAAAAATTTAGGAATGAATAGAAGAGTATAAAATTAATTAAAACACCTTAGGAATATGGTTTTGGAAGAAAATGATGCTAATGAATTGTTGTGCAATCTTACAGGTGATATTTTGTAAGCTAGATATGTGTGAGCGGTACAGGTGACTTGGATGTTTTGAGCATACTTTTAGACAGCGAGAGCAGTGAGAGCTGATTTTTTCTTTGGAGGTTACATTCCTTAGCTATGTAGCTCACATGCCCTAGAGTAGACTAGATCACACCTTTCTCACTGCCTTAGCAGAGAGATGGCGTAGCGAGAGCCAGTGCTTCCAACTACCTAGTGGTGAGATTTCCATGACACTAGAGGATGTTTGGTGTATTCTCTGAGTACCGATTCGATGTAGATGGATAGACTACGATGGAGATCAAGGCCATATCCAAGCCTGCATTTGGGATATGTTCTTATGGTGAGACCTACCTCGAGAGTGGATGGTAATAGACCTCTTTACACTCTGATGATTGACGAGTCAACCGGGCGTGCCAAATGTGTTCATATAATTTGCAAAGCTAATTGAAATAGACTAACACCTAGTATTCTAAATAGATAAGATAAAATTTACCATGGAAAAATCATGAGCATATCTTATTGGAATGCTAAAATGAATTAAACGTGAAATTACTCATCTAATTACAAACATTTCTACTTAGTATGTATGATTGCCTTTAAAATGTGAACCTATGAAGTTATGTTGTTGCTTCAAGATGATGAAAGGATCTCACTAAGAAATGGATACAAGGCCATGTTTAGATCTTCCTTTACTAACCAAGCATGACGAATGGATGAAAGCGATGATCAAGCTATTCTAAATCAATGGAGAAGGCTCTTAAATCATATGTCTTATATGAAATACTATTCAAAGTAAGGTATGAGGGAAGGATTTTAGTCCTTTATATAGCTTTCCTTTTTGGGGAGAACTTGAATCCTAATGAATGTGGGATAAAGGATAAAGTAGATTTAGACTTGTTAAGTATGCTTAGAAGAATTAATAATTGATTAACAACTCATGGAAGTTTGACGGTGCTTTAATTAATCAACTAGGATTAATTAATAGGCTAGAATAAGATTTTTAGGCTATTTGGAGGTGATTTAGGAGGAATTTGATATGATTTGAAGCATTTGAAAGTGGGGTTCACCCCCTAAAAGGATTTATTGATTAAATGCATTGTTAAAAAGGCTTAATTAACTAATAATAGTTAATTAATTGATTTGAAGAGGATTAAAACTAACGAAGTGTCATTAATTGGCATCCAAAATGTGATAGAAACTAGTTAATTAACGAAGTGTCGTTAATTAAACAAAAAAGAGGGAAACATTAGTTAATTAGAGAAAGTCACTAATTATAACAAAAATGATGAGATAGAAGATAGTCGGTACCACTTTAGAATTAAAAATACAGAAGCGTATTTTAGGTGTCTACAGTTACAGATGAATACACAGAAAATGGACATGGGAAACGATATATCCGTGTGATCAAGATCTAACATAACCCAATGTAATCAAGCCAATATTTTCCTAATGTAAGTGGTGAAGAGTGAGGACTTCACGTAAGAAAAATTGTGAGATGAAATACATGTACCCCATAAGTGGCAGTAATGTGAATGAATCAATGATAAAGGTGAGTAGAATGTGGCGGAGGATAGAGATCCTCAAAAGAAAATCCTTGTCGATTCAAACCATCATGTTTAAATATTGTTTCATCAGAAGTAGGATCAAATGGAATATGCTCCCAATAAAAATTGTCCATGAAAAGTGTACATGTGAAAATAGGTCATTCTGATGAAGGTGGTAATGAGAAGGTGGAATAGATAGTGTGACGTTTGTTGTATAGACATGCCACTAATAAAAAATCATGGAAATGGTATAATTAGGGGGAGGTGTAGATGTATTTGGAAAAAAAATTATCATGCAAATAGTACCTTCAAGTGGTGGTAAATGTGGTAGCTCGTGGAATAGGAAGTGCAGTATTTGGATCATGGTTGTAATATTTATAAGGATAACGGTCACGAAGAATAGTATACTTGACACCCTCATGTATAAATTTGACACAATGAAGCATTGCAGGGGAAACAAATTTTATGGCATGGAGCCACGGCCTACCAAGTAAATAGTTATATAAAACCAGAAATTCAAAGACAAACAAAATTGTGTTAAGATTTTTTGGTCCCACGGTGATAGGTAAAAAAATGTGACCTACACATGGACAAATAGAGCCATTATATGCATGAAGAGAGAGACGTGATGGACTAACATTATCAGCAGAAAGAAAATGATTTTCAAGGAATGACATAGGACAAAGATTAAGTTCAAATCCATTGTCAATTAGATTATTCTTGAGGCCCACATTATAAATGTGAATCATGATATGCAAGGGTGGATCATTATCAAAAATAGAACGATCAGCATGAGAATTAAATGGGAAAGCTATATGTTGAGAAAATGCATCAATAAAAGAGTTATATATGGAATCTGGATGTATACCAGTAAGAATGCGAGTAGTACCAAGGAGATGTTGTACTTTATGTCTTAAGTCAGGATTAGAAAGCAAGAAATCATTAATTGAGATACTCATGATGAAAAGATTCTAGAATGATAAGAAAAGAATGAGGATGCTAAGAGCATGATGATCGAGTTCGGGTTCACGAAAATGATTAAGCTAAAATGTAAATTATAGGCCTAATCTAATGCAAGTTTTCAGTAAGATAAATGAATACTAAAATATTGAAGTAATACCCAAGAAAACTAAGCTAGAAAATATGAAATCTTAATATGCAAAGAGGGTTAGAATATCCTTAGTCGATTTGCAAAGGTTGTTGAACTATGTCATAGTGGATACTGGCTAAACAAAAATGGAAGAACGTCACACAGAAGCCCTAAAACTTGCAGATCTAGGATATTTAACTAGACTAGGGCATCTGGAGAGGGATAAGGGTTTCATAGTCTGAGTTCTTGGCACCTTTGTTTTCATAAATGGTTAGAACTTGCATCTGATATGGTCATTAGGTGTCTGCACTTCTTCGATTCTTGTCACATGTATGTTATTAAACTTCATTGGATGTTGTTATAAACCTACAATGAACAAATAACTTGCAAAACCCCAATCAAAGCATCAAAACCCTAAAAAATAAAGATGCATATGAAGGTTTTAGATTGTTCTTAGCTTCTAAATTTATGGAATTATCACTGAGCGTTGCACTACATCTCAGGCCCAATGTAGTTCTAGGTGTGTGTGTGTGTGTGTGTGTGTGTGTGTGTGTGTGTGTGTGTGTGTGTGTGTGTGTGTGTGTGTGTGTGTGTTTGTGTGTGTGTGTGTGTGTGTGTGTTTGTGGAATTTTCCCCCTTGGTTGCTCTTGTTTCAGTCCCTTTTTGTGAGTAGTGAGTAAGTAACTAGATGTAGAATGTAAATAATGTATTCATGGAAAAAATAGAATCCCCTCCTATGAAGTGTGATGCAGTTGAACAAGCCTTTATCCCTTGTGATGGAGCTAGATGGATGCAAATGGAGCTATATATGTCTTTGATGGATGCAACCTTAGGTGGAGATAGTAGATGCTTAGTTCTTGGTCCCTTATTATGATCACATAACTTTATATTTATATGATTCCTTCACTTTAATTTCATAATTTTCCCTCAAAAGATAGACTACTAAAGATATAAGATGCTCAAACAGCTAGAAAGGACCCAGAAAGTGTGACCAAAGTACAAAGGGGAAAATGGCACCCAGAGGGGATGGGGGCACCTAACATTGACATCTTGGATGGGTGCTAGTGTCTAGAATGAAAAATGCCAAAAGGCTTAAAGACAGAATGAGCAATTACAAGTGCAAGACTGAAAGCAGAAGCATAAAGAAAAGAAAGGTGGTCAAAGACATGGGTTAATCAGTAATTTTCTTACTTAGGAATCATACAAATAGAAGTATATGATAGAGACTAGATAATGACTCAAAGTGCATGATTTTGTGTCTACATCAACTAAGTCATCTTTTCTCCCTCTCTTACTTAGGGTTTTCCTACCTTAAATCTTAGTTTGTTTGTTTTATTTACTGTAGTTTATCATTTCTATATCATTAACTCTACGATAATTTGATTTAATTCAAATTAAATTAAATCATACATAACACTCTCGTATGTAACCTTCTTTTATCTATAAGAATGAGTAGACCTATTCTTTCATGAATGATTTTCCTTGTTGTTCAATTACACTTGATGATTACTTGGAGCTTTCACCTCACCATTGGAGTACAACCTCATTGATCTCATAGTTATGAGGAATATAGTTCCATGTATTTTAAATATATCAAGAAAAAGCAAGGCCAAATGTGTAAGAGTACACCAATGAGTTCCAGAATAAATATGTCCAAATATGTAAACATGTAGTAGACTAGGAAATTCTAATGAAGTATACCAGTGGACTCCATAGCCACTTGAGGATACCAATTGATGCAGAGCATACTCATGGTCAATCAATCAATCACCCAAATAAGTTATATTTCATAAACAACTTCAACTTAGTCTTAATACTTGCAAAATGAACTCTTTTCTCAATGCTAGGAAACCTCCAAATCATGTCAAATCTACCTTATAGATTTGAGGATCTTGTTCAAGGATTGAAACATGTTTACCATTGTCTAACTATTTTATATCAACCTTAAAATGGATTGATTTCACTAGGTTTAGTAGTTTTGGTCACTTTATGCCTAATAACCAACATGTGACTCAAGGGGCACGTGACCTCCCAAGGTCATGTCATGACAACTACAATGAAATGGATAGATGGCTATAGAATGAATAAATACGGATAGGCAAAATAGATGACCATATGGTTTAGAGATAAATCAAGGAAAAGAAATGTACTCAATGGGAATGATAGGTATTTTCTCGGTAAGGGCAATAAATTCCTGTCTAACCTGCTCGAGTGAAATGGAATGATCAAGGATAATAGTTGCATGAAGATTTTTATCAATTTTAGCCTGGGAAAAAAAAACCTCTAGTGGGTTATGGGACACAGGGAATTCATCCTTCATCTCTTGTATAATGTTATCCAGAGAGGTTCATGAATATGACGCAAGCAATGGAGAAAGGAAAATCATAGTTTTTGTCAGAGCTAGTTTGCCCATAACTCATTGGTGATATCCTCCTCGTCATTTAAAAAAATCAGCTACTGTATGATGCTAGGTAGGATGAGAGTAGCCTGAAAAATGAGTTGTTTAAGGCCCTGGTCAATATCGGTAAATTTTGTAATGGTGTTTGGTTGCGACACTCTTAGATCACACACTCTTTGTCTTGATTGAAAATGAGGCATTGGATGGTCATGTGGACATGAAAAAAATAATATATGGACATAAACAAAGGACACGCAAAAAAATTGAAGGGGGCTAAGGCTAATGGTCCAGGTAACCTAAGCCACTAAGTAAATGTATGAAGTTTTTGTTAATTCATGTCTAATTAAATCTATTTACCTAATTTAACCTAAGAATGCAAGAAAATTTAAATTAAATAAATTTAATCAATCTTCTTTAATTTAATTAAATCTATGTGCAACTAATTAATTAAAGAAATCAAACTAATTGATTAAAACAAATAATTTAATCTAATCTTCTTCTTGTTTGTATTTTCCAAAGACTTTTTAAAAGAAAGGTAATAAGACAAATAACTAAATCTAACTATTCTAGTCTATGCTTTTGAGGATTTTCTAGTTTTCTAGAATTAAATAAACAAATTTTTCACTAGAAAATGAAATTACTTTTAACTAAACAAAAACTACTTCTACTCTAAAATGAAATAAACTAAACAGTGAAATAGCCCTATGTGAATATTTCCCTACTACATAGTGAATTAAATCTATCCTAATTAAAACTACGGACTTTTCTAATGTTTAAATGTGGATCTGATTTCCTCTGGTTCTACCTCAAAATCATGGGAAGAATTAAAAGCTTATGAGAATGCAATTTATTTCCCTGAGACTTCCCCGGTAAAACATTAAAATTCCTACATACAATTTTTAATGTGAATAAAACTCAACAAAGTACACAGACACAGAAGCTTCTTCAAACTCACTTCCCTTACAGATCCACAAGGATAAGTAGGGAGAAGATTTCAAGGGAATATTTTCTCGTATACACGTTCAATCTAACTAATGAATTTAAACAAACAGCTACATGTGATTTTATAGTGAAGAAATAAGAGACTTTGTGCACAAGAACTTCCTCCAAATCCTTCCTAGACAAATCCATAGGGATGAGTTGAGAAAAAAAATTCAACAGAAGCTAATTACAAGAAATTAAACTAATCTATGAATTTGATATTCCTTAAAACAAATTTTAAAATTGATTACAGATTGGAATCTAACTATTGAAATAAATCTTCTAGGAATTTAAATACACTTCCAACCTGGAAAGGTAGAACAGAGATATATTTCCAATGTTGGTTGTGCTTTTCTTGATCCCATCGGCTTCTTTTCCAATGAGGTATCCAATGTTTTCTAGGTATTTGTGATGGTTGGTATGCAGGAAGAAGATGTAGAAGTTCTCAAGCTAGCTGGTTTGCAGGCAGTCTGGTAGAAATGCAGGAAAGAGAGTAGCAAGGAAAAGGATCTATGTTTTTTTGTGTTCTTGTTAGCAAGATTCTAGCAATATAATCGATGCAATTCCAATTCAAAATACTCCAACCAATGCTTAGAGAAAAATCTTGTTTTCATAGAAAGTTAGCAGGGAAATGGTGTAGCACACTTGGAAACCAAGAAGTCCAAAATCTCCATGGGAAGGGGTAGTTAACTTACTAAGAATAGTAAGTGAAGAAGAAGTCTATATGCATCTAACAAGCTCAAAGATAGCTAATTTGGTCAAGAAACATGTGAGAAATCAACTTGGTAAGAAGAAACATGCGTACAAAACATGTTGTTAAAGTCTAAGGTTAATGTGTATGAAACTGTCGATTTGCGTAGACTAAGATGGTTATGCAACCACCACAGCAATTGTGTAACTAACGCTCAAGGCAGAATGGTGGTTACAAAATAACTACCATAAGGGTTGTCAATCCTTGTCATTAATAATATCAATCTAGGGCTGGTGTTCGATGGATGTATGCATTAAGATAAGAAAATATTTGGAAAATAACTCCTTTAAACACAAACCAAACTTGCATAAAATAAATCACACTTGCAAAAATTTAAAGGCACACTTATAGAAATAAATTTTGCATGAAATAAATCACACTTGCATGAAGGAAATAAAATGTACAGGAAATAAAAACACAGTTGCATAAATTGAAATTGTTGAATTGGAAATAAACATAATTAAACGAAACACCTACAGGTTTATAATAGACTGAATGTTACAATACAAAGAGAAGAACAACAAACAAAAGAGTAATTATAGAAAAAGAAATAAACATATATTATTACAAAATAAAAACACAAATATATAGATCCATCTTCCTTAAAATGACATTGGCCATATCATTCCTTGGAAGAGGATTTAAACCATGATTCGAGATCTTAACTCATAATTGCAGAATACTAGAGAGAAAAGAACATATTCATTTCTTGGTAGCAAAAATTACATATCTCAGTGTGGAAGGTTGCATTTATAATTTATGCGTCCAACCAACTCCTTATTTTGGGAGATACAATCTGATCTTATCTTTATTCTAATCCTAATAAATAAGATCTTCATCTCCACAAAATATGGAGAGAGATATATTATTAGAGTCAAAGTCTTATCTCGTTGTTTTAGAAAGATTCGCTCCCAAATCTTCTCCTTGCTTTTCAGTAGCAAGAATCAAAATGATTTTATTCTCCTACATTATTAGAAGGAGGTTTTTCCTTAAAAGATGATTTTTACTAAATACCTTTCCCATATTTTCTATTTGACTTTGTTGTTTTTTATTGTGGAACTTTTGATGCTTGTCTAATACACTTTTTCCTCGGACTGCAGTTCACTAAAATTTATATTTATCTTCAGCTTGGTGAAACTTTTTACAAATATGAATGAGGTTTTTGTTAAAAACATTACTATAAACAAAAACCTCTCTCATATTTTCCGTTTGACTTTTTTGTTTCTGTTTATGGAACTTTTAGTGCTTGTCTGATATACTTGTCCTCAAACTACAGCTCACTAAAGGTTATATTTCTCTTTATTGGTAATACCAATATAAAAAAATCTCAATGAGGTTTTTATTAATCACATTTCTATGAAAAAAAACTTGTCTCTCATATTTTTCATTAGACCCTCTGATTATTCATAAGTTCCCATTTTATGCAAGTTTCAAAACTAAAATTGTCATTCCTTTTATGCAAATTCCGAAACTAAAGCTGTCATTCCTTTTATGGAAGCTCTGGAACTAAATTTTTTCATTCCTTTTATGAAATTTCTAGAAATAAATCTATAATTTCTAGAACTAAATCTATTTTTTCCATGAATTGTAAGTTCCAGAATTAACTATCATTCTATACCTTGCAGCTTTGTCCACTGTTTTAATTGCTTGAAAATATAAATATATGAATTGTAAGTTACGGAACTAAATGTTATTCAATTGATGCAAGTTCTGGAACTAAATCTGTAAGTTTCGGAAATAAATCTACAAGTTTCAAAATTAAATCTATGAGTTTCGGAACTAAATCTACAAGTTCTTGAACTAAACATGTGAGTTCTAGAACTAAATCTACAAGTTCCGGAACTAAATCTTTTAGTTCTGAAGCTAACTTAAAACAACTATAATTTTTGCATGCGATCTCGGATTGAGATGATTCTTTTTTTAAACTTGCATAATTTTTTAAGAGGAATTTGAATATAAAATCATATTTGAGTTTAGATATACCATCCATGATCAATTACACTTTTTTCAATACTAGCATTATCTTTTCTTCATGGTCTGCATACACAAGACTTTGCATCTTTTCCTAAATAATCAATAGGATTAGTCTACAAAATAGATAAAAAAATATATATATTCTAAAGAATGAACAAGATATATATCCTATATTCTATCTTGAGAAAACTATAAGTTCCTATATTACATTTAAATCCACTTTCAAAGGTAACTTGGAAGGACAAAATAATGGTAATTTATGGCCAATTTATGGCCTTATCAACAACCATTGGGGCAGTTTCATAACTTAAGGTAAAAGATAAGGAAAAAAGGGGTGAAAATCATTTACGGAAGCATGTAAGGCTAGAAAACTAAGAATAAAATTAAAATAACTCACATAATTAAGTGAAAAAAATCCTTAGGCTCACTATGTTGAATTGGCCAGGAGGTCGACCAAATAATAGGTGGCCATGTTTATATAGCTATGGTGTTGTGGCTTAACTTGGCACCACGCATAGTGTTGGCTAGTTTATTATTAAATCATCCTGAGATGTGAGGGCCAAGCCATGCGTTGCGAACCTGTCATTGTTTCAACTGCCTATGTGAGGGCTGAGTTGTGTATTTATTGGAACAGCCATTGATTGACCCAGCCGATACTTTATATGGCTAAGTATATAGCCCGTCAAATAGGAAGTAATATGGATGTAACATAGTTAATCCTAAACCATTGGGGATAATTCCCCAGCTATTATGCTCACCAAGATATAAGTGATACACCCAAATGATAAGGGAAGTAATATTGTGATCAACTCGATGGGGAGTTGATCACCCCACCAAGCTAAATAGTAGCTCGCCTGAGTTGGATTTAACCCTGCAATACACAATTTATCTCTCCAAAACAAATAGTCTCACATTGGAGGAGTTAGAAAAATATGTTTCATATATAATCGAAATTGTGATATTGATAATATGAAAAAGGCAACAAAGGTACCCCTCCTATAAAAGAGTGTGTTGAACCTAGCTGAGGGCCCCTAGCCAGCAAATAGTGGGGCCCGCCAATTTCTCCCTCACATATCAAAGACCAGAGGTAAAAAACAAAATTTTAACCTTTTCAACCTTTTTACCATTTTTTCCATGTGTCACGTCTGGATTGCACTGTTGACTAAGTTTGACCACTTTTTTAACCTGAACTTTGACCTGTGATATCTTTTGCATATGAGCTCCTTTTTCTAAGTTCAACTTGTTGATGGAAATCTCTCAAGACACTCTACAAGCTTGTAATGGTTTAGAGAGAATTTGTAAAATTTTGTACCTAGAAAATCCTCTGAATCATTACACCATACTTTTGTGAAGTATATCATATAAAATATATGATTAAGAGCCTTACTCCATTGATGGAATAACTTACATCCCCATTTGCATCCATTTCTTCAAGCTTGGTTAGTAAGAGAAGATATAAACATGGATTTGTAGCCATTTATTGAGATCTCTTCACAATTAATGAATTAGCAACACACATTTTGATTGCTTGTAATATTCATAGGTTCAATTTAAGTAGCAATAATTTACCAAGTAGAGATGCTTTGTAACTAGATGATTAATTTCATGTATATTTTCTTATGCATTCTCATAAGCTTTGATCATGATGGTTCATTGATGAATTTATTTTCTTAGCTCTAAACTACTTGGTGTTAGTTTAGGTTTAAATTTCTTTTCTTAAGTTTAACATGTTCACAATTCCAAACCTTTAAAGAGTAATTCACCATGGCTTGTAAACTTGAACTTCGCACCCTTGAGCAAGGCCATCTAAGGCTTCTATCTAATAAACTGAAACCCAAGTTCACGAATTCATCCACCCATAATGACAAGACTAAAAGTGTGGCTAACACTATCATAGTCAAGTCTTCATCCACATCTACATCTCACGTCGAGCCTCCACAAAGGGCTCCTAAACAAACCCCCAATTACACTCCTCTTAGAGAATCATATAGCTCCATCTTCAACAAATTAATGGTTGTGGACCTCATCCAACCTCCTCCCATCTGACCCTTTTATGATTCATGACCCAAACCCACATGGTATTATGAGGAAACTTAGTATAAATATCACCAATTCTGCGATCACGACATCAAAAAATGTCACACATTGGAGATCTTGTGCTTCCCCTTGGAGATTTGAAGCCCTCTCTCTCTCTCTCTTACATTCTTGAGTCTACCCTTGTCATTCCATCACTTTTCCTTATCAGCCTTTTTTGTAGGTTCATCAATCATCCCAAATCTATGTCTTCACATTTTCCTTATCCTTGTTACCATATGTAGATCATCATTTTAATCCATATTTTTCCATCAAACCCTAGATCACTCCTAGTCACCGTCAACCCCATCTAGTCGCCATCAACCCAGTTATCATTTTTTTGGATTTCTATCATTCATTCTTCCCATCATCTATTTTTTGATCCCACAACCTTTTACATCCTCAAATCTTGTCATTATGCACACTCACAGCTTTAGATCCCAACTTTATCAAATCCAATTTCTGTCGATCGGGACCATTCATTGTCGACCCAATCAATAATTTCTCATCTTTCATTAATTTTTTTGCATCCTTTTTGTTCTCAACAGATCATCTTCTCACCATAGCTCAGCATCATCCCCAGTTTAGATTAGCTCCAAATCAGGCTTCAAGAAGCCTTTCAGGTATTATTTTCTAAATTTTCTTCCCATAATGTCCTAGCCATCCTTGAGTATTCTCTGCAGTCTTGAGTCATGATGAACCCACCCAATTTTGATTCAGTTTACATTTCCTTAGATTATATATGTATTTTACTTTATTTATTGCATTTCAACTTTCTTTTTTATCTCAAATTTTGTTGTATCATATCAAATCCATCATTACTTTATTTTATCTAAAAGTGGGTCAACATCCTTCCTCGGAAGTTTTCACTTCTCAAGACTGACATTGTTGGGAAACCCACTATCCAATATACTAATCCTTTTTCTATTGATTTTTTTTTTGTTGTGCAGGTAATCAAGCTCACTGCAAGGAGGATCTATCTTTTGCACACGTATTCATCATCATCCCATCTAAAGGTACCTTAAACCCTCTCATATTAGAGTTTTTTGTTTTCTTTTTGTCACTTCACTAATCTGATACATGGACAAGAATACCGGTTCAATAATAGTATGGTGTAGACCATTTAATTTTGATGTGGAAACATTTGGCTAGGTCTTTGACGAGTTGGTTTTTAAATGATTTTCCATTTTTAATGACAATGGAGGATGGAATGCCAAATTAAAAATGGTATTATTGAAAATGAACTTTGATGTTTGGCTTCCAGTAACGTAGGTGAGAGGGATAACCTCTACCCACTTAGTGAAATAATCGGTAGTGGTAATGATGAACTTATGTCCATCGGATGAAGTTGGTCTAATTTTACTGATGAGATCAAGCCCCCATTAAGAGAAGGGCCAGGGTATTATGATTGGTTTTAATGATTGAGAAGGTGCATGGATAAGTTTTTTGTGTTTTTTAAAATTCTGACATCGTTTAACTACAAGGAATTTTTCATTCTCCATGGTGGACCAATAATACCTAGCATGTAAGATTTTTTTATCCAGATCCATGTCATTTGTGTGTGCTCTGCAAATACCAGATTGGACTTCAGTTAGAACATTAGAGGCATCCTCCTAATGAAAACATCATATTAGGGTACCATCGTACCCTCATCTATATAGAGTTTCTACTATAATTGTGTAGTGAGAGGGACGTTGTGCTTAAGCACGTTTATGAGTAGTATTCATGTTAGTAGGGAACGCTTTATTAAGGATGAAAGTGTAAATATCATGATACCAAGGGTTGTTAGGACCTACGATTTTACATATCATAATATTTTTAAGTAGATTATAAGCATGCATTAAAAGATGTTTTATGAGAAAGTGTGCCCAAGGTTGATTAGACTTGATTTCTAATAGAGATCCAATAATTTCCATAGCATGTGCAGATTTATTACAAATTATAGGGATTTGGTCAAAACTAATCAACCGAAAATATCTTTAGAGGTTATCTACCATGCATTTATATGGAATAATCATTTCATCCTTGACCTAGTATTCATCGATAACTTGTTTAATGATAAGTAGTGAGTCACCAAATACGACCAACTCTTTAAGGTTCCACGCTATGGAAAGTTTTAATCCAGATATGAGAGCTTCATACTCTACGATATTATTAGTACACATGAATGTTAGGTGAAATGATTTGGGGATAATATTTTCATTGGGTTTGATAAGTAAAATACATGCTCCTGATCCATGGAGGTTGTAAGATCTAAATAAATTCCAAGATGGTGTTATATCTATGTATAAAATATCTTCATCGGGAAATGTAAAATGGATCGGTTTTTTTCCGAGAAGAGGTGCCTCAACAAGTTTATCAGTGAGGGCTTTTCCTTTAATTTCTCTCTATGGAAAAAATTAAATGGAAAATTCACTAAGTAGGATGATCCAATTGGACATTTTTCCCGGGAGAATGGGTCTAGACATGAGATACTTAAGGGGATCTACCTTAGTGATAAGTTTGGTTGTATGATTGAGTAAGTAATGATGCATAGTTTATAGAACATGAAAGTGACCCCTAAGCATACTTTTTCGATTTAGGAGTACCTTACCTCATGCTCAATGAGTGTTGACTAAGGTAATAAATTGCCTATTCTTTTTCTTAATCATTGTGTTGTGCTAATAAAGCTTCTATGGCATGTTTAGTGGAAGACCTGTAAATAAACATGGGTTTATCTATGACTATTTACATAAGGACAGGTGGACTAGAGAGGTATTCTTTTAGTTTTATGAAAGAGTCTTGGAAATCTTGATTCTATTAGAATTGTGCATATTTCTTAAGAAATTGATTAAAATGATGACACTTATCAGCTAACTATGATATAAAACATTGAATGGACTACATTTTTCCTTGAATACTGCATAGTTGTTTGAGATTCTATTGAGGAGGCATTTCCATGATAGCTTTGACCTTTGCGGGATCAACTTTGATACCTTTCCGGGAGACAATGAATCCTAATAATTTACCACAGGTCACACTAAATACACACTTCTTTAGATTGATTTGGACCTTATACTCATGAAACCTTTCAAATATGCATTTCAACACACATGGATGAATTATTTTTGTTTTAGATTTGGCTAGTATATCATCGACATAGTATTCCATGATATCATGTAACATATCATGAAAGATAATTGTCATGGCTCGTCAATTTGTGTCTCCTACATTTTTCAGCCCAAAAGGCATGACTTTATAACATAAGGTGCCCCATGATGTAGTAAATGTTGTTTTGTGTTGATCTTCTTTAGCAATACGTATTTGGTTATTGCCAAAAAATCCATCCATTAGGAATATAATTTCATGGCCTGTCATGGATTCGACAATCATGTCTATGTTTTATAAAGGAAAGTCATCTTTTGTAAAAGCTTTGTTAATATCACAAAAATATGTTCATACCCTAATGTCTGGAGTTTTCTTAACTACAGGCACTATGTTTGATATCCATTTGGAATAGTCGATCGGTCTTATAAATTTTGTCTCTAATATTTTTTGGGGTTTGGATTTTATAAGAAATTTTTCCTTTGGATGCATTTTTCATAATATTTGTTTTATAGGATTTATGTCCAGATGTACTACAAAAGATGGTTCTAAGCCTGACATATATTTGTAGGTCCATGCAAAATGTCTTGAAATTTGATAAGGAGCGATGTGAAATCTATGCATTCTTGGTCATACTGTTGGAAGAAAAATGGACTAAGGATAGGGTGAATCAATCCTACAAATTTATTTCTTCATTTACCATCAGTTCAAGCATCCATTTAACATCCATTCAATCATATACATTTAATGAGATCTTATTAAGTGTGTACCATACATTCAAATGAACATACACATGAGAGAGAACATATAGACACAAGATGTAAGTGGGAAAACCGCAAGGGGAAGAAAACCCACTGAATTTTTTTTTGATATTACACACAACAAAGACTCAAGTGAATATTACACATAACAAGAGATTTCTTTAGTGAGGCACTAACCCCACAAGGAGCACCAACCCCTAAACCCTTGTTGATATTACTCATAAAAAAAAACTTGCATGAATATGACTCATCACACAATATTTTGATAAGAAGATCAATGATAAAATGCTGCAACAACTGAGTTGATGGTGATCACAAGACTCAACTCCAAACTCTTTCAAACCCTAGCATCTCTAACGCAGTCTATCTCTCACTTTCTTCACTTCTCTTTGCTTCAAACAATTATACACACTCGTAAAAACATTCTTCAACATGTCATCCACTCTCTCATATCTGAACACATGCCTTTGTACCTATAAATCACTCTCACCTAGGTTGTACTTTTCATACACAAGCAACTAGTCCAACTTTACACCCAAAACATCATTTTTATTTACTCTTCATGATTCAAATTCAAACTAAGTCAGTTTCCCTCTTTTGGTTTGACCAATAAAACTTAATTACATCCCATTTTAATCATTAAAAATATCACATATGACCCATATAGGTTGGCCATTCCAAAAACCTCTCATCTTGCACAAAAACACCTCAATAACCCCATCACAATGATGAGCTAAAACCAAAAATTTCAAAATCATGATTAGTCAAGATCCCAAAATCATCAAACATGTGTAATATGACAAATAATTATCAACTATGGTCTCAAATTTTCTTGGACCGATCAAATATTTCCTAACATGGGCCCACAAGCTTATATCCTTCACCAAACAATTGTTTCAAATAACCTGATTTTACCTTTGGGCCTCAAGACCAATCCAAATAAACTAAAATATGGCATGTATCCACTCATTATAATATTTTGGACCTGTAAATAACATCCAAGCATGTTATATCTCATCACACATCCATGTGTTCAAACCAAGTATGTTTTCCTCTTCTCCAAATCATGCTGCCCAGAAATCAATTTTGCAAAATCAACTATTTTACGCCCTTTCTACCACTTCCAGTACCTCAAAATTCCTTCAATAGGAAAAAAATTCATCCCTCTTCACTTTCCAGGTGATATAAAGCTTCAACTAATCCATCTCATGCTTCAACCAACTCAATCTTTCAGCAAAATAAATTTAGTCTTGGAAAACACAAAAGATTTTTCTCTACAAACTAACCTAGATGATCCATAAAATCTCATCATCATGAGATGAAACTTATACCAATGTAAATACATTTTAATTATCTTTCCATAACATATTTTAACTCCTTCCAAATCCAAGTGGAAGGCCTTAAAACAATCTCATCTCCATAAACTACCTGAAACTGCCCCAAAACTGCCTTTTAACTAGCCTTCACAAATAGGGCACACTTTTCCGATTAATAATCATCACCATGACCTAAAACCACCATGTACATCAATATAAACTCACATACTAAAACCAATATCCATTTATTTTATAACTCCTTTGGACAACCATGTCCTAAACTGAATTTCTTCATAAATATGCCTATTTGAATGGGGTCTACTCATCACCACAAGAACTACAATACCTTTATGGAAACTTTAATGAGTACTATACATAATATAATAATCATATATGCAATATAAATTAATTCTAGAAACTTATAATATATTTATCTCATACCGCTTTTGAGCTAGGGCATCAAGCACGTAAAAAATTGTTTACCATCTTAACATTCGTTCATAAAAACATGAAAATGAATTAACCTCATTCTTTTTATAAAACCTTATAGATTAAATATTTAAAAATCCTTAAAAGTGAAAAGTTCCCATGCAAAACACACAATTCAAGGTGAGCATCAAAAGGCGTAATTCGAGCTAGAAAACACCCTTTCTTGGACCATGTTTCACATAAATTTATGTAACTTGAAAAATCATCTTCAAAATGATTCCAAATTTTTATAAAAACATCATGAAACACCCTACTAACATCTACAATCATCAACATGTCACAAATATCTCTCCAACTTATCATACCATCTTATTTGCATGAGTAGCCCTTAGGGTTTTGTATGGTTTAGGCTAGGGTCAATTGAAACAACATCATAACTCACCAAGAAACATCTCTAAAAGGTTCTAACATCCTAAATAAATCATGAAACAAATTCCTACATGCATCTATGAGTTCGTATGGCTCTAAAACTCAACCTCATGCCTCCAAACACCTAGACCCCGGTCTAGATGAGCACCTGAAACTTGGTCTCTGACCTATACTTGTACCTTAAAACTCATGTGAGTGCCTAAAAACTCCCAAAAAATTATCTCCATTCTACAAAAATACTACACAAGCCACCAAGAAGCTCTAACCAAAATGCACCATCACCTAGGCTAGTTAAGCCAACTGACTAGGCTTGTCAAAACAAGCCATTCTCACTAAATCACCTCATACCATCATGTCAAACTCTCAAAATCCGTGTCATAATCATATCCAATTTCCTCTTACTCTACTCCATCGTCCTCTTTGTCATTAATTGTCTTTTACATCAATAAAAACACATAAATCACAACATGCCAACATGAACAGACTAATTCTGAGTTGTAAAATCTCTGGTTATTCAGATGTACCGATGTTAATATATTTGGTTTCTTCAACTAGAATTTTGGATGTATATTTTTCTAAAAAATATGCTATTGTTTGATGTAAATCATTGGTTTCGAGTGTTTCTGATGACTTGTTATAGGGGGAAGAACATGGTTTTTTTTATGTTTTTGGGATAGTGTGGCAGCAAGGTTTTTACTATGGGAAATTTTATTCTTTCACTTCTTAATTAAGGTTTCACAAGGTGGAGGATTGGAATATTATTATTATTTTCCAAAGTAGGTGAATTCATCAAGGTCAATATCAAATCCTTTTTTTTTATTGGCGAGGGTAATTGGATCGCAAGTTCTAAGGAACTCTTCAATGTCCTCATCATTTTGAAACTGGTAATGGCCCCCTGATGCAATTGGTCATGATCAATGAGAATCTGGTGAAGAAGCTTGAAATAAATGAAATTAACAGAAAGGTGTTCAAAGAGGAGATTGGTTTCCACAATATTTTCAAAGAGACTATGTGTAGAACTTGTGTCATTTTTAGAAGTGGTATCATCATCGCTACTTGAGACTAATATGGGAGCTACATTAAATGTTTTGAAATAGAGGCCATTTTTACTGGGGTTTTCAATATAAATGACTGAATTTAGGCAACCTTGTTCATTCTTAGTGATTCCTGTACCCTTCTATCACATGTTTTTCATTATTCGCTGATCTTTGGTAAATTGAGGGGACTCGTAATAGGAAGTGAGTTCGTCATTGTATAACCAAGATCCTAAGGAACTTGGAATTTGTTCTTCATCAAGATGACTGAAATTCTACCATACTGACTTACCCATGTTATAAGTGGGAGGTGTTGCAATGTGGTAAGAGTTGGGTTTTCCTTATTTTTACAGGGATTTATTGATTTGGAAATAATTCTCAATGTTCTGGAATTGGTACTCACCACAGCGTTTGTCAATGATTTTCAACATCGAGGAATTGGTAGGTACCTTCCACAGCATAAAAGGTAGTTTAGTGGTTTGAAAAGATGGAGAGAATGGGTTATAAGAAGAGGAGGGAAGATTAGAGGAAGAATATTGATTCATAAAAGGAGATGGTATTTTAACAAAAGAGGTATTGTTAGATGAAGAAGGTTGATTAAGCAAAGAAAGTGATTGGTTAGCAGAAGAGTGGGCATTTTATATGAAGACGATTAATTGGTAGATGAGGTTTGATTAGCATTTGATGATTGAATACTAGACAATGGTCAACTAAAAGATGAGTTTTGAGAATCAGAGTCATGATGATGAATTTTGTATGATCTGGAACATGTTTTGGAAGCATATCTGGATGGATACACACATTGTTAGAGAAAGATATTACATGTGGTGGAGTGGATTTTTCGGCTGATGAACAATAGTTGACATTTTAATACCATCCTTTGAGGAGTTTGTAATACTCGAAGGGTTGGGTGTCAACATGTAATGTGAATTCCTTATCCAAGTGTGGGAATTCAATACATTGGTGATATGTGGATGGGATGGATTTCATTACATGAATCCATGGTGGACCGAAGAGAATGTTATATGGAACTTCCAATACTACCACATGACATAACGTTTCTAAGGTGACTGGTCCACCCATAAGTGGTAATGTGATTATTTTTGTGGACTGTCTTTCATTATTAGCATATCCACGAATGGTTATGATATCATTTTGTAACTCTTCTTTGGTGTAACCAAGACATCGTAGTAGTTTCATGGAGAAAATATTCAATGTTTCTCCATTTTTGACTAGTACATGCTTAATCTTGTGATGGGTGATAAAAGATTCTACATATAAGGACTAATTGTTGGCAAGGTTTGGGTTAAGATGGTTAGCGAGACTGAATGATAATATATGATTGAGTGTTGATATATTTTTTATTAGGGCCTAGAATTATTGTGAGTTGATTTCTTGTGGGACATGGGCTTCATTCAATGCCTGTGTAATAATATGTTTCAATGCGGGAGAATATTTTAGTAATTTCATGATAGAAATTTGTGTTGTAGTTTTCTCCAACTATTTTATGATGTTGAATGATTTGGGAAAAGTTGTAGGATGGGAAGTGGAAGTGGTCATGGAATTAGATGTTGGATGAGGAGGTGGTATGGTAGAATAAGTAGCATATTTATTTGTGGTAGGGATCTAAACTTTTTCTATTTAGTTGTTACCACACAGTCGACTTTGATCTTTATTGTAACAACTAGGTCTTGATCATAATTTATAGTTGAGATGATTGAGTCATACTCAACATTATTTGATGATTAGCCCTTGTCATTTGTGTGAATTTAATTTTCAACATGTTAGGGGAAGGTTTTAAAACATTTAGTTTTTCATCGGGATTTTTTTTATCAGAGGTATTTTCGACCTTTATATCACTAAATTCAATCAAGTCTTATACAAATAGTGAAGTTACATGCATTGATTTGTATGATGACCCTTGATGTGATGGTATTCACAATATTCGTTATCTTTATACCAGTTTGGTTTGGGTTTCCCTTTTTCAAATGGTTTTATAATGGGATATGTGATCATATCATTACTTTCCAAGTGGTGGAAGACACTAGATAAGCTTTCTCCGAGCAGAGTGAACTATCTTTGCTTGAATTCCTAAGGAGAATCCCCCTTACTAAGAATGACTATGGTTGTTTTTTTGGTTTATTAGTTATGGGTTGATTATTTTAGATCTTTCAAATGTACTGAGAATCAGTAACTCCATCATTGACTGCATTTTGATTATGATTGAAGAACTTGGATTTATCTTGATTTTGAGGGACGTCCCTAGGGGGTTGGTCCCTAAAGGGTGTTTTAAGTAAGCCCTTAGAAATGATGGATTTCTCAATTTGTGTTCCCTTTTCAATAACTTCTTCAAAATTGTTTAAACAATGCATATGTATGTGAAATGATAACTCTATGTTAAGGTTTGGAATGAACATGTTGACTAACTTTCTTTCCAATATAGAGCAAGAGAATATACTAGCGATCCCTCAATATCATTATAGAAAGGATGCAAAAATTTCATTTTTCCTTCACTTGATTTTACAAAGGTCAAGCATGGTCACCTCAGAGTCTAAGTTAAAGGAGAAATTTTTAACAAATTTCTCTGATAAATCTGTGAAAGTCGTGGTGGACCCTTTTGGAAGATGGAGGAACCAATCTAAATCTTGTCCTTTTAAGCTCTTAGGAAACAAACGTAAAATATATACATCATGGTAAGCTACTTCTTAGCATTGCATGAATAATTCTTGTACATTCTCATGTGGGTTACCTTTTCCTTTGTATTTATCAAATTTGGGAGTTTTGAAGGATGAAGGGAATGGTGGACATACTATTTCTTTGTCGAATGGATAGGGGTAGAGTTATTCAAAAGTAAATTGTTTTGACTGTTTTGTAGCCCTTGAATAGTTTCTTTCATACTTTTCCATTATTTTGTGAATGATGATACATGTGACGGGGGTTTCTCTATATTGTGATTGTGTGACTTTTCACCTCTAGAAGTTACTTTCATGAGTTATTTTGTCAATTATTTGATTTTTGTCAATAATTCTTCATTTGAGGTATTATTCAAATCATTTGGTGTTTTGTTGTGGTGACTTGATTCACCATTGTATATAAGTTTGGGTAAGTTTTTTGTCTGAAAATCAAGAGGTAGCTTCGCTCCCATGGCTAGGATGTGAACTACGTACTCGTTTTTGTTTTGTCCTAATAGTTTATCTACATGTTTCTGTGCTTCTTGACTAAGTTCAGGTTAGGTAACCTCTTCATCATAATTTTCATGATCCAAGTGGCCATTCAAAGGGTCTCTTTGATGGCACACAACTACCATGGCTAGATAGGTATGTATCTGATTAAGCTTAAAAGAAGCTAAGAGATTTAGTCAAATGTGATTTTGCGTAAGCTAGTTATGGATTCGTTTCAGATTTGGCTTGAATAAGATATTTAAGTGTTTATGGAAAGAGTGAACTCAAAAAATTTAACTCAATATGGGTGTGATATAGCTCAAAACAATCTATGAGGGGATTTTTGTTGGATGTAGTTTAAATAAACTCGACAATTGATGACATACGGAGTGAGCTCAGATCAGTCACTCAATATAAGTTGGATATATCTCAAAACAAGCTATGATGGATTCGTGTTGAATGTAGTTTAAATAAACATGACAATTTATAACATACAGAGTGCGCTCAAACAAGTCACTTGATATAGGTTTGATAAAGCTTAAAATAAGCTATTACAACTTTGTTGTTGGTGTAATCGAGCCAATGGATTGAAATCAATGTTAGTATTTTCATTGTCTTATTGATTTGATTTTTTTGTTTGATATTGAGGTGGTTTTTAAATGTTTTATGGAACACAATTAGGACTTGAAATATACAAAAAATTTATCATCCAAGGTTAATGATATATAAAATGATAAACTAACTTGTTTACAAGCAACAAGCGGTCATGTTTTTCTAACATTTTTTCTCAAAAGGCATATCCGTTGGGAATAATAATTATTTTGTAGATCATGCAACATGCATTATGTTGTGAAATGGGAGAATGCAAGCTCTTATCACACTACATAGATGCATCTTCTAATATATCCTAGTCTTGATATACCCAAATCTATATGGGGACAGAAGTGGTACGGGGAACTATAAAAAACCCAATTTTACACGTGCTACATTGATGGAAAATGATTCAAATTCCCCTATGATGATTACTATCTTTTCCAATGGTGTTTGAGTCATATTTCCCCTTTACAACTTATATTTTTAGCTTAGAATACTTTACTTAGCCATTTCCTTCTTTTTGTTATCTTTCTGCAGTGTTATTCCTTATTTTTTAGCCTTAAGTTATGTTGTCCACTCAAAATTCCCCTGCTCTTAAGAAAGTGAAAATTTCAAAATTTTCAGTTTTAGGTGTCTTCTCTGTTGTACTCAATGTTAAAAGTCGAGAAATTGAGAAAATCTAAGTTTTTTGGGTCATTTTGTGTGTTTTTTTCGGGCCTATCAGAAATTTTTGTCCCGCGTGTCCCAAGTTCAAACGGGCGCTCTGTTCCCCGATCGGCCGGTTTCCCCGAAGTTTGTCTTTTTCAGGCCCGTTGGAACTGCTTGTCCCAAATGTCCCAAGTTCAAATGGGCAAGTTGTTCAATTTTCAGCCGAAATTCCCGAACCGCGTACTTCGCGCTTTCACGTCCCAAATGTCCCAAGTTCAATTTGGCAAGTTGTTCCATTTTTGGCCGAATCACCCGAACCGCGTACTTCGTGCTTTCACGTCCCAAATGTCCCAAGATCGCTCGGACCTGTTGTCAAATTTTTGTCCGATCCGGCCGAGTAACATGTTTCGCGCACTTTTGTCCCGCATGTTCCAAAAGGCATTTGTGTGTCTTTTCCCCGCTTCGCCCGAATCGGCCGAGCCACGTGTTTTGCGCATTCAGGTCTCACATGTCCCAAATGAACCAAGTGCCATTCGTGCTTATTTTTCCCGCTCTACCCAAATATCTTGCTTATTCAAATTGGTATGTATGTATTAAATGCGCATTCATTATCTTTCTCTCTCCTAATCGGCTATATAACGAGCAAACCCCCTATGCATTTTTCACACTGCTTCCATGCTATCCTTTGCTGGAACCCTTGCAATCTAAATTCCTGCGTGTGTATCCCTTCCCTCTGTAATTCCTTCCCGAGTCTAGCTTGCGGCTCTGCCCTCCGGATTACTATCAATATGAAGATCAAAGTCTTGGAGGAGGCTTTGGGAGAGCTAAAGAATAACTGGCAGAACGGTGAGGCTTTCAAGACAATGGTTGTATCTGATTTCAAAGACATACACTGTCATCTTCAGGATGAAACTTCTGGTGTGCCTCTTTCCCTGTAAGAAATCAAAGCTCAATTCAGAGCTTTTTTCAAAGATAATCTATTCAAGGAAAGCTCCATTTCTAAAGAGAAAATGAAGGAGATCTGCTCTCTTCAATCTGCCATTGAAGAAGCAAATAAAGACTATCATACTCATGTCGAGTTTGATAAGGAAATGGAGAAGTGCCTCAGATTTTGGGCTCAGTCTACAGCCAACACGTCAGTCCCTCGTGGCAGAGACATAGCCGAGGCATTGAAGAGATTCAGGCAGTGAATTTTGAAGTCAGTGGGTCCCTCCCATTCATAACCACCTATCTTCTTCTCCTTATTCTTCTCTTCTTTTCTAATTCTTTTTCTCGGATTCATTGTAATTAGTTGAGGTATTGCGATTGGCAATCCTTAACTAATCTTTAGTTAAAAGAAGTAGTTACAAAGAGTAACTGATTTGTAAGCTATATAATGGCCTCTTCATGCCATTTTGAAGAGGGGGAAGAACTTGGCTTATTTTCTGAAAGTGTAAATAGATCATAAAGAAATCAATACATAAGGGATTTTCATTCTTTGTCTATCTGATCTCTTTTATCCCTAAGCTTTCATTTAATTTTGTGAAGATCATTTGTCTGTGTTATGTCAAGAAACTTTGTGTTCTGACAGATGTTATTTACAGAACTTTGTGTCTTTAAATTCCATCTTATTTATATGATACAAATGATCTTGTTTCAATTCACTGTAACTTCGCATACATAAAGAATTACTCTGTTATCTATAATTCTGCATGTTTCCTTTCTGCTCATTATCGTATTCTCATTCCTCAGTCCTTTTGTAATTGATGATCTTTATAGAAAACACTTTCGTAATATCCAAGTTCAACCAGAAAATCATGTTTTGTATATTTTTAAATAGGTTCATTTCTGAATAAGGGAACCTCTCCCATTAAAGAGGAGGGACTTCTTGTCCCCTGACTGTTTCTCTTCGTAAAGTCCTATTTGACAACCAACAGTTTTTGGCGACTCCGCTGGGGGAAATCATATTCCAGTTCTGTAATTTTTTATCATCCTTTGATCTGGCGACTCCACGTTTTACTCGAGGGAGAAGGGCCCTTGGTATTGAAGATTCTCAATTTCAACTTTTGGAGCAGCAGGGTTTTCCTTTCCCTTCAACAAGAAATAGAAAGAATCGTTCGATAAGCACTCCACCTGTTCAAGATAGAATTCCTATGGGTGGTATTCCTTTAGAGCCAACTAGTCCTAATCTTCGAGCTTTGATTGTTGCTGGTGTTGCAGTTCCTCTCCAAGCCATTTTTCCAAGAATGGCAGTACCATTGCCCTGGGGTCATCGTGTCGGGCCCCTTGCCCTTCCTCAGCCTTTGCATGAGTTACCTAGAGGTAACCGGAAGAACTTCCCTAAATTCAAAGGTGATGGCAAAGTGCATCCTGATGAACACATCGCAGCCTTCATAGTTGCATGTGGAGTTCTGGGAGTTGAACATGAAGATGTCTCCGTGAGATTGTTCATTGAGAATTTACAAGATAATGTTGCTGATTGGTTCTATCACCTTCCGGCTGGTGCTATCACTAGCTGGGACACCATGAGAACTAGGTTTGAAAACCATTTCAAACCAGCAGAAGATGTGCATGCCTTGCTAGCCCAAATCTCTCAGATAAAGAAAGATTCACAAGAGCCCATGAGAGAATTTGTGGCCCGATTCAACATGTTGATTAATAAAATTCCACCAAATACTCGACCCGTTGATCAAATCCAAAAATGTTTCTTCCTAAATGCCCAATCGCCTAAAATTAGTTATGCACTAAGAAGGGCTAATCTCGCAACATTGGCTGAAGATCAAACTCTTGCTGTTAGTGTCGAGGATGATTTAATCATGTCAGGCAAGTTGAGGAGAGACCCTTCCAAATCTAAGTCTGCTTCTTCCTCCTCTTCCACTCCTGGACCTAATACTGATCCATTGGTTCAAAAACTTGTGAATGATCTCATTGCCATAAAGAAACAATTGGCTCAGCATGCTCCCTATGCAGATGTTCCAAGGAGGAATTTTCAGCCCAGAAATTGTTTGCGTGCTTCTCAAACAAGATTTGTGCTTAAAGGACCTCCTGTTAAAGTTCCTGTCAATGCAACCTGTGAAGTTGAGGAACCAGATGATGATGAGGATAATGAAGCTTGCGAGGAATTTGTGGAAGAAGTTGATGATGAAGCAAATGAACTTGAAGGATCTCGAGTTAATTTCTTCACCACTGAGGGCATTGATGATGAAGATGACTATGATGAAGTAGTAGCGAACATGAATAGCGAATCATTTGCTGTCATGACTCGAGAGCAGACAAATCAGAGGGAGAAAGTGATGCAGCCCCCCCAAGAAATCTAAGGAGCAGCCGACAACTATCCCTGTAATTGCAAAAAGAGGATCTCCTATCCCCGTTTCATCTACACCAAAGGTGAGTCCTGTCAATCCTACTATTAAAGTTACTTCTTTTTCCCCTAAAGTTGATAAACCTAGGATCTCAAGTGATGATGGCCTGTCCACTTCTGGGTCTTTTGATATTATTGATCATCTGAAAAAGACAAAGGTTCAAATCTCAGAGGCTGAGTATTATCAAACCCATCCCAAAGCTTTTGCTAAAATGATTCACTTTTTCAATTCCCATTCTAAGACCACCTCTAAAGGCCTTTTACCCACTCCTTCTTCTGCACCACAGCCTAGTCTGGTAGCCGTTGTCACCTCACCCAATGACAAAATTAAACCATTTTATGTAACACTTCTTATAGCTGGCCATAGGCTCAGTAATTATGTCATAGACTCAGGAGCCTCAGACAATGTGATGCCTGCTAAAGTATCTCATGCCTTAGGCTTGACCCTCACACACACTTATGGATCTTGTTACTCTATGGAGAGTAAGGAGGTGCCCCTGGTTGGAAGAATTAAAGATGCACAAGTGGCTTTTACTGCTTTGCCTGAGAAGAGAGTTTTGGCTACCATCTTAGTAGCAGATATTCCTCCTTCATACGGGATGTTGCTAAGTAGGAACTTCTGTAAAGATGTGGGTGGAGAAATTCAAATGGATTGGTCACATGCACTCGTACCTGTTAATGGGAAAATGAAGAAGTTGTTGCCTGAGAAGCAGTATGAGTATATTGTACAAAAAACAAATGATCCTAAAGCACAAATACTCTATGAGGATATGGGGCATGGTAACTATATGATTATGTCCCCTGATGAAATCCAACTCCCCAAAGTGTCACCTAAAGATCCTAATGGTGTTTGGATTTTAGAGTTTGATGGAAGTTGTTCCTCAGCTGGTTCTAAAGCTGGTGTCCTACTGGTGTAACCTGAAGGAAGCCTACATCCTTTTTCATTCAAGTTTTAGTTCAAAAATACTAATAATACAGCAGAGTATGAGGCTCTCATTCTTGGACTGCAAGTGGCCAAAGAACAAGGTGTAAAGAATCTTCTGGCTCGTGGTGATGCAGAATTGATTGTAAAGCAAGTTAGAAGCCTTTTCCAGGTAAAAAATGGAAGGTTGAAACATTATCGGAATCAGGTTTGGGATTCCATTGAATTTCTTGATGCTTTCTCCATCGAAGCAATACCTAGGGAGAAGAACAGCAGGGCTGATTCGCTAGCAGTCTCAGGGTCACTACTGATTCCTCATCCTGACTTCTCTCAAGACAAGTTCACCATTGAGATGGTCCATCGGCCTAGTGTACCTGATAATACCAATAACTGACAAGTTTTCAATGATGATCAACACTTGCTTTCTTTCTTAGAACTCAAGGGTAATTTTGAACAGCTATATTTTGAAGGAAGTGACAACCTGCCTCGTGAAAGTGTGCCCTTTGACAAAGAAGTCACCCAAGGAGAAGAAACGGATCAGGATGGATGCATCAATCTCAAAGGAAACAATATTCCTAAAGGATTGGTGAGTTTAGAGGAACTATTTGATAAACATGACAGGTATGTGAAGTCTAGAGCTTCTACTAGACCTCAACAATCAGCTGAGTATGATAAAATTAATATTGGGAGTTCTACTGATCTTAAGCTCGTGAACATTGGAAAATTTTGCACAGCAGATGAGAGGAAAAAAGCAATTGATCTTTTAAAGAGGTATAAGGATGTTCTTGCTTACTCTTATGAAGATTTAAAAGCTTTCAAACCAAAAGATATGCAGCATTTTATTCCTCTCAAACCTGGAATTAAGCCTTTTAAGCAAAAACAGAGGCAATACAACCCCAAAATAGCTGACACCATCTTTCAGGAAATACAGAAGTTGTTGAAGGCCAAAATCATTTTTCCCATTCACCATTCAACATGGATTGCTAATATTGTGCCTGTTAGGAAGAAAAATGGTAAGATCTGCATCTGTGTTGATTTCAGGAATCTGAATCAGGCTTCCTTGAAAGATAATTATCCTTTGCCTATGATGGATCAGGCCTTACAAGCAGTAACAGGATCTGAAATGTTATCTATGCTTGATGGATTCTCGGGATATAATCAGGTAGAGGTTGATACTGCAGATCAACACAAAACAACTTTCACTACTCCTTGGGGTACCTTTGCTTACAAGAGAATGCCTTTTGGGCTCATTAATGCTGGTGCCACTTTTCAGAGAGCTATGGATCTAGCCTTTGGAATTTTGAAAGGGAAGTGTATTGTCATATACCTTGACGACTTGACAGTGTTTTCTAAAACAAGGGTGGATCATTTTGACCACCTGGAGACAGTTCTGCTAAGATGCAGAGAACATGGGATTTCTTTGAATCCTAAAAAATCTTTCTTTTGTGTCACAGAGGGGAAATTATTAGGGCACATCGTCTCTAAAGATGGTATTAAGATTGATCCTGAGCGAGTTCAAGCTATCCAGCAAATTCCTCTCCCAACCAGCAAAAAGGGCGTGCACTCTTTCTTTGGTAAGATCAATTTTTTAAGAAGGTTCATCCCTGATTTTGTAGAGTTAACTTTGAGTATTTCCCAAATGATGAAAGGAAAACAAACTTGGTTGGTCTTCTGAAGGAAAGGAATATTTTGAAGGTATTAAAAGAGCTATTGCTAAAACTCCTGTTTTAGCCTGTCCTGATTTCAGCAAAGATTTTATTATCTATTGCTATGCCACAGATAATACCTTGGCTGCTATTTTGACTCAAGAAGACTCTAATGAGCATGAACTCCCAATTTTGTTCATGAGCTATATTCTAAAAGATCATGAGTTAAAATACACCATGATGGAAAAACATGATTTTGCAGTGGTCAAAGTTGTTAAGCAGTTTCGTATTTACATCCTCAACTCTCACTCCATGGTGTTGGTTCCTGATAAAACTGTTAAGTCAATTCTCACACAACAAGAATTTGGATCCAAGAGAGGGAACTATGTTGCTAAGGTCTAAGAATATGATATTGACATCAAACCGACCAAGCTCGTCCATGGAAAAGGTCTTTGTGAGCTCATTGCTGAAGGAGCTAAACATGAGTTGCTGGAGGATAAAGTTGGCCTTCCTACCATTCTGTTTCTTAGCTCAGTTGATGAATGGTATGCTGATATCGCTCATTTTCTCACCTATGGAGAATGCCCCTCTCATTTGACCGCCAAAGAAAAGAGGACTGTTAAACTAAGGTCAGTGCAATATGTGTTGTGGGAAAAAGACTTGTTCAAACGTGGGTTAGATGGAAGATTTTTGAAATGTGTGGACAAGGAACAGTAGAGAAAGCTTCTCTCAGCTTTTCATGATCAGGCATGTGGAGGGAACTATTCATCAATGGTCACTGCTCATAAGATACTTCGTGGAGGATATTACTGGCCTTCCTTGTTCAGAAATGCATCCAAGTGGGTTGATAAATGTGAGGCTTGTCAGACCTTTGTGGGAAGACCCAAATTGGCCTCTTTGCCTCTTAAGCCAGTTGTAATTGAAGAACCTTTTCAACAGTGGGGTTTGGACTTCATTGGAATGCTTAATCCCACTTCTAGTGCTGGTCATACTCATGTATTAACTGCCACAGATTATTTCACCAAATGGGTAGAAGCTATTCCAGTTAAGAGTACTACTTCTGAAGTGGTGTGCAACTTCATCAAAGAGAACATCTTGGTAAGGTATGGTGTACCTAACAAGATTGTAACAAATAATGCTTCAAATTTCTCTTCAACCGAGATAATGGATTTTTTCTATGGGTATGGCATCTCTTTGGCTCACTCCTCAGATTACTATCCTCAGGGAAATGGGCAAGTAGAATCTACTAATAAAAATTTGGTGACTATTATAAGGAAATTAGTCAATGAGTCTCAACGAAACTAGCACAAGAAGCTCTATGATGCTCTTTGGGCAGATAGGATTACACCAAAGAGAGCTATTGGAATGTCTCCTTTTCAAGTGGTATATGGAGTAGAAGCTCAATTGCTAGTAACAGTGGAGCTGCCAGCCTTGCATCTAATGAAGGCCATTGAAGATACTAGTTTCAGTGATGCTTTGGATAAGAGAATTATGTATCTTCACAAATTCAATGAGGACAGATTGGAGGTTGCTGATAGGATATCTGTTCACCAGCAGAAGGTAAAGGTCCTGTTTGATAAGAAAGCCAGGTTCAGAGATTTCCAAGTTGGAGACACTGTGTTGTTAT
The DNA here is from genome assembly GCA_019776745.2 of Taxus chinensis. Taxonomy (NCBI): domain Eukaryota; kingdom Viridiplantae; phylum Streptophyta; class Pinopsida; order Cupressales; family Taxaceae; genus Taxus; species Taxus chinensis. The sequence goes on from CM034152.1 coordinate 768,969,493, forward strand.
GGGATAAAAGGCATGAACCTCGTGGCAGCCATGGCAAGTTTGATTCCCTTTGGCTCGGACCTTTCAAGATCAGACACTTTGCTGGTAAGAATTCCCTTTTATCTTGATTACATAGATGGTTCTCCTCTCCCACTTCCTTATAGTGGGCAGTACCTTAAATTGTTCAAGTCATAGGTGATTAGGGGGTCCTTTGTATATTTTGTACAGCGTTTTGTTTTTCTTTCCTTTTTGTTTTGGTGTGTTTTCCTCTGTATTGGTTTGCTTTGTGACTCCGTGGCCCAATGGATAAGGTACTGGTCTGCTTCCCCAAGTTTTTCTAAGTTCTTACCTTGTCTTATTCCTTGAATTTATGCCAAGTCATCCCCAGAAGGAGCCAGCTGTTGTCCACTCAAAATTCCCCTGCTCTTAAGAAAGTGAAAATTTCAAAATTTTGAGTTTTAGGTGTCTTCTCTGTTGTACTCAATGTTAAAAGTTGAGAAATTGAGAAAATCTACATTTTTTGGGTCATTTTGTGTGTTTTTCGGGCCTGTCGAACATTTTTGTCCCGCGTGTCCCAAGTTCAAATAGGCGCTCTGTTCCCCGATCGGCCGGTTTCCCCGAAGTTTATCTTTTTCGGGCCCGTCGGAACTTCTTGTCCCAAATGTCCCAAGTTCAAATGGGCAAGTTGTTCAATTTTCGGCCGAAACACCCGAACCACGTACTTCGCGCTTTCACGTCCCAAATGTCCCAAGTTTAATTTGGCAAGTTGTTCCATTTTCAGCCGAATCGCCCGAACCGCGTACTTCACGCTTTCACGTCCCAAATGTCCCAAGATCGCTCGGACCTGTTGTCACATTTTCATCTGATCTGGCCGAGTCACGTGTTTCGCGCACTTTTGTCCTGCATGTTCTAAAAGGCATTTGTGCGTCTTTTCCCCGCTTCGCCCGAATTGGCTGAGCCGCGTGTTTCGCGCATTCGCGTCTCACATGTCCCAAATGAACCCAAGTGCCATTCGTGCTTATTTTTCCCGCTCTACCCGAATATCTTGCTTATTCAAATTGGTATGTATGTATTAAATGCGCATTCATTATCTTTCTCTCTCCTAATCGGCTATATAACGTGCAAACCCCCTATGCATTTTTCACACTGCTTCCATGCTATCCTTTGCTCGAACCCTTGCAATCTGAATTCTTGCGCATGTATCCCTTCCCTCTGTAATTCCTTCCCGAGTCTAGCTTGTGGCTCTGCCCTCCGGATTACTATCAATATGAAGATCAAAGTCTTGGAGGAGGCTTTGGGAGAGCTGAAGAATAACTGGCAGAAGGGTGAGGCTTTCAAGACACTGGTTGTATCTGCTTTCAAAGACATACACTGTCATCTTTAGGATGAAACTTCTGGTGTGCCTCTTTCCCTGCAAGAAATCAAAGCTCAATTCAGAGCTTTTGTCAAAGATAATCTATTCAAGGAAAGCTCCATTTCCAAAGAGAAAATGAAGGAGATCTGCTCTCTTCAATCTGCCATTGAAGAAGTAAATAAAGACTATCATACTCATGTCGAGTTTGATAAGGAAATGGAGAAGTGCCTCGGATTTTGGGCTCAGTCTACAGCCAACACGTCAGTCCCTTATGGCAGAGACATAGCCAAGGCATTGAAGAGATTCAGGCAGCGAATTTTGAATTCAGTGGGTCCCTCCCATTCATAACCACCTGTCTTCTTCTCCTTATTCTTCTCTTCTTTTCTAATTCTTTTTCTCGGATTCATTATAATTAGTTGAGGTATTGCGATTGGCAATCCTTAACTAATCTTTAGTTAAAAGAAGTAGTTACAAAGAGTAAATGATTTGTAAGCTATATAATGGCCTCTTCACGCCATTTTGAAGAGAGGGAAGAACTTGGCTTATTTTCTGAAAGTGTAAATAGATCATAAAGAAATCAATACATAAGGGATTTTCATTCTTTGTCTATCTGATCTCTTTTATCCCTAAGCTTTCATTTAATTTTGTGAAGATCATTTGTCTGTGTTATGTCAAGAAACTTTGTGTTCTGGCAGATGTTATTTATAGAACTTTGTGTCTTTAAATTCCATCTTATTTATATGATACAAATGATCTTGTTTCAATTCACTGTAACTTCGCATACATAAAGAATTACTCTGTTATCTATAATTCTGCATGTTGCCTTTCTGCTCATTCTCGTATTCTCATTCCTCAGTCCTTTTGTAATTGATGATCTTTATAGAAAACACTTTCGTAATATCCAAGTTCAACCAGAAAATCATGTTTTGTATATTTGTAAATAGGTTCGTTTCTGAATAAGGGAACCTCTCCCATTAAAGAGGAGGGACTTCTTGTCCCCTGAATGTTGCTCTTCGTAAAGTCCTATTTGACGACCAACAAGTTACACAACCACTGGTTTAGTTGGGTGGCGGTTACGAAACTGCCAGTCTAACTAGGCGGTGGTTGAATAACCTCCAGCCTATGTAGACCATCGGTTCTGTGCATTTTGACTGAGACTTATCATGCATTATTCGGACGCGTGCTAACTTCTTATAACTCACATATTGTGCATGTTTCTTGGTCAATTCAGTTGATTTTTAGCTTGATAGATGCGTACCAACTTCCTCTTCTTCCCTTGATGATTAATTATAGTTAATTTCCCCTTCTTGTTGTGATGTGGCATCTCATTGCTTCCAAATTTCTTAGACCATTTCCCATCCTATGCTCTATAAAAACCAGGCTTCTTCCCAAAGCAATGGTTGAAGATTTTTTTCGTGATTTGCACCATTATGTTATTATGATCTTGTTATAAATTACAAAACCAAGAACTGTTCTCTTGCATTGTTCTTATTCTACCTACATTTCTACCAAATTACTAGTAAGCCACCATTTCTCCAAACCTTCTCCCTTGCTTCTTCTATATTACTATCCCATCTCTCTGGACTCACGTGAACATTGAAGTTGAAAAAAAAAATGAGAGGACACAAGAGTAAACCACAACAGTTTTTCCACAGCACTGCAAATTCTAGGTTGGGGATGTACTTGGATTTCCTAAAGCTTTATTGAATTATTTATTTAATATGTATGCACATTATTAACTAGAGTAGAAAATAATTTTAATTTAAATCATTGCAATAGTTAGATCATTACTGTAGCTTCTATTTCTTCTGTAAAGCTTCTAGTGATAGATAGCTTCCTTGCCTATCCCTGTGGATTTGCAAGGGAAGATTGTTTGGAGGAAAGCTTCTGTATTTGTCTTAGGAAATTACAAATCATTTTAATGTACAACCTCCATTGAATCCTTCTTTACTTCTATCAGGAAAGTTGCAGGGGAAGAAAAGCTTCTGAGAAGCTTCAATTTCTTCTTGTGCCTCTAAGGCAGAATGGAGGATTTACATCCACAATTATAATTTGGAAAAGCTTTGTTTTATTTAGAGTAGATTAAATACATCCAGTATAGGGAAATAACTAAATATGGTTATTTACTTGTTTAGATTTATTATAGAAGCAATTTAGTTAAATTAGAAGAAATTTGTTTGTTTGTGTATTTCTTCTGTTTTTTTAGAAGGTATAAAATACAAAAATATTAGACTAAATTAGTTATTTTTCTTTTATTAGTTTATTCTCTTTATTTAATTAATTTCCTTTCAAGTAAGTAGATAAAATCAAGTAAAAAAACAATAGGGAATTCACGCTACCCGTACATATCCTCTAATTCCCCTTTGGCCAATTTAGCTACTAGGAACTCACACTACCTGATCTTAGTCCTTGATTCTCCTATAGTTTCTCATCAATGTTCCTGCAATCTTCCACATCAGTTGTCCTGACATGAAATCAGGAGGTCGAGTGCACCTGAAGGTCACGTGGTGATTTTTAGTCATATAGTACCCATTAAGATACTAGAAGAGACTCACCAATTATTACTAACCTACTTTAGAGTGAATCACCACATCTAAGGCAGGATTTGTGAAAAGGTGGAAGATGATGGGGAGAATGAAAGTGTGTATGGTGTCCTTATTACTCCCCAAATATTTAAAGGGATGATGCCCAGACTTCATTGTTACATCTATTTAGGATTTTCTCATATTAATCCCAATCACGACAACATTACCTATAAGTGAGGACCAAAGGCAAGGTATATACAGAACGTTGTTTTGAGAATAGGTCTTAATGTGTATTACAAATGAAAATTTTGGTGGTGCATGGTAATGAATTCTACGTCACTGATGTAGCGTAGGTGGTGATAAAATCCACTTCTACTACGGGTTAATACAAATGATGAAGTGATTAACAACAAATTTCTTTCCAACTTGAAATAAAATCAGTAGCTAAAAATGTTAGCGTACCTTAAGCATGCTAATTTTTTTGGTTTTGTTTTTTAGAAATTTTTAGATCATTTTTCTACCAAGGTAATCCTGCAAAAAGTGTTATAAGTTTGATTTTTTTTTTGATAAATTTTCTTAGTGATGCGGTCCTACATAAAAAAATTAGTAGTTATCCTGCATTCAGAAAGTCAGAAGAAAATAAATGATCATGGCTGTTTTTTATTTTCAAGATCACCCAAGAGCGCAAGAAAAGAGCATACACAACTATAGATACAAAATAAATAACTTTGAGTCATTATTTAGTCTCGATCACATACTACTATTTTCATGATTCCTAAGTAATAAAAGTACTAATTAACCCGTGTCTTTGGCCACCTTTCTTTTCTTTATGCTCCTGCTTTTAGTCTTGCACTTTTACTTTCTCATTTTGTCTTTATACCTTTTAGCATTTTTCATTCTAGATACTAACACCCAGCCAGGACACCAACACCAGGAACCTTCATCCCCTCTGGGTGCCCTTGTCCTCTTTTTACTTTGTTCACACTTTATGGGTCCTTTCTATCCATTTGAGCATCTTATATTTTTGATGGTTGGCCTTTTCATGGTTAATTACAAAATTCAAGCAAAGGAATCATATAAATATAAAGTTATGTGATCATAATAAGGGACCAAAAACTAAGTATCTACTATCTCCACCTAATTTTTCATCCATTAAAGTAATTTATAGCTTCATTTACATCCATCTAGTTCCATCACAAGGGAAAAAAGATAGTTCATCTACATCAAAATTCATAGGAGGGTAGTCTATTGTTTCCATACACACATTATTTACATTCTACATCTAATTACTTACTCGCTAGTCACAAAGTGTAACTGACACAAGAGCAACCTAGGGAATAATTTCACACACACACACACACAGAAATACATTGGGTCTGAGATTTAGCGTAGGACTCAGTGATAATTCCATCAATTTGGAAACTGAGAACCATCTGACCCCTTCATATGCATCTTTCTTTTTTAGGGTTTTGATGTTTTTCTTGGGGTTTTATAGGTGATTTATCCATTGTAAATTTACAACGACATCTAGAGAAGTTCAATGACATACACGCAACAAGAAGTAAATAAGTGTAGATACCTAATGACCATATCAGTGTTCAGAGATTTTTTTCTTTACTGCTTTAAATTAATGAAGTGAAATAACAAAAACAAAACCAACCTCATAATACTTTGTGGTTTACTAATGCCCGTAATGATGGATGATGTTGATGGTTGATTTGAAATCGATGGATCCAAGCGGGCGCACAACTGCTTCTTTCCAACGGGATAGGTCACCTATAATGCACATACACTCAGAAAAAGATAGGATTAGATAGATATATGGTGGATTTCTTGGTAAAGGCCAATCCTCAAAAGGAAATGGACTTCTATATAAGGATCTCAATCTACTTTCAAGAAATCAATCCGATAATGATAAGATAAAATGATAAAATAGACAATATAACCAATAATGCAAAGGCAAAAGGGAATGATGCGGTCCATGACTATATGATGGTCTTATGGTGATACCTGATCCAATGGGAGTCTAGGGATCACAAAATGGATCAAAGGAGCAAGCATGTAGATGTTTGTGTACTCACAAAGGTGAGATGAATAATATGTTGGATTTAAGAAAGTTGATATAGTGATTGCTTAAAAGAGCAAAGATAGGTGGAAAGACACCTACAAAAGACTGAGTAGTGGAAGATGATGGGATCTGAATGTCTGAAGAACAAGCTTAGGGTTCATATGATCTAATAGATCAGAGTTGTTAGTTATTTAGGAAAATCACCGGTGATTGGGATGAATCATTGACGATTGAGAGAATCATCGACGATTGTTGTGGAAATGCACAAGCTAATAATAAATGAAATAAATTTTATTAAGGCTTGCAAATGAAAAAAAAATGAGATGATAATGCGAAAAGGAAGGTACTTACCTTATACCAGTTGATAAATGAAGACTAACAGATGATATTACTTGAGAGAGGGAGATTATAGATGCAAGGAGATCTTTGAATTAATTCCTAGAAGTTTGAATGGCCTCCAAAGGATAAGAAGAGATATTGATTCCTTTGAATTTTGTTGTGGTGGTCTTTGGCTCTATGAGAGGGCTATGATACAAGGAAAATTTGATATGAAGTCCTTAGGCCAAATCTAGTTGCAAGCTATCAGCTAAAATGCAGAAATTTAACCTGAAATGAAAGCCTGAAACTTGTTTATATAGGGTCACCAACAACTAAGGACAATTTTCAACGATTTGGTAGGGTTGTAGGTGATCTGGTTTTTATAGTAAAAAGGTTAAAACTACCTTCTAAATTGATATTTTGTTGGATACGAATCACTAGCGATTAGGCCAGGTCACAGGTGATCAGGGTTTTACGAGAAAAATGTTGAAACTACTTCCCAAATTAAGATTTTTGTTTATTTTGACGAAGGTTGTATGTTGGAAATAGGTTATATGGGTTAGGGAGGTTGTGAAATGGTTGAGAAGTTATTGATTTTGTTTTGTTTTCATTTTTTTGGTTTATAAGTGGTTTGAGTGATTTTAAGAGGAATAAAATAGGATTTTACAACTGTATAATGATATTTATGAGGAATAAATATAATGGGGAGAAATAAGTCTTAGGATAAGGATTTAATGTATAATATTATAGTGATGTGATAGTTGAGGGGTGTTAGTGGACAAGGACATGGGGATTAACAGTGTTAATTTTTGGTGTCTACAATCAGAACCAAGTTCCACCCAAAACTCAAACCAAGGTGCGCATGGGCGCCCCTATCCCTCTCTAGGTACCCCATTCTAGTCAAATCTTCTAGATCTGCAAGTTTCATAGATTTTGTGTGACGGTCCTCCATTTTTGTTTAGTCGGTATCCACTACAACACAGTCTAACAACCTTTGCAAATCAAATAAGGCTCTTTTATCCCTCCTTGTATATTAGAGTTTCATATTTTCATTACTTGCTTGCTTGGGTATTATTTCAATATTTTAGTATTCATTTATTTTACTATAAACTTGCATTTTTTTTATTAAGGGCAAATAGTTTTGAAGGGACTATACCCTGTAAACAAAAGGGCTCAAAATCCAGATAGTAAAGATGAGAGAAACAACCCAGAGAAGGGCAAAATAGCCAACCAAGGAAGGCTCAACAACCAAATATTACAATATAGGAGAAAAAAGGATCTAAACGTACAAAGATCCAGAGAAAAGAAGGCAAGATCAAAAAGGAACCAAAAGAGAAATAGCATAAGGACCCTCGCCACAAAACAGCTCCAGAACCGCCCGATGACAGCCACATCGCAGCCAAAAAATAGCATCACAACAGTCCTTTACTTGATGGCTCTGTCAATTTTGGTCTTGATAGCCTACAGTGACATGAAGAAGGCAATGGCAGTGGCCTGAGAGGGGTCTTGTAAATCAGCTTGGGTAATTGCAATGTCCCTTTTCTCTTTAGGTCCCCATATGTCCTCATTGATCCCACTTAAACTGCAAACACTGCGGACATGTTGCTCAATGAAATTGTAAATGCTTTTGAGGGCAGACAATATGCAGTAATTTTGGCTTTTAGCATTCCCCAATCTGCCATCTAGGGACTGTAGTTTCTTGAAGACTTCGCCAATAACCCCCTCTTCCTCCTCACTTTGAAGGATCCTTTTAGCCTTAGCTTTTTCCATGTTTTTTATAGCCCCTTTGAGCTCTTGAAGCTCCTATTCTAATCTGTCCACCCTATCCAACAATTCCTCCTCTTTGGGCTCCTCCACCAGCCTGCTGATATGCAGGAGGTTTTCAGTTAGTTCTAAGTCCTTGTGGCTCCTTAGGACTCGTTGGGAAGCAGGGATTTTGGCTTTGAGGCTCTTGCTTTTCTTGCTGGAGGTCACATCTTCATTCTTTCTTTTTAGCAGGGGGGAGTGGGAGCAGTGTGGGCAGGTGTAGGTATGGAGGAGGGAGGTGGGATAGGATTCACGAGAGGGCAGCTGGAGAAATGGCGGTGAATCAAGAGGATAAGGCCCTGGTGCAAAGGGATAGCCCTAGAGTGGCTTTGAACTTCCCTTATAGATTTCTCCAGAGAGTTAATTAGATAATGAGGAAAGTTGATAATGTTATGTCTACGAAAATGATTCAGAAAAATCAGATGTTTTTGAGGTATAGTCACATATCTTCCTTCAAGGGTAACATACCTTACCACCATTTTGGCTAGTTCAGCAAACGGTTCAGGGATCGACTCCACCTTGAGGCCAGCAGTCATGAACTCAAGATTCTCTCCCTCTTCCAAAAATATCTTGGTTCCAACCTCCCTATCTACCTTCTTATTGAAAAAGTTTGTGCCTTCCAGGTTGAGGCCCGTGATCTGAGCTATGAGCTCTTCTATGATTTCCATTTTCATGTTACTATATTTGACTATTCTGTTCTTCCAACCCCGGGTGAATTTGATAGAGATGTCTTGGTCGAAGCCTTGGATCCTTTCAATGAAATTAGATAGGCCCCCGATTTGCAGGTATTCCCAAAGCTCTGTGTTCTCTTTCCACTCAGGATTGTGGGTCGGTTCGGTTTTGCATGGCGGCCCCCCCATGTTTCCTCTGCACCTTTTCCTGTTCTCAACGGTAAAATAGCTATCAATGTGTGGAATAGGCTGAACTTTGAACTTGGAATTTGAATCTTTCCTTCCCGTGAAAGCCAATTTAATTATTATGCTACACTTGTTATTATTGCCCCTCGCCTTGGCTTTCCTCCTATACCAAGAAATGATGACATCCCAGCCCACATAGATCGCAACAATCATCCAAATCTTTTGTGATGTCATCCACATGTACTTGGGGATCCGCACATTGGCATCTAAAAAAAATCCGTTAGTTATGATTTTCACTGCCATGAAGATCAATGATTATGGCTTTATTGACATGAGCGGGCAGAACTTCCCCTCCAATCCAAGTTTGAAAGGGATTATTAACACCGAAGTTAGCCAAACTGTCAGCTACCCTATTTCCTTCCCGGTAGGTGTGGGTGATTTGGACATTTACAAAGCTTTTACATATATCAATAGATTCTTCTATATAATCCCTAATAGACCAGCTAGGGTGTTGCTTTTTATTTAGAAGATTGATAATATTTAGAGAATCACCTTCAATTATGATATTTGGAATATTACAATCTCTGGCAAGTCTAATTCCCCAAAGAGCCGCCATGGCTTCGGAATAATGATTAGTCTGTCTATAAACTTGCATTAGATTAGGCTATTATATTACATTTTAGTTTAATAATTTTGGTGAACCTGACATTCAAAACCCCCCTTCCACTTAGGGCCTCTCTTCTTTTATCATTATGGCTCAATCTTCTAAAGAATTTACAGACACCCATCGTAAAACCCTGAATGATCATATTGTTGAGCATCCCCAAGATCTAGACTTACTTTTGTATGTTGCTTGTGAGGAGGCTAAAAACCTTACAAAGCTTAATGCTTCTGCCATTATTCCCACCACCATTTCTACTCAACCACTTCCTTCTACCCTTCCACCCATTTCCACCATTCTTGTTTCTATTCCTACTCCTACTAATCACTATACCCCACCTCTTGTTTCCCATAAACAACAGGTTCCTTCCATTGGCACTCAAGATTTGGCCTCCCTTTATCAATACCTTCAAGAAAAAATTCTTCAATTATGGTAAGCCAATTCTCATGTGTATCCATCTTTGGATTCCACTTTATTACTACATACTCCATTTGTGCCCACTATATCCACTTATTCACTTCCACTAAATTTTTTCACCCCTAAATTACCTATTTTCAATGGCCATGGTGACCCATAAGATAATCTCCAAGAATTCCATGTGGTTTGTCCATATTTTGCGGATGATCACATTCTCCTAGATAAGCTCTTTCCTCGTAGTCTTCATGATTATGTGATGTGTTAGTTATATGACCTACTTGTTCACTCGATAACATATTTTACACATCTGGTCAATGTTTTTCCCACTCACTTCTCTATCAATATTAGATCTAAAATCTCTTATGCTCAACTTTCTCAGCTTAAGAAAGGTTCTAATGAAAATTTAGTGGACTATGTCTTACAATACAAAAACAACTTATCTAAGATGTCTAATGTGCTCGTCGACTTCGAGCTTCAGGATTTATTCATTTAGATTCTACTTCCATCTCTTTAGGAAAGTGTTTTTCTTCAATACATCTCCCTCATTTGACCAACTATTTCATACCCTTAAGCTTCACAAAACTAATCTTTTATCCATTAACAAACTTAAGTATCAGGAACAAACATCATCTTATACACATTTTCAAAGCAAGTCAACATTTAAACCATCTACCACAAAACCTACTGACATAAAAATAACTATTAACATGGTAGATACTACTAAAGAGATTCAATCACAACCACCTCAGTACACATTCACAAAATTCCCTATTTCCCCAAATCTCATATTACAGCAGCTTCTTGAGAGAAATCTTATCACGCTTCCCCTACCACTTGAATTATATCCATCATAACCAAAAGGAAGAAATTACAATGAAAATTTTCGATGTAACTATCACTGATGTGTGGGAAACTCTACAAAGAGGTGTCTCAAAATTTGCACCATCATTTAGGATCTTATTGATAACAACAAGCTTGAGTTTCCAAAGCCTACAAACTTTACACCATTCAACAAAAATTGTAAGCTCTAAATATTCAATAACTCCCTTCCACAACACTACAAGAAAACCATTGATTCATCAGCTAATAATACATATAGTGTAGTGCATCTTCTTGTATCGGGGGCCCTTGATTTCTTAGTGGTTAACACTGACATTACCCCACCTGTTATCTATTTCTCTAATTATGATTATCATTCCACATTCTATTCTAATCACTTATGTATTATTGCCTCTGTCAAATATGTCCCTGTTAATAATACTAAGGTTGATCCACCCTAGCCCATCAGCATATGTTCTATTCTACTCCTCATCACTATTGGCTATCCCCTATCATAAATTTCATATCCAATGAACAATTCATTTGGCGTTGCCAAACTTCTCATTACTTTCAGTCCTCTTACTATACGTGTACCCTTTCTTGTGGGACAAGTAGTTGATGGGTGTGACATGCTCTTAAGTCTCAACTGGATTCATATGTCTCATTCTATCATCTCCACGAATCATTTGCATTTAAAATTCATTCATAACAATCAAGTCATTTCTATTGATGGTGTACCTCCATCTACTCCATGGTCACAACCACCTCTCGCAATGGCTATTATATCATTTGCTTCATCTAGTATGCCACATCCCATAGAACATAAAGCACCATCGGCTCCTATTTCACCTACTTGCATGCTACCTACATGGTCTCATCATTCTTCTAGTCCAACAAAGCAATATAGGCCCATTCCTCAGACAGTTACTACAACCAGCTGTAGATCGCCGCCCTATTTTATTCCACGTAGTTGTCCATCACCACCATGTTCTACTTCATATAGGTCTTCATCACCTACACATTTTGTTACACCATGGTACACATCATATAATCATCCATCGTATGCACACAAGATTCACTCACCTACATAATGTTTATCTGATATACCACCACTCCTAGAGAATTATCAAATGCTTTCGTCACCACAATCATTAAGTAAAAAACCTTCATCCTTTACTTTCATTGGATAGTTCACTTGCCATTACTCAATTGGGAGGCACCATGTGTATTTCCCCCCCAACCAAAAACACATCACACATCTTCACACATCTTACATACATACATCCTACATCTTACACACCTTATATCATCTACACATCCTACATCTTACACACCTTATATCATCTACACATCTTTCATTACATACTACACATTCTACACATCACAGGACATTTTCTCATCACCACATCTACTACACATATTATTATTATACGTGTTGCACTCACTACCTGATGATGCACTCTAGTCTCACGATCCATACTAGACTATTGAGGGTTTACAAACCAAATGGTCCTCATCACATTCACACATTCAACCAATCAATCTTTCTGTCATGCAACATTCCTCGATTAGTGACATAAAACATAAGCTACATCATCACTTCTTCTAGCATCCTTTAGTGATATACGATTTACGTTAAATCATCACTTCTTCCACCATCTTGTTGTGATATACGCTTTAGGATAAATCATCACATGTTCTCATACCTCATCTCTATGTTACATATCATCACTACACATTCATCACATCACAATACATACAACGCATAGTTTGAACCATTTCCTAATGACATACTCTAGTTTACAGTTCATTATTGACTGCTGATGGGGCATACATAAATGAACCTAGCTGCATAAAATTACATTCACTTGGGGGGAACATGGATCCTATCATTCACTCTGCATTCCATTCCATCTATCCATAGCATACTACATATCTTGGTCACATTTATTCTTGTTTGCATTTAATTTTACATGTTCACTTTATTACATATGTTAGATAGATGTCTTGTACATCATTATCTTTATCATACACATATACACATTCACTTTTTTTCTAGTTGTGATCACATATTATATAGGTCCATTATATGTAGCATGGATGCTTAGAGTAGTACCTAGTACCAGTCCCATAGAGGCTCCTGAGGGGCATCCACTTTCATACACTACATGTTTTATTGTTTCATTTTGTTTCATAGCACACTACAGTCTTAAGACATCATGAGTGATGTCCCATGTTTGTAACCCACTCTTTATTGATGAGTCCTAGAATAAATGTAGCTCTTATTTCTTGTGCATTGATACAAAGTTCAACAAAAATCCATAATTGCTACAGAGAACTAAAACTTTCACGATCCTTTGGAATGGAGAAGTCATCCCAATTTATAGCAATGTGAATTGACTCTTTGCCTACCCCCCACATGACTCTTCATGGTCTCATTCAACTTGTGACTTTTCACCTTCCTAGGAAATGAGGAATAAGTTCCCTTTTTATAAATTAAAGGGACTTTTACAATGTAACTTTATGAAGTCACTCAAGTGAATGAGACAAAATACAATGATTATTCCCAACAAAGAATTAGAAAGGGGGTAAAAAGAAGAGGGAGAAAGAAAGATGAAAGGAGAGGTTGTCACATTTGATGAATAGGCTCCCCGCGATGAAGAATTTTCCAATGACAATTACAATCTCCTCTTTTGGCATGATGCATGGACTCCTTGGGTTGTTAAATGAGTTTTTAGAAAAACTGTTGAGAGATCCCTCGATGTAAGCTCAAGATGACTATAGGCATTGCTCATGATGATCTTCTTGATGCTCAAGTAATCAACTCCCCTAGCTCATTGATCTCAATCCAACCGGCTCATTAAGTTTGCCAAAACTTGTTTGGTTTACCAACTCATCCCATTGTAATCCAAATAGCTCTCTTAGCTTGCTTGACTTGGTTTACTAGCACAAACATCTTCTTGAAGGAAGAGTTCATGACATATCTTACTACCACAACCAGCCCAACTCAAACTCGTTATTGCCAACTTAGCTCAACTTACTTTAACCCACCTAACTAGCCAACTATCTCATTGCTACCAACTCACCCAGCTCACCGGGCTCAGCTCAATTAGCTCAATCTTATCACTTTGATGACCTCATCTTGATGAGGTGATGATGTTTTCAAGCCCATATGATAAGAATGATGACTTAATCTGATGAACTAATAGATTCCTTGATGTTCTTTGGACTTTTTCCAACTGCTCAGTGGTCTGGACATTCCTCTGCCATGATTTACCATGTTCTCAGGCACAACTAGGACCAAAAAGATGCTTCCAAGACCCATATGGAGGATTCATTTATCTGTTTGAACTTATGAGACAATTTTGTAACCATGTGAAGAGTTCAAAAGGTAGAAAGATGAGTGAAGATAGGGCCATCTGTAACTTTCTGCACCCAAAGTAGAGACTTTCTAGTTTTAGCAGGTAGGACCGTGACCTACTATTTTGGGACATATCACCCATTTTGATTCAATATGACCTTTTGAACCTTCTAGCATATTTCATCCTCTTCCATTGTTGAGGCATTGTTATTTTGGGCACATTTCTATTTTTAGTAGGTTGTTTTTTGGGAACCTGATATTTTGGGAAAATTGTCATTTTTTGTCATGTCTTCCATTTTGTATCTTTACTAATTATCCCGAGTGATCAACCTTGAAATTCAGGGGACTTACTATTTTTAGCATGTAGAAGAGCATAGAATATGATATTTTTAGTAAGTGGTGAAAATGGCCTCGATTTGCGATGGAGATGACATTTTTAGATTCGGCTTTTCATCTTGATCTCATGCTCCAAATTTCATTGTGTTTCACTCACCGGAATGCTTGGACATAAAAATGAAAAAAATTCTTGGTGTGAGCTTCAGGCACAAAGCTTCCATGACAGCCATTAATGGAGTCACTAATTTTTTGGCAATGAAAAATCAATTTCTCTGTGATGGGTTTTTATCTAGATGTTTTTTCAAAACTTTAGACTCACCCGCTCTTCGGATCAATGGGAAATTGAAGAGGAAGTTTTTTCTGGAAATATTTTGGATTTTGTTGTTGTAAATTAATAGGGAACCTTTGAATCTTTTGTTTGTTGTAGCTTAAATTTGTTTGGGAAGAAGATATGTGGCCAAAATTTCAAGAGCATTTGATTTACAAATCATGAGTTATGAAGATTTCTTCATTTCTTGGTCATGGAAGCTTCTAGCAAAAAATGGCCATGGTGACAGATGAAAATCAAGGTTTAGAGGATATTGTATTGGATTAGTAATGGGAATGGATGTACATTTAATAAATTATGTGGTGGAAGCAAAGGAAATGAAAGAGAAAGAAGATTTCTAGCAGTGAGGATTTTTGTACACACGCACAGGAAGAAGTAGAAGCAGCACAAGAAATGTAAAAACTTAGTTTTTTATTCATCCTTAGCATGGGTGCACTTTTTGTTCCAAACCATCCCAAAAATTTGGGATGGTTGGTGCAAAAAAAAATTCCCCTCTCTGATTGGTCCAAGTGGTACTTTGTGGTTCGACGAGGGCGAGGGCTAGAAATGAGAGCATGGGGGCTAAATTGGCTTGGTTAGGCTCAAAAGAGGTCATATGAGGGTCTATGGGTATAAAATGAGGTTGGGTGAACTTTTTTGTCCTAAGTGTCCCAAATTTTTGGGACAGTTGGTGAAAAAAAGTGCGCCATCACCTAGGAGTGACATGTGTCCACCCAGAAAATTGATTAACTCCCAAATGCATACCTTGGAGAGAAGCTTGTCATAACTTGAGCACCTAGGGGTATTTTCATGATCTTCCTTGTATGATTTTGACTAGAAAAATTATTTTGAGAAGAATGAAATGGGTATCAGCCTTTGATTCTTCCTGAGACCCCATAAAAATAGGAGTTTTTCTCGAGATTGCTTATTGTGCCTGTAGAAAACAGTCTGTGGAAGGAAATGATTGTCTTGTAAAATATGTGAAACCACAATAATTTATAGACATGAAATACCTTTCCAACAATGTTTTTTTGACCTCCAACTCTTTATGGAGCTCCCGTAATCACTTCCTGAATCTCAGGTGTTGTTTTTGTACTACAATCTGCTTCACCCTCTAGGACATGTTTTTGTTGAATCTATCCCAAAACCTCTGAAACCTCCCAGAATATTCCAAAATTAGTTTTAAAAAAATATTATCTCCTCAATACACCTCCTTGATGAATTTAAGCATATCATTTCACTTTGGAGGGTGTGAACTAAGCTTAGGAAAACCAAAAAATAGTCTTTCTTAAGCTTCTCAAAGTGTCTATCTTAAAGGATCTTGTCTTGGAAGTACTTGATGGCCTTGATATCCATAAATCACCTATGAACAAGTTGACACAAAACATACTACCACTCATAAGGATAAGGTAGGCCTGATACGGGGGTTAGGATGATTTGGAGGAGGCCTCGAGATGACTTTCAAGAAAAAATTTCATAGTAGGGTATGGTTGTCATGCTTTCAAGTTTGAATTTTTCCCTTACAAAAAATCATGACAACATAGCCTTAAACCCTCTCATTATTAGTATTTCTTATTTTATTTGTTACCATTTCACTAATATGAAATAGGAGTAAGAAAAATTGGTCAACATTCTGGCATGCCCGGTGGGACCCACCCTTTTTTGGTGAGTTCTTTCATTGTTTTATTTCTATTTGAATTTTCTATTTCTCTCTTTCTACTAACCTCGCAGGTGGGAGCTTTGCTTTCTTACATGAGTGGTGGATTTCTTACTTGGATCAACAACGGATTTTCTTAAAATAAGAAAATAACAAGGAAAATCATGTTATCCAGGTATTTTTCATTTTTTTCCTATTTTCTTTTTGCATCTCTCTCCCTTTTTGTCTACTTGATTTCATTGAATATAACACTTCATTTTGGACTTAAAAATAACCTCTTCATACTTTCTTGACAACATAGTCTAATTAGGAGGTTAATTCTTTGCATTCACTTCTTACACACACATCCAAAACTCACAAATCAATTTACACATCTTAAACATATTCTACCAAGTAGAAGAACTATTTGGATTTCATCACCCAATAGGAAAGTCACCGCGGTGTTCTAGTCACGTTATAAATTTTTTCACTATCGGTATATTGGCTAAGCACCCAACACCCTTATTTTTTTGGTGCGTGAAGTACAGAGGTAGGCCCTAATATCAAGCCTCATACTAGTAATCATCACATATTTGAGCCTCACATACATTCAAGTATATCGAGGATGTCCTCCAAAACAACCTGAAACCATCCTTAGTTTGTCCATTTCCTAGGTTCCCTTTGAGCCCATTTCTTTTTCTTTTTCACATCTTCTAATAAACAAGATGATTAACACTTTGATGTGTGACTTGTTTGAATATTAAAAATCAACATAGTTGCTTGTTTGTTGTTTCATGCCTATTATTGCTCGTTCTTAAGAAAAAAATGGAACAAACAACATCATCCAACAACATCCCCATTTCCAACATGGCTTCTCAACAAAATTCGGCCCTTTCCATTATCTCTTCAACCCCCTTGGTCACTTCTTTGGTTACACAACCTATGGTTTCCATTTCTCCTCTCCATGAGTCTCAAGTTATCTAAACCAACCCCCGTGTTGAGACTAACCCCCTTTATTTTCATTCCTTATAGACCAGCTACACCCCCATCTATTATTTCCTTAGAGACCTTTGGGCCTCCCTTTATCTCTCGTGGATCCTTGGAGTTACAGGAACTCATGGATGCTAACCACGTTGCTCTTCATAACTACCTTCTTCATAAATCCACCAATATTCCCATCGATAGACCCCCTCTTCAACATTTATATGCATATCACTCTCACCATAAATCCACGCAAGTCCTCACCTCTCAACTCGTTGTGTTCTTCCCTAGAGCTATGAACAAACTTACCATGGAACAACGCAAACTTGGCTCCCACCAATCTTCCTCTACAATCCCACAAAGTCATCAGTCCACTCAATTGGTGGTTCCTATTCCTCCCAATATTCCACGCATCAACACCACACCCACTTTTTCCATCCCCATCACTTCTTCATCCATTGTCATCATTAACACCCCTACCCAAATTTTACAAGAGTCTCATTTACTCCTTCCACCACTTGAACAACATGATCAAACTTTGATTCTTATATCTACATATCATATCCACACAAATGTTATCACCTCATAACTCCATCCTTCAAAGTCTACCCAAACTCACCAACCTCCACTCTGGAGTTCCTTTTGCCACATATTCCCTAATCAATCTACTCAACCACCCCATACTTACAACCCCACTTATACCATGCAAAATCAATCTAATATCCCCATCTCTCAATAACAACAAATGCAATCTTATCCACTTAATTACATCCTTATCACCCAAACAACTCAATCAAAACCTTTCAACAATATTCTCCCTTATCAACCACCTCCACAAACACCTACTCATCCCCAATCATATCAAACCCATCCACAACCTCACCGTCTACTTCTTATATCCCATAATATCATCCATCAGTCTCTCATCCCCATACATCTAATGACGTTATTCATGCTTTACTAAGTAGAATAAATAGTCTCGAAGCCGCTACTTTGGGGTCTAAAACCACCTTTTCTTATGAACAAATTTGTAACAAGCCCATCAACCCTTCGGTTCCTATCAAACCTTACCCTCCACAATGGGAACTTTCCAAATTTTCCAAGTTTAACAGTAACGAGGATCCACAACAACACCTTCATGCCTTTAGGCATGCATGTTACCTAATTTCTCACAATGAAGGTTTATGCTCCGTACTTTCCCTATCATTGTTTGGCCCTACTTTGGACTAGTATAACGACATTCCCCAACATTCTCTATTTTCCTTCACCTAACTCGTGTAACTATTCTTAGAGCACTTTTCTATTAACATTGCACGTAAAATTACCATTATAAACCTCTATGACATTAAACAATTTAACAATGAATCTATCAAATATGTCATCGTCAGGTGGCGTGGCATAATCGATCAATTGTCCTTCTCTCTTCATCATACTAAGCTAATCAAAATCTTTTCACGGTCATGTGTGAAGCATATTTCATCAAGTCTTCAGATCCAATCTTTCCAAAATTTTATGGAGGCATTCACCATGAATCATAAACTTGAACTTCACGTCCTTGAATAAAGCCATGTCAAACTCTGATCCAAAAAATGAAAATATGGATTTAGCACGCCATCTAATCATGGTGACAAATGTAAAAAAACATCCAATGCCATCATAGTCAAATCTTCTTCCACGTCCACATCCCACACAAATCCTCCATAAAAATCTCTAAGAATCAACTCCCAACTATGCCCCTTTCGGGGAATCTTGTATTTCTATTTTCGACAAGCTAATAGTTGTGCATCTAATCCAGCTTCCCCTATTTGACCCGTTGATGACTTGTGACCTAAACCTACATGGTATCGCGAGGATCACTATTGTAAGTACCAACTATTTCGTGGTTATGACATCGAAAAGTGGCATCCCTTCAAATATCTTGTACATCGGCTCATAGATCATGGCGACGTTCAATTGGATAACCCTAACACACCTCCTAATCAACCTCTAGATGTTTTTAAATAACCCTTCCCCAACCATCCACCAAATAATCAAACTACTTCTCCTACATCTTAGGCACCAAATACCCACATGATCAACACTTTAAGCCAAGAAGTGACATATCACCTACACCCACCATTCCTTCATCTACCACACCCATGTCTATTGCTACCTCTCCTCCTCCATATATAGTCTTGTCTACATCCACACTTACTTCAAAATCCATCATAGTCATTATTGAGTTGTGGAGCTCAATTACTTCAGATTAACATGCTATATTAAACTTACAGGAAAACACAGTAACCAACATTGGTTATGGAGGGACCAACATCAGTCACCTATAACCAACATCGGTCAAGCAAGGAGGAACCGACATCAATTAGGGCTAATCGGCGTCGGTTACATGTGCATGAGTGTTTTATTTAACTCATGGAAATTAGATCTAATTTTAGCATTAAAGCAGATATATTGATTGTAATTGCATGGCTAAGTACCCTAAGTTTGTATATGTCTATATAAGCATAAAATATAGGGTTTAGAAGTAAGAGGATTATAATAATTGATGATTATTGTGAGAATAATTATGAGAGAGAGAATTCTTGGAGAAGAAGGAGAAGCTTGAGTGAAAGAAAGTAATGTACATCTGACAAGTGTGGAAGATTATAAATCCTCATTGTATATCTTCTGAAAGCTTTGGATAATAGATTAGCTTGTTTCTTGGTGGATGTATCCCACACTGAGTGAACCACGTTAAATTTGGTGTTGATTTATATCTCTTGTTTTGTATATTTCTTCTGGTAGAATATCCACTTTTATTGCATGTATGCTTAGATCTGATGTATTATCTGTATAACCTTGTGCTAACCCCAACAACTAGTATCAAAGATTTGTTTAAAGGTTTTATGTGTTGACAAATTTACTCACAGAGGGTATTCTTATTGAGTGGGAGCTATAACAATGGAAAAAGAAAATAAATACAAGGTAGATAAGTTTGATGACCAAAATTATCAATTATGGAAGATGCAGATTGAGGATTATCTATATCAAAGAGATTTGTACTTATTGTTGAATGAAAAGTCTAGACCTACGAAGATGACTGATGAAGAATGGAATATTCTTGACAGAAAGGCTTTGGGATCTATAATATTGAGCTTGATAACATTCGTGGCTTTCAATATTACAGAAGCGACTTCTACAGTAGAGTTAATGAAATCTCTTGATAATTTATATGAAAAACCTAGTACTTCAAATAAAATTTATTTTATGAAGAAAATATTTAGTTCTAAGATGCATGAAGGTGGATCTACATCTAGTCATTTGAATGATTTCTGATCTATTGTAAATCAGTTAAAATCGGTTGATATAATGTCTGATAATGAAGTGAAAGCACTTTGATTCTTATGTTATTTGTATGATAGTTGGGATAACTTGGTAATGGCTATTAGTAATACAACATCTGCTAATAATATTTTGAACTTTGATGATGTGGTTAATATAATCTTGAATGAAGAAATTCATAGGAAAATTATAGAGGAATCATCATCTAGGAATGATTTGAATGTAGAAAGAAAAGGCAGGTAGAAGGAGAGATCCAAGAGTAAGAATAATAGGAAATCAAATTCAAGGGATGGAAGATCTAAATCCAGAGGTAAGGGAATTACCTATTGGAAATGTGGAAAGAAAAGATATGGAAAGAAAGATTGTTGGTCAAAGGATAAAGAGAACCAACACCCAGATAAAGTAAAGAGTCAAATAAAGAGGAAAATATTGTAGTAGAGGCAATACAAGATGCTCTTATTCTTTCTTTGGATAATGGAATATAATCACAGGTTTTAGATTCAGAAGCTTCTTTCCATGCAACTGCTAATAAGGGTTATTTCAGAAATTATGTCCAAGGCAATTTTGGACATTTTTATTTAGGTGATGATGAACCTTGCAGTATTACTGGTAAAGGGGAAGTTCATCTAAAATTGTAGAATTGAAATACATGGGTATTGAAAGATGTGAAGCATGTGTCAAGCCTTAAGAGGAATCTTATTTCTGCATGGTAACTAGGTGAATTTGGTTGCATGGTTACATTCACAACAGAGTCTTAAAAATTCACCAAGGGTAATTTTGTTGTGGCAAGAGGTAAGAAGGTAGAAACATTATATTTATCTACATGTATTATTGATTCATTTTCTGTGTTATCTACTTCATATTCAGATGCATGCATGTGGCATAATCGGTTAGGCCATATGATTCAAAAAGGAATGCAAATCTTAAAGGCTAAGGGTAAGTTATCATATTTGAAAGATTTAGATCTTGATTTCTGTGAGCATTGTATCTTTGGAAAGTAAAAGAGGGTGAGATTTCTCAAGGTTGGGGCAACTAAGAAGGAGTAGAAATTGGATCTTGTATACTTATATGTGTGGGGACTAGCCTAGGTAGCTTCTCATGAAGGATCCCAGTATTATGTTACTTTCATTTATG
Source organism: Taxus chinensis (assembly GCA_019776745.2). Taxonomy (NCBI): domain Eukaryota; kingdom Viridiplantae; phylum Streptophyta; class Pinopsida; order Cupressales; family Taxaceae; genus Taxus; species Taxus chinensis. Next base: position 768,991,370 of record CM034152.1, read on the forward strand.
ATGCTACAAAAAAGGTATGGGTTTATTGTATTAAACATAAATTTGATGTTTTTGATACTTTTAAAAGATGGAAAGCCCTTGTTGAGAATGAATCAAATTCAAAGTTAAAGTTAAAGATGGAAAGCCTTGCTACAATATTCACCACAAAAACACCACAAGAGAATAGTGTTGCAGAAATAACGAATAAGAAAATCATGGAACGTACTATAAGTATGAGGATACATGTTGGATTGCCCTTGCAGTTTTGGGTAGAAGTAGTTGATACATCAGTTTATTTGATTAGCCATGGGCCTTCAAGTTCACTAGATGGAGAAATACCAGAGGAAAATTGGACTGAAAAAGAGGTAGATATTTCTTTTCTTAAAGTTTTTGGTTCATAAGATTTTATGCATATTGATAAGGAAAATAAGAAAAAGTTTGATGTAAAATCCAAGAGATGCACTTTCATTGGTTATGGATCTGGTGATTTCAGATTCCATTTTTGGGATTTAGAGAATTTTAAAATTATTAGGAGCCATGACATTGAATGGAATGAAAATAGAATGTACAGGGATCAAATTTTAGTACCCAAGGACGAACCGATTGAGAATTTTGTGAATGAAAATGAAATATTGGATTTAAAAATAATATCGACAGGGTTACACAATAACCGGTGTCAGTTTACCCCTGATCAACATCGGTCAACTAAAGTGGTATTGGTTAGAGAAGAGCCAAATCGACATTGGTTAGTAGAAACAACAACGGTTACAGGTGACTGGCGTCGATCACTGTCAGAATCAGAAACAAATGTCTAGGAGGTCTAGAATGAGCCTCTAATACCCCAAACTTATATGAGAAGGTCACAAATGGTAAGTAAACCTTTAGAAATATTTACACCTTCTCTATCTTATTTATTATTGACTGATAATGGTGAACCAAAAAAATTTGAAGAAGCAGTGCAGGATAAGACCCACTTGTAGTGGGAGCATGACATGTATGAGGAGATGGACTCTTTGGAACAAAACCAGACTTAGGATTTGGTTAAGTTGCCAACAGGTAAGAGGACATTATAGAACAAGTTGGTTTACAGGATCAAGGAAGAAGAGGGTGAACAAAAAAGATACAAGGAAAGGCTTGTAGTAAAGGGATTTGCATAGAAATTAGGTATTGACTTTGGTGAAATATTTTCTCCTGTTGTTAAAATGACTTCCATATGTATTGTATTGAGTATAGTTACAATACATGATTTGCATTTAGAGAAACTAGATGTGAAGACAAATTTCCTTCATGATGATTTGGATGAAGAGATTTATATGCAGCAGCCGCTTTGGTATGAAGTCAAGGGTAAGGAGAAATTAGTGTGTAGGTTGAGAAACAATCTATATGGGCTCAAGCAAGCTCTAAGGAAATGGTACATGATGTTTGATAGTTTCATGCATGAGCATGGTTATTTGAGATGTGAATCTGACCATTGTGTTTATTTCAAGAAGCTTCAAAATGGGAGCTATATTATTTTGTTACTGTATTTGGATGATATGTTTATTGTAGGATCTAGTATGCAAGACATTGGTGATCTTAAAGGAAAGCTAGCTCACACATTTTCTATGAAAGATTTAGGAGCTATAAAAAGAATCCTTAGCATGCAAATACACAGAGACAGGAAGAACAAGAAATTGTATTTATCTCAGGAGGCTTATATCAATAAGGTGTTTGAGAGGTTTAACATGCAAGATTCAAAACGGGTGTGTACACCTATGGCTGGACACTTCAAATTGAGAAAATATCAGTGTCCTTCATCATATAAGGAGGTCAAATACATGACATGAGTACCATATGATTCAGCAATTGGGAGTCTCATTTATGTTATGGTTTGTACCAGACCAGACATTGCACAGGTAGTGGGAGTTGTGAGTAGATTTATGGCTAGTCCAGGTAAAGAGAATTGGAAAGCGGTCCAATGGATACTCAGGTATTTGAGAGGGACATCTAGCATATGGTTATGCTATGGAGGTTTGGATATTTCTTTATGTGGCTATGTTGATTCAGATATGGCTGAAGATTGGGATGGTAGAAGGATCACTACTAGATATATTTTCACATTAGGTGGGACAATAGTTGGCTAGATTTCAATATTGCAGAAGGTTATGGCTTTGTCTACTATAGAGGCAGAGTATGTTGCAACTACAGAGGCTAACAAAGAGATGATATGGATGAGCAGGTTCATGGAAGAGTTGGGAAAGGAACAAGATGATTGTAAATTGTTCAGTGATAGTCATAGTGTAATTCATTTGGAAAAGAACTCAACATTTCATTCTAGAATGAAACACATTCAGTTGAGGTATCACTTAATACAGAAGGTATTGGAGGATGGGCAGCTGAAACTGGAGAAGATTCATACGAGTGAAAACCCTGCAGATATGCTAACGAAGCCATTAGCAAAAGAGAAGTTGGAGCTACACTCCACTTCTGTTGGTCTTCAAGTTTGAGACTTGAAGAGGAAGAAACAAAGCTAAGGATCCAAGAATGATGTTGTACATGTATAGTGCAGTAATTTATCTCTAAGTGGGAGATTGTTGAGTTTTGGAGCTCAATTACTTCAGATTAGAATGCTATATTAAACTTACAAGAAAGCACAATAACCGACATTGGTTATGGAAGGACCAATATTGGTCACCTATGACCATCATTAGTCAGGAAAGGAGGAACTGACATCAGTTAGGGCTAATTGACATCGGCTACATGTGCGTGAGTGTTTTATTTAACTCACAAGAATTAGATCTAATTTTAGCATTAAAGCAGTTACTATTGATTGTAATTGCATGGCTAAGTGCCCTAAGTTTAATTATGTCTATATAAGCATAAAATATAGGGTTTAGAAGTAAGAGGATTGTAAGAATTGATTATTATTGTGAGAATAATTGTGAGAGAGAGAATTCTTGGAGAAGAAGGAGAAGCTTGAGTGAAAGAAAATATTGTACATCTGACAGGTGTGGAAGACTATAAATCTTTATTGTATATCTTTTGAAAGATTTGGATAATAGATTGACTTTTTTATTGGTGGATGTACCCCACACTGGGTGAACCATGTTAAATCTGGTGTTGATTTATATCTCTTGTTTTGTATATTTCTTCTAGTAGAATATCCGCTTTTATTACATGTATGCTTAGATCTGATATATTATCTATACACCCTTGTGCTAACCCCAACAGTTACATCTACTATTCCACCTGTACCTACTTCCATCACTTCTACTTCCTCATCTGTATGTATGTCTACTACACCAATTACATATAGTTCCCCACCCATATCTATCCCAACATCCATCACAACACCCTCCTCACATAGCCTTACATCTATATCCACTTCCATATTTATACCTACAACTGTTAGTGCAAAATCACAGCACCCCTGGATGTTGATCAGATTTCTAGTTTGATCATGCTAGCATCCAGTGTGATTGCACAACATGGAAACCTCTCTCCAAGTGTGGGACTTGTGAAACTGAGAGAGGAATCTCCAGATTAGAGGCTGGTTCCTCAAACTCCTCTGATTTAGATCTATATTTGCACAACTACAGAGGTTCAGATCCTAATCCTACTCTAAATTGCAAGGAGACAGGGATAGAAATGCAAAAATTGAAACTAACTAAAGATGGTGATGCACCAAAAGGAGTGGTGGATATTTTTTCATGCAAATAGACACAAACAAAAGATTGCAGCATAAAATCATACACAGGCTGATAAGATATAATTTAGGATCTGAAATGAAGCAAATAATACAAACAAAGGACTGAAACTCATTCACAAAGCTTGCATTATCATTTCCAATGTCAAAACCACTGCATTACAACCTCAGAGAGGTAGAAAAACTGTTACAATCTTTGAAGAGGTCTAATTCTTACAACAATCACTTGCTGGAGGTGAAAGAAGAAGTCTGCTATGCCAAACAGTGTTCCACCTCAGAAATGAGCCAAATATGGCTTTTACATTGCATGGGTCGAGCCTAGGAGAGAGAAAACGTACAAAACATGGGAGCCCATTCCTCATTGACTGCAAATGCATTAAAACGGCATGGGGGACCTTACAAACCCATAACCTTTCATTTTTGACCGAATTGGAGGAGAATGCGACCCATTCTGCATTAAATTTGGTCGCTGAAATGTCGTTTCTGGCCATGGACACGCATCAGAGCCATTTCCTAACTTTATCTCTCTAGACTGAACCAAAATTCAAGATTGACCCTAGAATCATGTAGAGAATTTTATAAGCTTTCCAATGATATAAAGAACGTGCAAATCCGAGCTCTAAATCGAAAGATATGGCGATCTGAAGATTTATGGCACAAAATAGGCAAAAATGGGTTTTGAAATTTTTTCCCGCGCTCCGCCACCTAGATGACACGTGTCGGGCGCTGATTGGATGAGCAATTCTCTCTCCTTCCCTTACCCACGGGTTTTCCTTGAAAATATTGACTTTTTGTAATTTTGGAAAATTTCCCATTTTTTCCCCGCGTCCCCGCCACTTGGGACATGTGGCATGATCTGGTTGGAGGACAAGGGCGCGGGGTCATCCTTTACCTTTTAGTTTTTGGCCAAAACTTTTGCCAAATTCTCTAATTCCTCCCTGAGCTCCACACTCCCCTTCTCCTTAGGACACATGTCCTCTTTTTATTGGCTCAGGCCAATGCTTCAAACCTTGCCCTTTGAAATTTTGGACGTTTTCCCTTGTGACACGTGGCATTTCCTGATTCATCCGCGGGCCTGCCGGCTTTTCGCATCCCTCGCGTCCCTTTGGCCCAGTTGTCCCTAACTGTCTGGGACAAATTCCTCCAATCCACCCGATTCAGGCTTCCTTGTCCCTCTTTGAAGCAAAGACACGTGGCGTCATTTAATTGGCTCTCAGCTCCTTCGGCTCTCTGCGTCCCTCGCGTCCCTTTGTCCCAACTGTCCTAGTGCTAAAGTTCTCTGTTTCGGCCGATCCGGGTGGTTCACGTCCTTCACATCCTCACGGCCCAGATGTCCCAGACTGTTCCGCTCAGCAGTTAGTCGATTTTGTTTTTACCTTTGGCCGCTTCGCCCTTTCGCGTCCCAGGCGTCCCCATGGCCCGGATGTCCCTTTGCTCTGCGGACCGCCTGGCGGCCTTTCGGCCGATTCACACCCCGACGTTCCAACTGTCCCAAGGACCGCCTGGACTAGGACTTAGCCAATTTTCATGATTTTTTCTGTCCCAAGCTTGTTTTTTGCAACTTTTTCACCCCTTTTTAGAACTTGCTCCTTTCTTCTTGGACAGGAGAGTTAGAAAAAATCTGAGGGGACCCTGGAAACGTGATTTTTTGCCTTGAATCAATCTATTTGCCTAGGACTGAAGAATTTAATGCATGTCATCAAAAATTTACCCTGTGGGGTGAATTTTGGATAACAACAACCACACCTATAACTAGAACCACTCTCACATCAACATCTGAACCCACCAAACAAACATCTCCCCCTCATATAGTCACAAATAACCCCCCCATCTCATCCTCATCTTCAATAACTCCCACATCAACACCTCCAAAATCCTCAGAATCCACAACTTCTTCCAATCTCATTGAGCCTCTTATTCAAACATCACCTTCACCTTTAACCCCCATATATACAATGAAATATCCATCAAAATCATCGAATTCCACCTCTAAAGACCATCCCCCTGTGGAGATCATTGTCATTCCTACTAAGGGAAAACCTTCACAACAAAAATTTAAAAACCTTGGTGTTCCTACTCAAAAATATCTCACCTATCACATAAAAAGTTAGAGCTACCTCCTCTTAAGCCCCATCATCCTAAGCAATCTAATGTCTCATCATCAATCCTAAGAGTACCTCTATCTATTTTGGGGCCAAGTCCTTCATATGAATCCCCTATCATCAATAAATCATAATCAAAGTTGTATATTCTTCCTCCTAAATCTAAATCTAAATCACAACCATCTATCTTCTCTTATCCCAAGACCAAATTAGAATCAAAGGCACCCATAAAGCCTCATAAAAGCAAAACATCTCTCTCACCTTCATCCACCACTCTCAAATCTGATCCATCTACAATTTGTACAACCTCCTTATAGAAAGCTTCCATCAGCTCTTATTCAGAAATATTTCAATGTCTTGTCTAAGCCTCTATAATCACACTTCCCCCATCAAATCTTTCAATTCACATGGAAAAAAACCCACATGGTTTGACCCTATTCCATGTGTGTTTATCATCACACCCCTGGACATGATACTAAACATTTTATGTCCCTTCAAATCCTCATCCATAATCTCATAAAGAAGATGACCTTCTTATTAAATAAGATCACTCTCTTCCCTCCACATCTAGTAACAATCCTCCCATCAATTCTATGACTAATAAGACTTCTAAATCCTCTTCTTCATCTAAAACCTCTATTGCAATCCCCCCACCAAGCACTACTTCTTCCAAAGAAGGTACCCCTCTATTTATCGATGTTGTTCGTATCGCCACGTGCTCTCACCCTCACGATTCTCAACCACCTACTCAACCTTAACCTAAATTTTTCATCACCCCTCCATCTAGCGATCCCACTCTTTCATCTTCTTCAAAATCTAAGGTATCCATATTAGCTTCCCAGCCTACTCAACAAACTAGTACCATCTAACAAAGTATTTTGAAGTAGCTCCATCAAGCCCATATTAATATCTCACTCTATGAGCTCATCCAAAGCTCCCTAATCATAGACAACCTCTCATTGAATCTCTACATTGTATCCCTATTACCAACGATGAGACTCAACGTTTCGCAACCCTTGTTGGAGCGCTCACAGCTTCTGTTGCCATCTTTTTTGATGACTCTAAAATTCTTGATATCTCATCTGAAGATCAGGATCTCCCTCTTTTTATCAGTATTCAATCAACAATACATTTATTTGTCGTTTAATTAATAAACAATGGAGCCAACATTAACATCATATCATCCCATACCTTTGATCAACTCAAACTTCCCAACTGATCTAAATTTTTTAATCAAATTGCACACTTTAACCAAATAATTTCTTATACAGAGTTTTTTTTAATTAAATTTGACATTATGACTTTCTTGTATTTTTTATTAATATTAAAAAATTGTGAGCACTATGTAAAATCAAAGATTAAACGAGGAAAAATTGACAAAGTTTCTACACAAACATGATAATGGCGTTCAATGCTTGTGGCTTACGTCTTCGGGTCTAATTAAAGGGACTGATCTATTAAAATCATAAAAAAATAGTACTTATAATGAGTATTACATGAATTTAATCTTCTCACTGTTGTCTTCTGCCAAAATTAAGCCAAGTATCCTTTAGCATTTTTCCACAATTCTCCCTCTAGCTCTCTTTACAAGCCTTTAAAAATTACATAGTCATTGTGATGGGTGTCATTATTCCCTTCATTTAATCAACTTCTTGTTGATGTCATATCAAACCAGGGGTGTGTCTAAAGCTATATGCAACAAGAGTAATCTTATCGATCTAGTAGTTGACCATAGTTATTTTTTTGTATTTTCTGGGGGATCTTTTCAATGTCTTAAGGACTTCTTGGAAAAACCTTATTTAAGTCATACTATGAAAATTTGCTGAAAGTAAACACACTAAAATCTTTGTTGAAAGAAAACACACTTTGAATGGAAATAAACACAGAAAGTAAACACACTTGCTTTTGGAAATAAACACACTCAATTTAGAATGCTTGAAAACGATTACAAGAAATATAAGAATCTATCTAAACACCTGCAGGAACAAGTATACAACAGAGTTTAACTGGAAGAATTAAAACAATATAGAATTAACAGATCTATGCTATTTGCTGAAGAAATATAAATACCAAATAAATGAATATCCTAGTCCTTGGGGGAGTGGGCCCTTGCTCCTCCTCGAATCAGGATTTAACAATTTAGAATTCTCTCAAACAGGAATGGCTATTTTATTGATAAAACATTCGGTATTACAAAACATACTGGATTTGAGTACTTAGTCTCTTTTTTGTTCTATATCTATTTCTCTATCATATTCTACTGTCTCTCTGTTTTTATCTACTTCAGGTCTACTTTTATATACATTTTACAATCATAGTTGTCTCAACGATTCTGATGAAATCAAATCGTGCCCAGAATAGATGTTGAGTCAGATTGTGGTTGATCAGACAACTGTAAGATAACTATCCCTAGATCTACGTTCAAAAATCTTCTCATCCTTTCCTAATTGAAAGGTTCATTGATGCAAAATCTCTGGATGTGGTTAGGATAGATAAACTTCCATCGGTTCCAAAACTTCAGAGAAGTTCCAGAACCATAGGAAATCGTTAAGGATCAAAACCATGAGAGTTTTGGAGCTATACCCAGGAGTTCCGGAACTAAGTTTGAAAATGCTGGAACTAAATACTGGAGTTCTGGAACTAAGTTTGAAAGTTCCGGAACTAGATGATGACTGTGTGATGGAGTTTTAGAACTAGCTTGGAAGTTCCAGAACTAAGCTATGTGGGAACAAATGCTACCGAAAACATACTGAACGCTACCTGCTTCATTTCCTCGACTGATTAGACCTGCTTTATTACAAAACTGAATTTCAAACACACACTTTGTCAGGAATTCTAGAGCTTTTAACATTACAATCACAATCAATCAAAAGATAGAAAATTACATCCTCACTCATATCAGATCAAATAAAAGTCACAAAATGCAATCAAACTTAATAAAAAGGAGAGTAAGATGAGATCATATATTATACATTAATCGGACATATTTTGGCCTCATCATTTCCCCCAAACTTACTCATTTGTAAGTCCCTTTACAAACTTCATTCTTCAAAATTGGGGTTATATGTTCTGCATTCCATTTGATTACTCAGATCAAATGGTTGAAACTAGATTTTCCAATGCTTAAACTTAGATGTACTATACCCAGCCCCTGCTTTTATTTTCCTCTCCCACTCTTCAAATTTAGTAGGATCTTGAGGTTCTCTATTTTTCCAAGGAGACATGGGGGTGAGAAGTAGAGGGGGCCTTGTTCACATTCCCATCCATATTTTCCCATAGTTTCATTGACTTGTGGAATTATTGTGCATAACGCTTTTATCCTTTCTAAACTCCAGATCAGATTTGTAGGGGATATTACTTCCCTTCTTCTCAAGGAAACAGTAAGGAGTTCCCACCTCTTTGAGTCATCCTTCATAAATATCTTCAAACTTTTCCTCCTCATAGGAGGTGAAGGCATCAATACTCTTTTGTAGAATGGCAAGATAATGTGTCTTGAATCTCTCATCAAAGGCATGAGTTCTAAAATGTATGAGGAAGGCAGAAGGTTTACCATAGTGAGCTCTCATACAGAGACCAGTTGAGCTATCTTTCAATAAAAACTCAGATTCCCTTTCCTTCCATGTAATTTGGTTTTGTAGAACAGAGACAAATGTATTGAGTTGGCTCTCCCCTACATACAAATTGATCATAAATCCTGTGTTTTTCTCTAGCATAAAATTACAAAGATAAAATTCACACAGAATATTTTTCTACTCAAGACTGGATAGAGAGTAAGCTGCCATGAATTCAGATTCATCTTCTAGTTCATGTGGAAGTCCACATGCAATCCTTGACAGCTGCCAGCGAATGAACTACTCTTCTAAAAACACACTATATGCAGGAGAGGGCCTCCTGTAGGCAAGCAATTTTTCACTCATAATACAGACCATATGAATTTTTGCAAGACATTTATATTTATTTCCTTCCTCCTTATAAAATTTTTCTTCCCATTCTTTTCTTGCCTTCTTTTCTTCTTCCATCTTGGTCTTCAATTCTTCATTTGATGTTTTGGCTTCTCTAAGTTCCCTGCAAGTGTCATTCCATAGCTGTTTGAGTGGCAAATAGGTTAACTCAGTCTGTGTAGAGACTGTGGACACAACATTCTATTTTCTGGAAGTCTGACATTCTTCCTCTTTTTCTATCAGTTGTTTCTTGATTACTGATAATTCCTCAGTCCTGGCTGCAAGCTGAGTTGTTAGCTCTCCAATGAGCATTTCCCTTTGTTCTAATTTGAGTTTGAGGAAATCCAATTCCTCATCCTTTTCTCTGATAATGAGCTCTACTCTAGACAAGAACAGAGCTTGTTTAACTTGATGTCTTTCTTCTTCCTCTGAAATTACTTGAGGAGTTGGGCATTCTTCCTCTATCAAAGGAAATTTTCCTTTTCTTCTCCAGGATGCCAACTCTTCTTCTTCATGTGGCAATGCTAATGGTTCAGCCAATTCTTGAAAATCCTACTCTTCAAGTCTCTCATCTCCTCTATCCATCTCATCTTGGCTTGGCTCAGGAGGAGTCATGGCCATGCTACCCAAAATATCAGCAGCTTCCTTTTCCATCCTTTCCTGCTCACTCCTTCCCTCTGGGGTTTCCCTTGACCTCTTATGAATTTTTCTTCTTTGGGGAATTTCAACATGCCTAGTGGTGGATTTCCTTCTAGAGCTTCTTCTTACTATTCTTTCTTACTCTTGCATGGGTGAGCTATCACCGTCAAAGACAAATATTAACTCCCCTGAAGCTGCTGCAGAAGAAGGAATTTCCTTCAAAGGTACAGAAGGCTCTATTGTTTTGATCTTTCTCACAGACCTTCTTTTTGGTATATTCTCTCTTTCCATTTCCCTTTTTTCTTCTGCAGGGGCATCAATTTCTAGATTAGTTGAAGGAGAGAATGGGGCTGGAATTGTCTTCTGATAATATTAGGGTTTTTCTTGAACTTGCCAAGAAACTTGTCCCAAATTTCTTCTCCATTTTTCTTTGACAGAAAATGGTGCTAGCATATTAAATGAATTAGACCGTGATGCCTGATTGTCCCAACACCCCAGGAATACCTCTGAGCCATGGTCTGGATAGAATCAAAGAGAAACCTTGGAAGGTTTATTATGTACTCAGGTTTTGTGGCTCCATATTTCAAATATATGAGCATTTTTAAGACTTCTTTTCCCACTGACCCAAATTGACCATCGCAGGTTAAATATTTCACTATCCAAAATGCTACCCTGTCAAAGGGTTTGGGAAAACTGACCCTTCTGACCCCTTTTATGATTTTCTTTGTATTGTAGATGTACTGGGGTTCAGTTTCTCCTTCTTGTAGTAAGACTTCAACCAGTTCTTTCAAAGTCCCTTTGGCAGGTTGTGGGACATGCACAATTGGCACTCCAGACACGTTACTTACATTATTTACAGAAAAAGGAATAAATATATTTCTCACCTTTGTCCTGGATTGCTCTAGGTTTATGAAGAATTCTCTTACTAATTCATCATTATACCTTGAAAAATTCTTTAGGAACTCTAGCCATCCTGCATGCTCAAAGATAGATGTCACTTCTTCGTCTGTAAGTAGCTGGGAATCATCCTCTGGTTCTGATTTCTTTTTAATCCCCATATCGGCTCGAGTTATGTTTCCTTTGATTTTGTGCAAATTGGTTGCAGGCCTTCTTGCTTAGCTACGGAACTGATGACTTTGGCTGCAGAACCTCTATTCTTTCTTACCTTTGTTCTTGCGGAATCCTCTGTTAATTCGTTGTTTCTCAAAAATTGCTCTACAACTTATTATGCAACTTATCTTCTTGTAGTAATGATTACTAATGATAACCATGCCGCCACTTATTCCATCCAAATCATCTTCATGATTACACACTTGTAATCATAATGTATAAATAGATGACTCATCATACCAACTTTTAAATCAAGTCAAATCACACATGCAAACATTTAATTTAACCCTAAATAAGTTAAAAGATATAATTACCATCCTTGATGATGTAATCCTTTTACTATGATGACTCGTCATTCCTACAAGTGGAACAAAACATGGTTAGATAAGATAGCTGGAATTCAAAATAATTCCCTTTTATTTGAACTAGCCAAAAGAAGAGGTCAACCACCATTTGCTGGTTTTCAATTGACCTTTGAGAGAAATTTATTTATATATATATATTTATTTTTTGGGGAAGAAAACACCATTTATTGGTTTTCATCTTCTTCCCTTTATTCTGGATCTATCATCTGGTTATTTGATCATTTTGGAAGAACTGGGTTCTTCCATATGATCAAATTCTTTGTCTGCTTCAATCTTCCTCAAGAATTCATCCTTAGTGGGAGGCTTCCTATAGAGTTTCAGCCTATGTCCATTGACCAAGAGTGTTCTGCTGCTATCATCAATGGGAAGTAACTGAATAGAACCATTGTCAAATATCTGCTCAATTTGATAGGGTCCCAACCATCTGGTTCTCAATTTTCCCTTGAATTGTTGGTACTTAGAATCGAACAGCAATGCCTAGTCTCCTACTTTGAATTGCCTTCTCTTGATATGTGTGTCATGCCATTACTTCCTTTTCTCTTGAATTATCTTTGTCTGTTGAAGTGCTTCCATCCTTAATTCATCCAACTCATTGAGTTGAAGGATTCTTTCTTTTTGAGTTGCATCCAACTCAATTCCCACCTTAACTACTGTCCTCAATGTCTGAAGTTCAAACTCTATAGGCAAACAAGGGATTTTTCCCATAGACTAATTCATATGGTGAAAACCCTGTTGTAGTTTTCCAAGTTGTATTATAAGCCCAGACAGCTTCAGGTAGTCTCTTTACCCAATCTTTTCTCCCAACTTCAACTATTTTGGTAAGGATGTTCTCCAATTCTCTGTTTGTTACTTCAGCTTGTCCATTTGACTGTGGGTAATAAGGAGATGACTTCCTATGATTGATTTGGTAATACATTGTGAAATATTGGATCATATTAGACATGAATTGTGGTCCCTGATATGAAACTATGCTCCTTGGTGCTCCAAACTTTACCATAATTCTTTTCCAAAGGAAATCAGCAACTGCTTCCTCAATGGCATTTTTCAATGCCTGCACTTCTGCCCATTTTGTCACATAGTCAGTACACACAAGAATATATTCCTTCCCTTGTGAAGGAGGATTAAAGGGGCCAACAAAATCCAATCCCCATCTCTCAAATGGTTCAACCACAACTTGAGGTTGAAGAGGAATTTCATTGGTGAAAGTTGGTTGTCTCATCCTTTGACAAGGATCACACCACTTGATATATCTCTTCACATCCTTGTACAAAGATGGCCAATAATAACTAGTGCCAAGTATCTTATGAGTTTTTCTTTTCACTGAATATTGTCCTCCACTTGGTTCATCATGACATGCTCTGAGGATGTCAAAGATTTCATCCTCTCTCACACACCTGCATAAAACAAAATTAGGACCACATTTAAATGGCATTCCATTTAACCATTTGAATTGTGCACTAGTTTTCTATTAACTTCTTTATTTGTTTCTTAGTGAAAGAAGGAGGAAACTTCCCTGTTGCAAGATAATTTTCCATATCAGCAAACCATGGTGTACTTGCTAAGATTGCAAATAGTTGTTCATCTGGAAAGTTATCCTTGAATGGATCTTGCTCCCCTGTAGTGGTTAGTCTTGACAAAAAATCAGCTACCACATTAGATTTACCTGGATTGTCCACAATGGTAATATCAAATTCTTGCAAAAGTAATAACCATCTAATTATTCTTCCTCCAACTACTAGTTTGTTCATTAAATACTTAATTGTTGAATGATCTGTGTGTACAAATATCTTGTACCCTGTAATGTAATGTCTGAATTTATTGATTGCATAAATCACAACAAGAAATTCTTTTTCAGTGGTGGTGTAATTATTTTCAGTGGGAGTAAGATTCTTGCTAAGATAATAAATAGCATACATTTTTCCTTCTTCATCTTTCTATCCCAAAACTACACCAATGGAATAATTTGAGGCATCTGTTTGGATATGAAATGGATTTTCCCAATTAGGTCCTCTCAATATTGGGGCACTGATTAATTTTTCTTTAATTTCTTCAAAAGCGTGTTGACACTTTTCATCCCAAAGAAATTCACAATCCTTGGTTAGCAAATTAAACATGGGGGCAGCAATTTTATTGAAATCTTTTATAAAGCGCCTATAGTACCCAGCATGCCCTAGAAATGATTTGATATTTATGGGGGTCTGAGGAATAGGTAAATCTGAAATGATCCTAAATTTTTTTTGATCCACCTGAATTCCTCTTTTTGAAATATGGTGTCCTAATACAATCCCCTCATCCACCATCATCAAACACTTTTCATCACTAAGAGATAGGTTGTGTTGTTCACATCTTGTTAATACTCTGTCCAGATTTCTCAAAGCATCTTCAAATGTGTTTCCGTGTACAGTGAAGTCATCCATATATACCTCAACACAATCATTTGTTAGATCAGCAAAGATTGCAAGTACAACTCTTTGAAAAGTTATAGGAGAATTACATAAACCAAATGGTAACACCCTATAGGAAAAGGTACCCCATGGACATGTAAATGTTTTATTTTCCTAATCTTCAGTAGTAACTCTGATTTGATTGTATCCACTAAAGCCATACAAGAAGGAAAAAATTGTTTAACTGAAAGGTTGTCTAGGACTTGATCTATAATGGTAAGGGAAAATAATCTCTCAGTGTGGCTTTGTTCAGTTCCCTATAGTCAACACATATTTTCCATTTTCTGTTCTTTTTAGGAACAATTACAAGAGGAGATACCCACTGACTATCTAAGATAGGGTAGATAAAACCTACTTGTAATAGTTTTTCAATTTCTTGTTTGACTATATCCCTTAAGGCTGGGTTAATCCTTCTCTGAGGCTACCTAACTGGTTTAATGTTTTCAGTATAGATGTGATGAGTGCAGATACTTGGATGAATCCCCTTCATATCTTTGTAATCCCAAGCAAAATCTTTAGTATGATTTTTTAAAACATCAAACAATTTAGCTTCTTCATCATCCTTCAACCAGTTGTTAATGTTCAAAGTTTTACCCAGTTGAATTTCAACATGCTTGGTTCCAATATGTGATGAATTGATTTGTTGGAAGGGTTTCATTAAAGTATTTAATGGACATGCATGTGGTAACAACATATGGTATGTAGCAACATCTCCAAAATTTCCTTGAGACAGAATACTAGAAAAAGGACAGTAATGAGAATTATGATACTTATCTCTTTACAGGCCAAACTCTTCGTCACTGCTACTTTCCAGAAATTCTTCACCACTTCCTGATGTACTTGAAACTAAAGCTACTGATTCATCCTCTCCCCATGAGAAATCTCATTCCTTAGGAGTGAAATTATTTCCAATCAAAGAGAATTGTTGTTGTCATGGTTCCAAAACTAAATGTGGTGGTTTCAGAACTATAGCCGCAAGTTCCGAAACTATAGTTGTAGGTTCCGAAACTAAGTTCATAGGTACTGGAACTATAGTCGCAGGTTCCAGAACTATTTCTGATTGCTTTGAGGACAACTGGTTCTTATCCAATGGTGGATTAATCATCTCTTTTACTTCTCTTACATGATCCTGTAATGTGATCATAGCCAAAAAAGACAAATTTTGCTTATTAGTTTTAGGAGAATCAACCCACAATTTATCATGATTGTCAGTAAAAGGTCGTGTAGTAGGATATAAGGAAATTTGTTTAGAGTTCTTACCATTTGAGATTGTCATATCACCTGACCTGTAATCAATTAAATTAGAAACTGTAGCTAACCATGGCCTACCCAAAATAATGGGATAACCCAATGTTTTACCTTTTGGCTGCAATATAAGGAAGTCAACTTGATATTCCCATGACTCCACCATAACCGCCATGTCTTCAATAATTCCTTCTGGTTTTTCTACAGACTAGTCTGTCATATGCAATATGGTATTAGTAGATTGTATACCTGTTAATGGTAATGTTTTCAGAGTATCCACTATCATTACATTGATATCCGCTCCCAAATCTACCAAAACATTATGTATATCTTTATTCCCTATAGAGACAGAAATAACAAAACTTCTAGGATCTCCATATTTGGGAAGTAAAATTTTTCTTGCTAATAAATCAACAAGTTTCCCATCTACTTTGATAGTCTTGGGGAACTATTTCTTCCTTCCAAGATTTTTCAAACATAACATTTTGATTAATTTGTTTAATTTAGGAATGTCCTTAATTGCTTGTAACAGTGGTATTTCAATATTCAATTTCCTTAATTCCTGTACCAATTCACACTCCTTGATTTCTATAGCTTCTTTAAATCTCTCTGGAAATGGAGTCTCATTAGTGTTGCTATCCGACTCCTTTTCTTTTCTTTCAATGTCCTCTTTTGGATCAACAATATTAGGAATTTCATTTTCTTATGTCATTTCAATGATTATAAGGGGTGGACTGTTAATTATTTTCCCAGATCTAGTTTGAATATCCTTGCAATCCATAGCATGTAAATCAACTGATTTTTCTGGTTATGTTCCATAAACAAGAGTTGTTTATTTGTTTCTTGGATTTGTTACTGGTTGTGTTGGCATTTGCATTTGGACTACATTTTCAGGTTGTGAATTTTGTGCAAGAGATCCCATGATGACATGTTGGTTTTGATTTGGATATGTTCTTCCTGGAGAATAATTACTAGGGTTCCATCTAGGTTGTGACCAAGCATAAGGATCTCCCTGACCAGCCCATGGTTGTTGATGTCCCTAAGCATACCAAGCTTGATTTGCCCAATCTTGAGGGTTCCAAGTTGGTTGAGGTACCCAAGGTGGTTGTCCCCAATTTTTTGGTACTGATTGAGCAACCCATGGCATCGTCCAGGGATTAGGAGCCGATCTTGGCATAAACTGACCTTGATTAGGTTGTCTCTAAAAAAAATTCAATTCTTCTGTTGTAGATGAGGCACTAGTTTGTTTAAGATGATTCTTAATAACGGGAAGTAAAGAACAAACATCAGTATCATGTTCTTTAGATTCACAGATAAGACACATTTCTATTTTATCCAAAGGACAGTCTCTTAGTGCATGCTTCTTCCTACATCTAGGACAATACATAGCCAATGGTTTAGTTTTGGCATTTGTTTTAGCTTGTAATCCATCCATAGTAGAGGATAATTGAACTAAAATCTATTATTTAAAATTTTCTAACTCATCCATTAGTTTGTTCATATCTGGGTTTAGAATTTTCACCGACTTTCCTTTTCTAGGTCCACCCCTTGTTTTGGAATAGCTTCTATAAATCTCCTTAATTTCATTCATTCTTAACTGATCAATGTCTCCACCTCTTATCAAATTAAGGGATTCTCTAGATTCATCATCTAAACCTTTAAGAAAAATGGTTCTACTTAACTCCTCTTGTTAGTGCAAATCTACAACACCCCCTAAAGGACCTCCAGATCTGTTGTACAGAATGGGGTCATTTAGTGTGATTGCACAACATTGAATTTTCTCCAAGGTGTGGGAACCTGCCAGATGAGAAAATTCTCTAGAGAAAGTTGGTTCTTACTCCTCTGTTTAGGTGTATGCATGAATTTTGCAGAGGTTTAATGTTAAATCCTACTCTAAATTCCAAGGAGATAGAGATAAGGGATGCAAAAGGAAACAAAACTAAGTAAAATGGTGATACACCAAAGGAGTGATGAACTTTTGTCTTGCAAATAAACAAAAATCATAGAGATGTAACACCAAGCATGCACATATTGCAAGAATGTAATGAAAGACCAGAAAACAATAATAAACGCATGAGAGGATTGGAAGATCATTCACAAAACATGCATTACCATTCCTGAATTTGATACAATGCATTACATTGGCAGAAAGACAAAAAACATGTCGCAGGTTCCATGGAAGGTCTAAAACTCCTTGAATTCACGTGCTAAGGGGAAGAGGGGAGTTTGCTAGAACAAAAACGTCCATACGAATGAGCCAAAATTGACTTTTAATGGTGAAGCAGAAGAAGGGAAAGAAAAAAATGTGGGAATAATGGTTTATGAGCTCTACTACCAATCAAATCCCTTCAATTTCACCTGCAAAGTGATGGGCTTCATGGACAAACCCATACGCCAAAGTACCTTGCTTTGCAGATCCAAAAAATGACCCATACTTCATTAATTTTGGTGGTTGAATGTCAATTATGTATTTTTTGCGTGCCAGAGATATTTTCTCATTTTTATCCCACCAAAATCCACCAAAAAACAAAATTGAATAGTCCATCATGTGGAGAATTTCAATAGCTTTCCAATGATATAAAAAATGCAAAAATCCGAGCTCTGGATCAAAAGATATGGGCCTCTGAAGATTCAAAGCAAAAATGACATTTTAGGGCAAAAATCGGGTCAACGGGCCAAAACTTGAAAATTTTCTTCTTTTTTAAATTTGGGAAAATTCCCCAAAAAATCCTCGTGCTCCACCGCTCTGCTGCCATGTGGCACTCTTTGATTCAATGATGGAATCGCTGGCTCAAACTCCAACTTTTTCCTTTGATTTCTCATCGGGAAAATTTCCCAAACTTTCCCTGCGCCCTGCTGCTCTGAGACACGTGTCAGCTTCTGGTTTGGTGCAGAGGTGCAGGCCAACCTTTTTCCCCTTTGTACTTTAGCCACTTTGTAAAAATTTCCAAAGTTCTTCCGCCGCTTCGACCTGCGCCGCTAACAAGACACGTGTCGTCCCCTTAATGCTCGGTGGGCTTTCGCTCGGATTTTCTCCATTGACCCCTTTGATCCCTTTGCTAAAAAACCAAAAATTTCTCTGACCTTCGCCGCTCCACCTTGCCACGTGGTGCCTTTTCATTGGCTGTAGGCTTCCCTTGGGAAAATTTCCCCAAAAAACTCCACCGAGCCATAACTCGAAATTTACAAGGAGTTAGGAGGAAAAGTTTACCTTTTTGGAAAGAGGAAGAAAAATTCTATCTGATGAAGCCATCTCCAGGAACTTTTGAGTGCTTGAAATGTGTAAAATTCGATATTGAAGCACAAGGGAGGGAGGAAAGAAGGCAAGTTAGCCAAAATAAGTAGGGGCTTATTTTGGATAACAATTTTGGTGACTCAGAGGGGTCATCTGCCTGCTGGATGGAGTGACCAGTTGTTTGAAGCAATCTATTGGGAAATGGAGTCATCAATTTAACTTGCTTGTTACTCTCAACTCATAGAAAATATCTAGAATGAAGATTGTGAGAGTAGCACATTACTTGATCTGGAGCATGATCTGATAAAGATGCATCCTTGGGGTAGAAAAACTTGTGCCAAATCACTTAGGGAAAAGTAAATCTAAGCTACTACAAAACAATGTGCACAAGCACTTGGAGGAATGAGAAATCTAAGTTAATATGTACAAGGTGAGAAGTTTCCCTTCTAGTAGCAATGTTTTAGATGGATTCCATTAATTGGAATCTGCAGTTCTTCACCATCCAATGTAGACAATTGGAAGGCATTACTGTCTTTGCATTTTGTGACCATGTAAGGGCCACTCCAAATGGCATAAAATTTTGAATGCCTACCTGGCTTTGCTCAGTCTACATCCCATTTCAACACTAAATCTCCAACTTGGAAAGTTCTAGCCTTAGCTTTTCTATCAAAGCTTTTCTTGATTAAAGCTTGATCCTTCTCCATTGTTTGGGCTGCATGCTCTCTGATTTCTTAGAGTTCCATCAATTCTGCATATCTAACCTCCATGGGCTCAAACTCTAACAATTCCAATTGCTTCATGAGTTCCAATGTTGGCAACTCAAGTGACATAGGTAAGATTGCCTCTCTCCCATAAACAAGTTTGAATGGAGAGTTCCCTGTGGATCTTTTGCGAGTTATCCTATCAACACATAGAGCCGATTTGAGCTTAGTGTGCCAAGTCCTCTGATTCTCATCAAGAGTCCTCTTGATGATCCTTAATGGATTCTTGTCTGTAGACTCAGCTTGGCCATTACCTTGGGGGTAATAATTTGATGAAGTGCTCAAATAGATCCCATTTCTAACAGCCCATTCAGTTACCATTGATCCTATGAATGCCAATGCATTATCTGATATTATAGTGGCAGGTATACCAAATCTGATTGTTATCCCCTCATAGAAGTCTAGAATGCTAGATTCATTTACCTCTTTGAGTGCCACCGCCTCAGTCCATTTGGTGAAGTAGTCTGTTGCTATTAGAATCCATTTGTGCCCTTGGCTTGAGTTTGGATTAATGACTCTAATGAAGTCCAAACCCCATTGCATGAATGGATGGTCAACTGAGATTGGGTGCAATGGAAGTGCTGCTAATCTCTCTTTGCCTGTGAAGAATGCACAATTCTTGTACCTCTTGATCCATGCATAACAATCACTAAACACCTTGGGCCAATAATAACTAGCCTTCATGATCTTGAGAGCTGTCATTCTTGAAGCAAAATGACCCCCAGCTGATCCACCATGGAATTCTTATAACATTCTCTCAATCTAATTTGTCTCAATGCACCTCAGCAACACTCCATTAATATCCTTTTTGAACAAGACACCATCAACAAGTGCATACAGAATAGCTTGCAATCTGAAGTGTCTTCTTTTGGATTTGTTCATCTCTGGAGGGCATAGGCTTGTTTGTAAGAATTTCATTATGTCTTGGGTCCAGCAAGGAGTGAGCATACCACCATTTTCTTCTTGAACATCTCTTTGTTCTTGGCTGTCTTGTAACACCAAAACAACATTCTTCTCTTTGTTTGCTTCAACTGATTGGCTCAAGGCCAATTGCTCACACAACCCCTTTCCTCAGACCAGATTGGTGAATTTGATCTCAATGTCATACTCCATGACACGAGTAATCCAACCCGCACATTTTTCATTTAGATCTTTGTTGAGGAGGAAGTCTTTAACTCCCACATGGGAAACCAATAGTTGAACTTTGTTGTTTGAAACTAGATGCTTAAATTTCTTCAAGCTTATAATCACTGCAAGAACATGCTTCTCAATGAAAGAATACCTTACTTCATAGTCCTCCAAGCTCTGGCTAAAGAAGGCAATTGGTTGCTCTGCATTTTCTTCATTTTGTTGTACTAAAATTGCAGAAATTGTATCATCACCGCCAAATGCATAAAGGATTAAATCTTTGGAGAAATCTAGGTTAATGAGAGTTGGAGCTTGTGAGATAGCTTCTTTGATTGCCTCAAAACTTGACTTACTTTCAGCTGTCCATTTGAATGCCATACTTTTCTTCAACATCATAGTTATTGGCTTGACAAGGGCTGCAAAGTTTGGAACAAACCTTTGAAAAAAATTAATTCTTCCCAAGAAACTTTGAAGATCCTTCTTATGTCTTGGCAATGGCAATGATTTTATTGCTTCAACCCTCTTTGGATCAATTGCTAACCCCTCTTTGGAAACGATGTGGCCTAGGAGCTTGCCTTCATGAGCTAGAAAAATGCATTTTTTGGGATTGAAGGATACCCCAAATTGTCTACATCTTTGAAACACTTGTCTTAAATGAAAGAGATGATCTACTGCACTTTTAGAAAAAACAGTAATATCATCTAGGTATATCAACACTAGATGCATGTTATAAGATATTTTTAAAGGACGTAATAAGATTACTCACCATGTGTACACATTGAATTTCACTTTGAATTTGAGGGAGAAATTCAAAGTGAATATCTAGAATTCCTTCTGCTAGAAGAATAAAAGGGTACACAATAAGATGACCCACCATATTCCTTATTCTTTGTTCTTTCATTCATTTATCCTATATTATTTGGAGTGACAAGGTGATTACCCATTGCCGGGGAGACAATCCATTTTAGCGTGGGTAATGTTGGATGGACAAGAATGGCCTAATTTTTGGGTGCATGAATGTAGGGCACTAGAAGAGCGTGCGGTGCTACATTATATCTGAAGCGCCCAAGATCAGGACTTAGCCATTTCTATTTTAAAAGATATTTTTGGAGTTCACATGCTGAGCACACAAAGACATGAAGACTTGCGGTCCACGCAATGGTATTTTGGGAACTAGCAACAATCGATCAAGGAAGGAAAATGCTGCACTTTTCCCTTGCATTGTACAACTTGTGTAAATGTCAATCAAGGAAGGAGTTTCTACCTTTCAAGATGCATGAATGTGTGTAACTTTGTGTGCATGGTTTCCTCTCATCATTAACGTTATGAGTATAGTTGTTATAGGCATCTTGTGTTTCTTCCACTTCTCCCTTTTATGCACTTTGCAAGCATAGTGATCCAACAAGATCTTTGTATCTTCATAGATGAATCGA
Organism: Taxus chinensis; assembly: GCA_019776745.2. Taxonomy (NCBI): domain Eukaryota; kingdom Viridiplantae; phylum Streptophyta; class Pinopsida; order Cupressales; family Taxaceae; genus Taxus; species Taxus chinensis. The sequence goes on from CM034152.1 coordinate 769,013,437, forward strand.
AGGACATAGTGTTTAGGTTTTTCCACCTCACTAGAGAGCTTCACTTTGATTTCCTCTATATTGAATGTCAAACTAATCTAGTTACTGGGTGTGAACTTTGTAATTGGCCTACTCACGACAATAACCTTCCTTTCCTAATTTCTTTCCTTTTCCCCTCTTCACTGTAATTTCCTCCCTTGTACCTTGTACAAGCACTTTACCATAGGTTCAATGGAGTGTCCCTATGTGATCCCTGGCTGATTTTTCCAACCCACAACATTTAGTTTAGGATTAGATTAGTTACATTCAATTAAGGGAGTTGTACCATTTAATGCAGAGGCGTAGCCCCATGAACGTTGGCGGAGAAACCTAATTTTCCCATCTGAAAAATTTTCTCAGCAACAAGCTACCTCTTGATAAAATGATCATGGATGCGAGTGTACAAGATCCTCCTCACAGTGAGTACCTACACAACAAAGATAAACTCAACAATAAAATGATTAGTAGATAGGAAGGTGGGTTACCTAACAACGTCAGTCCCGAGAAGTGAAAAATTCCTAGGATGGATGTCAATCCACTTTGATAAAAGATAAATAAAACAATAATGGATAAATGATAAGATGTAACATAATTTGAAAAGTGCTAGATGAGATAAAATACAGATCTGATAACAAAAAATAATGAAAACTGAACCAAACCTGATCGGGTCGATGGCGACCTGAGACTGCTAGGCATAGTCGACAGTGACTAGTAGATCTGAAAAGGTGATATGAAGCTGATCTAGGACTGATGATGATGCTGAGATGATGCAGATGATCTGGATCTAATGGGAACATAAAAGATGCAAGAAAATTGTTGAATTTGATGAGAAAATTGATATTTTTTGATCCGGTTGATGACGACTGGGATGGATCGACAATGATTGAGTATGATGAAGATGAGATCTGAAGCAATAGGTGTGTAGAATGAAAAAATTGGGAGATCTGAGGAACTATGGGATTAGAAAACAAATTGTTGTAAGGGTGAATGAAAGATAATAAAATAGATGTGGATCAGGTCGATGACGATTGTGCAGAGTCAACGATGACCAGGAAGGGATATTGGGTTTGATGGAAGAAAATGGATGGAAAAGACGAACTGCAGAGAGAGACTGATGATTACTGATGCAAGGATAGAGCTCTAAGGTGATTGGTAAACCTGTAAGGTTGATGGACAAGAGGGATGGAATGACAAAGGGGGGCTCCAAGAAAGCTCTAATTCTCAAAGATCTTCAAAATGACATGCATGGTCTTCAAAACAACCCAAAGATGATAACAAAAAATCCAAAGAAGAGATATAGACAGTCAAATTCGAAAGAAAGCTTGAGATCTCAAATTGCATCCTTAAGAGAGGAGGGGTATGGGCATATTTATAGGGTTGACGGTGACCCGTATGGGTTGTTGATGACTACGAAAGACCCTTGATTTGGGTAGTGGAGATGTGATTAACTCGATGCAAAGGGCCTAAAAGGAGTGATATTAGGGTTTCGAGTGGTTAATGCGGCTTAGGGTTGCTTAGGGAGGATAAAAGGTGATTGGGGGATAGGAAAGCATTAAATGAGGGTAGGTAAGAACCTAGGGATGATAAAAAGGATGTTTAGGGAGGATAAAAAGGATTAAATGAGGGTTTAAGGATAATAAATGGGATCTGATTAGGATAATATAAATATTATTAGGAATTGATTAAATTGGATTAAGGGTGATTAAATAAATGATGGGATTTAGATATGAAAGTGGGAAATTTGAATAAATGGGATTTAGGAGGGAAAGGGGAATTTGGATAGGAAGAGAGATATGTATGTGAGAAATGACGACGAAGGGGAGCAAACGTGGGGTGAGAGACAATGTATACCAAATATTAGTGTCTACACCTTGGATGCAACAACCTTTGTATTTTGCTTTGGGGATTTATCCCACATTTATCGAGAAAAAGAGTGCCTAAGTGTTTATATACAAAAATGCTTTCATTGTAAAGTGTGGTAAGTAGAGGCTCCACAAACTTAGTCTATATTTCAAAGCAAGGAAGCATTGAAATTTTTCTATGACACGAAGGAAGACTTGAGAGTTTATGAGATCAAGCTATGTGGCAAGATCTCGTTGTCTCGTAAATAGGAAAAATTGGAGGGAAGACAACAAAGGTTGAAGCTTCAAAGTGTTTGAGAATACAAGATTGTGCCATGTGGCGCGATCCTGTAAACAAGTATTCATATAATTTGAAGAATTGACAAAGACATAGTTAAGAAGATTTTGGAACCCGAAACTATGAGATCCTACCATGTGGCAGGATGTCATAGTCTCACAATTCAGAAGAATTTCAAGTTTGGCAAATAATTGGGGAAAGGCCTCCACAACACGAGAATACGAGATCATGCCATGTAGTGCAATCTCGTAGAATTGAGTTTATAGAGGAACAAAGAAAGAGACAATGAAGGTTGAAGGTTCCCAAAACATCCACAAATATGGATTGTGCCACATGGAACCATCATGTAAACCCGTACTTGTAGTGTTTGAAAAAAAGTATAAAGTATTGAGCTCGGAGACTTTGAAGGAAAAGCTCCTAGATTATGCCATGTGGTGCAATCCAATGAACTCACCGAAGTTGAATCTCAGGAGACATAAGGGAATGACACAAAGTTGAATAAAGTGCAAAGCTACTAGATGGCACCACACGACACAATCTGGCAAGCTTGCAATGTGTAGGAAATAGAGAGAAAGCAAAAACAATCCATGGGAGAATGAACTAGATGCTGTCACATGTCTCTCTTTTCCACAAAGGTCAGATCTTAATTCAAATTTAACATCCTTCCTGCCATCATTTAAGGAAATACAACAAAGACAACATCCGACAACCATAACTCCTTCTACAAAGCATCAAATCAAGTGTGAATGGATCCATTGGGAACCTCTCTAGGAATGCTTTTGAATAATATTTGTTTCAAGTCACGAACCACCTAATATTGGAAGCAATTAGCAACTCGAGCTCCCAACTGTCATTTTCTTGGTGAATGCAAAATCAAATCAAAATATAGAGCTTGAAGTAGAATTAATCTTTTGGGCCCAACACCCATTTTATCTTTTGTGCAGTTTCAAACTAAAAGACCATATACATATCTTCAAACTATTCGCTATACAACTATGAGTGACATTTTTGTCACTATTCCTCTTGGCATTTCCATTGCACCCTACCGGTGCTATTACTAATTTATATAACTAGCGCATACTAGTGTTGCAAACATATGGAACCCCTAGAAAGTAGGCACTACACTTTTTTAAGAAAAAGACTATTTATTCATTTCATATTTAAAGAGAATAAATATTGAGCCCGGACCCCGTAGAGGGACCGCATTTGTATGTCCAAATATGACCGTTAATCCATCATATGAATAATTAATACCCATTAACAATAATCACAATTAATTAGGGCCCAACGCAGCGGAGAAATTCAAATCTGCCCATTTGAAACCCACTCCAAAAAAATAAAATAAAATTGTTTTGAGAACCCAGAAACATTTTATCGCAATCTTTTTGAGTTCCATACATTCACACTGACATTAATTCAAACCTTCAACGGTCATCTCATATGCTTTTTCTTCATCTGTTTATTGTATTCACGGGGAAAAAAAAACGGGTTTGATCTTACGCAACTAAATGACGAAGTGGGTTTGAGTGTATTCAAGAAAGTAACAATTGGGTCTCATCTTATTCACCAAAATAACAAGAGGGTCTGATCTTATTCAGCAAAATAACAGGTGGGTTTGATCCAATGGAACAAAACAAGTGGGTTTGATCTCCCTAGTACATACACATCAAGATTCAACTTTGCTTGAAATGTTATATCAATGATATACCAGAACCAGCTTTAGTGAGAAGGAAGAAAGACTTTGCAGATCAGAAATGAATATGAATTTATCTTCAAAACAAACCAGGCCTCCAGGAAGTGCACAGAAAAACAGCCCTTGCACTGTAAGAATATTTTTATATAAACCCTCATGTAAATACTTTCGTTTCCAGGTCCAGATCTAACATGGGTATTTGTGTGTCTGTGAGTAGAAATCCAATGAGGTACTGCATCTATAATAGAATTTCACATCTAACATTAGATGGCTGTTTGCGTATTAATTAGCAGAATAGAAATCCATCAAGGCACTTACGTGTTTTGTACAGGCTTTCATGTCAAACATTAGATGGGTGTTTGTTTATTTTTTGGTAGGATGGAAATCCAAGGTCCTGATGTGTTGTATTCGGCAATGCAGCACAAGGAAAATCATGACGAGGTGGGCGCCAGCCCCCTGGATAAGAGGCAGAAGACTGGGCGTGACATTTTTGGGGTTGGCAAAGTAACGGCATCCCCCAAGCTCAGGGTTAGGCAGGCCTTTACAGAGGTGCATAATGTGGGTCAAGAACCTGCTGCAGATGTTGCTGCTAACAATGGCAACCACTCAGATGTGGTTGCTGAAGAATTTACAAAGGAAGATGTGGATGCCCTGCTCAACATGAAGATGAAAGGGAAAGCTAAATTTGATTACAAGGTATGCATGATTCTGGATCTTTTGTGTGCATTTCTATATCTCTTCGAAAACCTCCAAAATACTTATTTCACACTTGGAATCCCTAAAAACCCTCGAAAGTTTTTGTTGTCCAATTGTTGCTGTCGAAGAAAATTATGCAATTTCAGAGACTATGTAAAATGGGCGTGGAGGCTTTTTTGTATTGTTTTGTGGGGAATCTACACTCTGGAAAAGTACACGCCTCTGATGGGCAGATGGTTCAGTGGAAAATATCCAGTAGTGTTGATAATGAGGTCCTAGGTATGTGCCATAGCTGGTTCATTTTTTATAACGCTTTTAAGCGCAAGGTACTATAGAATTTAACAGAAAATTTTGAGGAACAATGTGAAATAAAGCAATGGATGCAGTGTCCTAAACAATAGGAGAGTGGAAGCATTGATTGTGAACCGAAGAGCTGAAGCCTTTTAAAGAATAGGCATAGACCTACTTTTGGATGAACCCATACAGAAGACATAATGCCTCTGGCTTCCTCACCAACAATATCCAGTGTTGGACGAGCTTTTGGAGAAGACAAATCCTTTGGTTCCTCCATCCCTCAATACCATCCCACGGAGAAGACATAATATTGGCACCAGATGGGGCTAAGCCAAACTCTTGCCTGGTGCTTATTGTTCATATCCCTTTGCGGGTTAATCTCTATGAATGTCAGCCTTGAACTTGAAAGCCCTAATAAGCATGGCTTAGTGTTTGAACAATGAGCCTCACTGGCTTTATCCCCTCCCCAGACCCACAATAGTAGGAAGCCACAAACAGTCTGCTAGTTTTACACCTCTGTAATGCACTCATCATAATCAATTTCTTTGATTATAATCTGAATTGTTTGATGGGGGATGGTTTGGTGATGAACAGGGTAAGACTGAGCAGATGACGGAATACATAAAGAAACTACGAGCTTGCCTTCGATGGCTTCAGGAACTAGAAGAATCCTCCACCTTACAAAAGCAGCACTTGCAGGATCAACTCTTGCATGAGAGAGATGAATTTAAACAGACTGGTAATCACAGCTTATCGACTATGACATTGTTGAAGTCTTCACCTTGCCTTGAGTATGTATCTGATTGGTGTGCACTGTGCATTTAGAATTTGTTATTCTAACGGTTTTAACTTTTTAATGCAATTCCAGAGGATGCTTTCAAAATTAGGGAGCAAGAGTTACAGATGACCATCTTGGATCTCAAGAAAACCTGCTCTAACCTAGAAGATAGACTTCAAAAAGCAGAAGCTGAGAAACAGGTCTTTATTACTTCCTAATGGGACAACTGAATTTTTCAAACCAACTTGCAGTGATATGTGTGCATCCTAGCTGATAGTCCAACTGTCACCTTTACATAGTCATCTTTATTGCTTCCTTTCACTTTACAGGCTCTAATCGAAGCTCAGAAAAAAGAGATAGAAGCGCGTGAAGAAGCAGAGAAGATACAGAGACACTTGTCTGAGGAACTTGTAAAAGCTCAGAAAGAGGCCTCAAGTACCAACCAACAGGTAGGCTCTATATTCAATTCCACTGCACCGGTTCATTTTTCGAGGGTTGTTGTGTGTCCATACACCATATGACTATCATTTACTATGTACTGAGTAGAAATGTTTGAAAACAGGTGGATTCTCTCCAGGATATCAATAAGCGTTTGCAAGAGTACAATGCTAGTTTGCAGCAGTACAATGGTAAGCTTCAAAGTGACGCTGCATCTACAGCAGAAGCTATTTCAAGAGTCCAGAAAGAAAAATCCACTATGATGGAAACTCTTAGTACTTTAAGAGGCCACTCTGCAGCTGTTCAGGAGCAACTAGTCAATGCTAGGGTAGGTTTCTTTTCTTCTTGGCCTAGGTAAACCATATTTATATCCAGATATATTCACACCCTTTACTCATTTTTTGCGTTTGAAAATATTTATGAAATAAGAATGTTTTGGCTCAAGGGAGAAGGCTACTGTTGCTTGCTTGAACTTTATCTGACATGGTTTTTAAAATAATGTATCTGGCATGGTTTATAACATAATTTTCTTACTTCAACACTATTTGTAGGTATTCTGAATGTACCCTAACTTTAAAATGTCTTGTTGGTTGTCAATCAATACATTTCTTGCTAATTGCTTATTTCTGTAATATTATTTATCAATATATTTCTCAATTCACCTTGAGAAGTATAGTTAATGATAATTTTGTTATATTCCAGGCCTCACAGCAGGAATGTATAAATCAAAAAAAGACCTTGATGGAAGAAAATGATCAACTGCGTGGGGATCTTCAGCGAATTACAGATGACAGAAACCAACAGGCTGCACAAGTGCAAACTTTGACGGCTGAGGTTAGAAAATACAAAGAATGCACTGGCAAGACTGCTGCAGAGCTCGAGCAACTTGCCACCAAGACAACAGCTTTAGAGGCAAGCCTATGGTGATTTTTGATTGAACATTTTTTATATGTGCCATTATAGACTGCTGGCATATCTAAACATCTTAGTTGTTCTTCTACAGGAAAGTTTTTCCTCCCAAAGTGAACATATAAGAAACTTATGTATAAAGCTTGAAGTTGCAAACCATAAGTTGCAGGTATGTCAAATTTTCCATGTCCAAGACATTGACAGATTGAAATTTGAAGCAATGTGTGCTTTGAAGATTTGTTTTCATGAAATTTATGCAGCTAAGGCATAATGTGCTCCTATCCACAGATACAAGAGTCATCTGCTTTGATTATGAAGATTTGTTTTAATGAAATTTCAAATTTATGCAGCTAAGGCCTAATGTGCTTCTGTCCGCAGATACAAGAGGCATCTGCATTGCAACACAGAGAAGTATTTGATGAGCAGAAACAAAAGATAGAAGAACTACAACAACGACTTCAAGAAGCTGAACTTCAAAATTTTGAAGGAGAGCTTGTTCGGAGAAAATTGCACAACACCATCTTGGTAATGTGTGATCGTATCTTGTTTACTTCTGAATTTAAACACAATCTTTATGTTTTTTTGTACAGAAAACTAAGTAACTTGATTACACATTTAGGAACTCAAAGGAAATATCAGGGTCTTCTGTAGAGTGAGGCCAATGATGCCAGAAGATGAATGCACGGGCTCAGATTCATTGGTTGTGCAATATCCTACATCAACTGAACTCATTGGCCGAGGCATTGATATGATACAGGGTCCAGGTGAACCTTGCTTTAATATTGGAAGCTCCTGTTACAGCAATTAATGGGGTTTCCTTGTATATATGTTAAGCTTTCTTGCTTATGATATATTTTTATCCCTTTTTTGATACTCTATTCTGTCATGTAATGCCATCCATGATTTATATTGCCATTGGCAGGACAGAAGCATCCATTTATCTTTGATAAGGTATTTGGACCAGAAGTTGGGCAAGACGAGGTCTTTGTAGAGATATCCCAGCTTGTTCAAAGTGCTTTGGATGGATACAAGGCAAATTACTCTATTCCCTCTTCTTGTTCTATTTACTTGGTGATGATTTAATTTGGATAACTGACTTGAAGTTTGTTATAATAAAAATAGTGTTATAAAGACTTTATTTTTGACAAGCAACTTCTCAATGAAAAATAGATATGGATGTTACAAACACACAACTATACTATCATTTTAGTTGATGCGTGGACTATTGATCTTGAGTCCCCTTCCTTGTTTTAAGTACCATAAAATTTGTGAATCTAATATGAGAGTCAAGAGTGAGTTGTTGGGATATTTAGGACACTGTTTCTTAACAAGCCTTTCTGTTTCCAACATTGCATTTTGGTAAACTCTTGTCAAAATTCTGAAAAAATCTCTAAATTCTAAAGGATAATCCTTGCAAAATAACTATATCATAATTAGAACCAAACAAAATTATAAGATCACATCATCTTGGTTACTTCTTTTAAACATATTTCTACCTGACAATTGCCACCCCACCAAGTTGGGAACCAAAGTGAACTATGATGGCCACATTTGATTGGTACATATTCGCCATTATTGGAATTGAGGCTTCTTCTTTCAATTTGGTGCACACTTTGAGAGATTTCAACTATCACTATCGAGGATTGGCACTAAATAAAAGAACTAAGAGTGGTTTCATCTAATAATTAGAGAAAATTTCCAAGCTCTATTTTGTTAAAAAGATTTTCTTCCGAATCAAGAGTGAGTTGTTGGGATATTTTGTCCGATGTTTATTAACAAGCACTTTTGTTTCCAACATTGTGTTTTGATAAACTCTTGTCAAAATATTGAAGAATCTCTAACCTAAAGGATAATCCTTTGCAAAATAATATATCATAATCATAACCCAACAAACTGATAAGATTACATCTTGGTTACTTCTTTTAAACATATTACTACTGATGATGGCCACCCCACCATGTTGGGAACCATAGTGAAGCATGATGGGCACATGTTATTGGTACAGATTTGCCATTATTGGAATTGAGGATTCTTCCTTTAATTTGGTGCACACTATGAGAGATTTCAACTATCACCATCAAGGATTGGCACTAAATAAAAGAATTAAGAGGGGTTTCATCTAATTATTAGAGAAACTTCCCAAAATAACTATATTATAATCATAACCCAACAAACTGATAAGATTACATCTTGGCTACTTCTCTTAAACATATTACTAACTGATGATGGCCACCCCACCATGTTGGGAACCATAGTGAAGCATGATGGGCACATGTTATTGGTACAAATTTGCCATTATTGGAATTGAGGCTTCTTCTTTTAATTTGGTGCAGACTATGAGAGATTTCAATTATCACTATCAAGGATTGACACTAAATAAAAGAATTAAGAGGGGTTTCATCTAATTATTAGAGAAACTTCCCAAGCTTTATTTTGTTTAAGTTTAAAAGATTTTCTTTCCGAATCAAGAGTGAGTTTGGATATTTTGTCCAATTTTTATTAACAAGCAATTATGTTTTGAAAACTCCTGTCAAAATTCTGAAAAATCTTTAACGCCTAAAGGATAATCCGTTGCAAAATAACTATATCATAATCATTACCTAACAAAATGATAAGATTACATCTTGTTTACTTCTTTTAAACATAATACTACTCGATGATGGCCACCCCACCAAGTTGGGAACCATAGTGAAGTATGATGGGCACATTTTATCGGCACAAATTTGGCATTATCGGAATTATCAAGGATTGGCACAAAATAAAAGAATTAAGAGGGGTTTCATCTAATTATTAGAGAAACTTCCCAAGCTTTATTTTGTTAAAGTTAAAAAGATTTTCTTTCTGAATCAAGAGTGAGCTGTTTGGATATTTTGTCCGATGTTTATTAACAAGCAGCTATGTTTCCAACAATGTGTTTTTATAAACTCTTGTTAAAATTCTGAAAAATGTCTAGTCTTTCTTGCATTTTCATCATTCTATCCATCTTAATAACAAGTGCATGAAAACCCTCAGGATGGGAGCATTGAACCTTTGATACCACTGTAATGTCCCTTCTTGGGGACTGTTAGGAAACTATGCAAAGCTGAGCACAAAATACAATTTTCAAATTTATGAGCAGGCTGTTAGTGACTGAAGTTGAATGTGTGAAACCCTCATAAGCTGCCAGAAAACTCTCTCCTAGGGCATCGACCTCTTTTGGAGGTTCAACCTTGCTTTTGCACCCTTAAACACCTCAAAAACAACTATTAGATAGTCTCCAAAATTATTACTAATTACCAGCAATCATATCATGCAAGAAAATATGAATTTGCAAGATTTTGAATTCCTCAGACAATAGAATTAATTTATATTTCTATATCTGAAATAAACTACAATGAGCTTCAAAAAATATTGAATCACCGCCAAAATTCATGAACTTCATATGATGGCTCTTAAAAATATGGAGAATGTTATTCCAATCTTAAAACCACGAAATTATTACAAGCAAGTACCAAATTGCTCCCCTAAGTGGGTCGCGCCACCTTGGAATGGCCAAAACACGCCACAAGTAAGTCGCTCCACCTTGAAATTGTCAAATATGCATTAACAATCAGAACTAGGGAAAAATATCTTCAATTGATGACCAAATAGCACCTTAGGGCAATTTGTCTAGGGATGGAAATAAAGATAACAACATTGAAAGATCCCTCAAGGGGGTGGAGACTCCACTCCGGTGTTGAAGTCTTCCCTCTACTTGGTGAAGGGTTTCGTCCTCACACAAGACTCTCCAAGGGTTTTCACAAGCAATCTAAAAGAATAATAGAATTCACATATGATCAATAGCCAAACAACCTCCTTTTATATCATAAGGGGTGCTAACAATACCATAATGGTGGACCTCATAAAGTGCTTTAATAATCCATTACAACTTGAGCCTACATGCTCACGGAATTAACTAATTAATTTATTAAGTTCTTCTTTTTAGAGCGCTTGGCTTCCCAATAGGAATACATCATAAAAATAAAAACAAGTCCTAAACTATCACCAGATATCTTCAGAAACGTTCGTCTTGCTTCGACCCTTAGTCCCACGAGGAAGAAATGGGATAAGGTATTCAAGTGCGCTAGTCTCCAAAAAGGGACATGGCACACCTAAAGGATAAACCTTTGCAAAATAACTATATCATAATCATAACCCAACAAAATGATAAGATTAAATCTTGGTTACTTCTTTTAAACATATTACTACCCGATGATGGCCACCCCACCAAGTTTGGGAACCATAGTGAAGTATGATGGGCACATTTTATTGGTACAAATGATGGGCACCAAGTTGGGAACCATAGTCAAGTATGATGGGCACATTTTATTGGTGGGCACATTTTATTGGTACAAATTTGCCATTATTATAATTGAGGCTTCTTCTTTCAATTTGGCGCACACTTTGAGAGATTTCAACCAATTACTTCAATATGCTTCTATTGCTAGAAGATCCAAGGGATCAACGGGTCAAGTGCTATTGCAATTACTTGAATTGTGTTTGGATAACATTATTTTTCGATTGGGAAAGGTGTTTACCATTCTTGGAGCCAAACAATTAGTTACGCCCCTATTCATCGGCGCCCCATGCGACCTCTCTATTTTAGAAAGTAGAGGAGAGGTAGATATATAGAGATGGCCCTCTATTTACGCTATGTTCCGATTGTTATTTTTGTTTCTGGATTCGTGATCTATCCATTAGGGCATTTTGGTTGGTTTTTTGCACCTAGTTTTGGTGTAGTGGCTATTTTCCGATTTCTTCTCGTTTTTCAAGGTTTTTATAATTGGACCGTAAATCCATTTCATATGATGGGAGTTACCGAAGTATTGGGTGCTCCTCTTTTATGTGCTATTCACGGTGCTATTGTGGAAAATACTTTATTCGAAGATGATGTTCTATCCCGTCCATCTGATCCAATCTAAATATCTAGGCGAGGGGGGGCTCGGTTGATACGTCTCGATCTCCCACCATAGAATCAACATAGACCTCCTGAGCATGGGTTTGGGGCTCTGAACTATCCATTCCATCTGGAGAGTGAGGGGTGAGCTTGGTTTAATTGGCACTCGATTTATGCTTACACTATCAAGGATTGACACTAAATAAAAGAATTAAGGGGGGTTTCATCTAATTATTAGAGAAACTTCACAAGCTTTATTTTGTTAAAGTTAAAAATATTTATTTTCCGAATTAAGAGTGAGTTGTTGGGATATTCTATCCGATGTTTCTTAACAAGTAGGTATGTTTCCAACATTGTGTTTTCCAACATTGTGTTTCCATTCCATCTGGAGAGCGAGGGGTGAGCTTGGTTTAATTGGCACTCGATTTATGCTTGCACTATCAAGGATTGGCACTAAATAAAATAATTAAGAGGGGTTTCATCTAATTATTAGAGAAACTTCACAAGCTTTATTTTGTTAAAGTTAAAAATATTTATTTTCCGAATTAAGAGTGAGTTGTTGGGATATTCTATCCGATGTTTCTTAACAAGTAGGTATGTTTCCAACATTGTGTTTTGATAAACTCCTCTCAAAATTCTGAAAAATCTCTAATGTCTGAAGGATAATCCTTTGCAAAATAACTATATCATAATTATAACCAAACAAAAATAAAATTATAAGATTACATCTTGGTTACTTCTTTGAAACATATTACTACTCGATGATGGCCACCCCAGCAAGTTGGGAACCAAAGTGAAGTATGATGGACACATTTTATTGGTACAGATTTGCTATTATTGGAATTGACGCTTCTCTTCTTTCAATTTGGTTCACACTTTGAGAGATTTCAACTACCGCTATCAAGGATTGGCACTAAATAAAATAATTAAGAGGGGTTTCATCTAATTAGTAGAGAAACTCCCAAGCTTTATTTTGTTAAAGATAAAAATATTTTCTTTTCTTTGTGTTTATTCCTTGATCTAGTTTTGAGCAAGGAAAAGAGGACAAGCCTAATGTATTGACATTACTTATTTTTAAAATCGTTGAATAGGAACAAACTCTTACCTTAATCTAGTTGCCACTAGTAAGTGCTTCTTATAATTGTCAATTAAGAATGTCAAACTCTTACCTTGATCCAGTTGGAACTAGAAGGTGCTTCTTATTGTGGTTGATTAAAAATGTTCTTATTTTTCAGAGAGATCCCCAGGGTTGGCATTATGTCTTTTGTATTGATGCCATTATGGCTGGCAAGTGTTTCTGGCTGTATTTGAATATCTAATCTTTTAAAGTTGCACATCTGGAGAGACCCCTTGAGTTTGACATTTTCTGCTTTGTTCATATCAGTGACCTTATATCCTTGTCTTAGGATGAGAATGAGTGAAGAAACGTACATTGATATACCTTATGGCACCAATTATTTGATAAAAGCTATAGGAATATTGCCCTCTTTTATTATGTTCATTTGAGAGGTATATTGTAAAGGATATCAGAGAGGTTTTTTGCCTTATGGCACCAATTATTTGATAAAAGCTATAGGAATATTGCCTTCTTTTATTATGTTCATTTGAGAGGTATATTGTAAAGTATCTCAGAAAGGTTTTTTGCCTTATGGCACCAATTATTTGATAAAAGCTATAGGAATATTGCCCTCTTTTATTATGTTCATTTGAGAGGTATATTGTAAAGTATATCATAAAGGTTTTTTGCCTTTGTCATTATATATCCATCTGGCATTACAGTAACCATAAAACATTAAATATGTATAATATTAATCTTTTGAAAGCATTGTAATATTTTTTGAGTTGACTATTCGCTAGTGAGATTGTGATAGAAAATACACGCATTTCAAATTCATTTTATACAAATAATGATCCATCACACTTATAGTAGAATACAAAAAAAGACCACTGAAAAGTGTAAGAACAGCAAAAAACCATAGATAGGCATTCTAAACATTAATTTGTATATGGTTACCGAAATACTAGGTCAAGGTAGGCCCCTTGAATAATTCTTTCTATATCATATGAGGATCACAAGGCTTGTTTCAGTTGCTTTCAATCATCATTCCAAAAAGACGAAAATGTTGGCTATTGAACGAGTCACTTATGGCCTTTGGAGGCAAATCCTTGTTCTAAGAATCTAATCCATTGAAATTTTGTTCTTCCTTTAAGGTTGTATTGACATATTAAAGTCCATTACGTAAAAACATGATTGTTTGTTTCTAAAGTTAGGATCATCTCTTGACTGAATCCAATTCTGCACAGTTGCCACTTGTAATTTTGTGAACTATAGTGTTGGCAGTTAGATACTTATATAAACCTTTGAGGCATATTAATCCAAAATGATTCTGTTGAAGCGAAAAAGTGAATACAGTGATAGCATTTCCATTTGTTTTTTCTTATAACTTATAAGACAGATAAGTTTGTTATCTCTGTTATCCAAGTTTTCAACCCTTTTGCGTAAATTTTAAGTTGGATGTTAAGTCTTGAAACACTTTTTGCTGTTGCTGAGCCCATGTTCAAGATTCTCTTGATTCTATCTTACAAAAGGAAAGATCTTCTTCCATGTGTTTTCAGAACTTGCAGTGGAATGGGGTGACAAATTAAGATCTATCAAGACTATAGTAATTAAGGATTGATTTAGAGACAAATGCTCATTGGATATCTATCATTTATTGTTCCTTTCTTGTAAATTCATCTCATTCTATTGGTTTTAACTTCTGTATATAGTTTTATTATTGAAATCTATTTATCATTTTCAAAATGCAATTGCAGGTATGTATTTTTGCATATGGACAAACTGGATCAGGAAAAACACATACAATGATAGGTAGAACAGATGTTGAAAATCAGAAAGGTGTCATACCAAGATCTCTGGAACAAATTTTCAAAACAAGCCAATCACTTGCCTCTCAAGGATGGACCTTTAGAATGCAGGTTGTGCTTCAGAATCTTTACATGCAAGTATAGGAGTTTCCAGAGAATTTTTAAAACCTGTATTTATTTTTAGTTATCTCAACTTTTATATTCCCAGGCATCAATGTTGGAGATTTACAATGAAACCATTCGCGATCTTTTGGTGAGCAATAAGTCCTCTAATGTAGATGGGGCACGAGTTGAGAATGGTACTTCGAATAAGCAATATACCATCAAACATGACCAAAATGGGAATACTAATGTCTCAGACCTTACCATAGTTGATGTTACTAACTGGAAGGAGGTTTCTTCTTTATTGCACCGAGCATATCAGAGCAGGTATGTCACAACGCATTTAATTTTCTTATAGCGAATTTCCATATAAAATCTAGTGTGATCAGGTATCTTTTAGAGCTATTGCAAAGTTTTATTTTTGTTAAGGGTAAAATGGCTACCACCTATTGAAGGAAAAGAGAACTCATTCTTGGAGTGTTCTTAGCAACCGAACTGTCGAGTGCATCTATTTCAAGATTGAACTCAGAAATAAAAAGTCTCACTTGGAATGTTTTTAAGGACCAAGTTTGACCATAATTTTACTTTGAGTATGTTTAAAGCATTTTGGACAAACAATGTAGCCCTAGCATCATCGAATCTTGCAAATTCATAAACCAAATAAGAATTTGCCAATCATACCACTGTTTTTGTAATGTTTTGATACATAAAAATGAGGGTTAGGCCCACAGTGAGATTCAGCTCAAGTTTATCAACAAAGTACCATGGTCGATAAATTGGGAGTAGAACAAAAATGTAAGGTCAAACAACAAATTACAACAGTTGTGACAGAACAAAACCAAAGTTCAGTACTAAAAAAAAAAATGAAACTAAGGCTAATTGGTTCTAGTATTGTCCTCCATTTCTTCATCTGGTCCGAGCCGACAACTGTCGAGCCTCCTTCTCTTGCTTCTTCTTCAAATGTCACTGCTGCTAGGGTCTCAGTCAAGTTATGGTCACCAAACATCCAAGTTGAAGTTTACTACATAAAGCATCCAATTTCTTTCCTTTAATAATTTCCTTGTTCGCTATATTCTTCAGTAGCAGAGTTACCTGATCAAGTTGAATCAGCTAATTGAATTCAAGGTGTTTCACATCCTCACGGATAGCATGAGTTTTACTAGCCCTGGACAAACCAGTCTGAATTATGCAACTTTCAGGGTGTCCAGTCTATAGGGATAGAAAGACCCATATTACTTATGGCTTGAACCAAATTATCAACAAAGGCCCCTTCCCCAAGTCTGGCAGCTAACTGGGCCTCAAACACATTAGTGACACACCATTAAAAAAGATTTTTATCTTTAATCCCTTCCACAAGAGCTCTTCCAGAACTCCATGGCCGGATCAGCAGTCATCATGTTCTTGTTCAGGATTATACCATGATTCATGAGTTGTTTATAAGCTTCAAGTCATAAATAAGGCCATGGTATAGGGAGTAGACATCATCTATACTGTATTAATGAATCATCCCACTGGTTTTATCCCGAATTACATTCAGGAATGATTTCTTCTTTTTAGCAGACCTAGCTTTATTCCTTGTAGACCGGTCTCCCTCACCTATTCTTCCATCTTCAAACAAGCCCAAATCTGTAGAAAACAGAGATAAGGAAAAATAATGACAAGAGGACTGAGTTCCATTATGAGGGTAATTAACAAAATCCTCTTTCTTCACACTGTTTCAGAAAAACAGAGAGACTTCTCTTGAAAAAAACAAGAAAAACAAAACCATAGAACTCTATCAACAGCAATCCAGGAATATATAATTTTCATGGCACCATAAATAATACAAGTCTTCAAATAAAAGAAGGACAACCAGTGGAAAAACCAATAAAGATTTTCCTTCAAAACAGAAATAGCAATCCATAACTTCGAGTCCCAAAAAGAAAGCGACATAGCACAAACCCAAAAGCCCACTGTAGGATTCTGAAAATCAGAGAAACCAGATTTAGGTCCATAGAACAACATGAATGCAATAATCACAACAACAAAAAGATTTAAATAATTTCCGTGGCACCATAAATGATACAAGTCTTCAAATAAAACTAAAAGAAAAATGACTAGAGGAAAAACCAATAAAGTTTTTCTATCAAAACAGAAATAGCAATCCATAACTCCCAGTCCCGAAAAGAAAGCGACATAGCACAAACCCAAAAGCCCACAGCAGAATTCTGAAAATTGGAGAAACCCGATTTAGGTCCATAGATCAACATGAATGCAATAATCACAACAACAAAAACATTTAAATTGACATTTATAAGTTAGTAATAGGAGATTCAAACATGTTATTTGCCTTAAGAGATTAGATGAAAACCATTAATGAGTACAAAATTTTGAAAAATGACTCGCCCATGATCAAGGGTAAAAGGCAATTCTAGTGTGTTATAAAGAAAAGATTTTGAGTAAGAGGAGAGAAACTAGGTCAATGAAGAATGCATTGTACAGGAGAGAGTTAAACGAGAACAAACATATGTGCTAAAGAAAATTTCTGGTATAATAAAGCCTTCATAGGGTGATTTATGTGAGGAGAGAAACATCTACATGAAACTAGATAAAAAAAAAATGCAATATACAAAAAGTAACCTTTGAAGAGATCTTTGTGAGGAAAAAGCTCGAGGACAAACAATATGTGCTAAAGAAGACTTCTGGTATAGTAAAGCCTTGTTAAGATGATTTATCATCTTTAAGATTGTCATATTTGTTAATGACAAAAACAGAATATTTCAAAGGATAGTTTTAAACTAGGTTGCTAGAATATGGGTACGAATATGGTACGGGTACACAGACACACACACACATATACTCATTTTTTAGTCCATAAGAAATACAAAAATTGAAAAATATAGTAAGATCGGGGTTCAAAACATTTAACATCTTCATTAATCATGTGGCAATATGAATACAAATAATCTAGAATATATCATCTAGATTGTCATATTTGTTAATGACAAAAACAGAATATTTCAAAGGATAGTTTTAAACTAGGTTGTTAGAATACGGATACGAGTATGGTACGGGTACACAGACACACACACACACACATACTCATTTTTTAGTCCATAAGAAATACAAAAATTGAAAAATATAGTAAGATCGAGCTTAAAAACATTTAACATTTTCACTAATCATGTGGCAATATGAATACAAATAATCTAGAATATATCATCTAGATTTTTCTCAAAACCAATAGATCTTTAGATTAACAATTATTCAGAAGAGAGATTATTTACAATAGACCTTCCTTTGGATGTTGGTTTTCTAATTTTCTCCCATTTCATTAAAGCATTCTTTTCATTATCACCTATTCCATTTCACATAAAACTTTTCATGATTCTGACTAATCTTTTTTCAATACCTTCATGAACAAAGAATAAAGACATTAGTTAAATAGGAATAGGCTATAAAACTGCTTGGAGAAGCTCAATTTTTCCATCCCTTTATATAAAACCAACTTATTTTGGAAATACTAATATGGTTATCACATGAACATAGTTTCAGCCCCACCTTCAAATAAAAGGACTCCCAAATACTTACAAGTTCAGTAATTTGGAATCTTAGAATCAATTCATCAATAGTTTATGACGAGAAGTATTGACAGAATTATACAATACAATTTTTTTTTAGCTTTTGACAGGGTTCCCAAGTATGTCCGGAAAATATCGGATCTGTACCTGTGCCCAGTACATACCAGACAGGGTATGCAGGGGTCAGGGGCGTACCCATTCTTCTTAGTTTTTAAAATGCCTATGCTTTAGGTTTTTCAAATGTCAAGAATGACTTGCATTAATGAGTACAAAATCTTGAAAAATGACTTGCCCATGATCAAGGGTAACAGGGGATTCTAGTGTGTTATAAAGAACTGATTTTGAGTAAGAGGAGAGGAACTAGGTCAATGACGAATGCATTGTACAGGAGAAAGTTAAAAGAGAACAAATAATATGTGCTAAAGAAGAATTCTGGTATAATAAAACCTTCTTAGGATTATGCGAGGAGAGACATCTACATGAAACTAGGTCAATGAAGAATGCATTGTAGAGAAAGAAACCTTTGAAGAGATCTTTGTGAGGAAAAAACTAGAGGATAAACAATATGTAAAGCCTTATTAAGATGATTTATCATCTTGAAGATTGTCATATTTGTTAATGACAAAAAAACAGAATATTTCGAAGGATAGTTTTAACACTTACATGCTTTAGGTCTTTCAAATGTCAAGAATATAAAATCTTCAAGCAGTTAACAGTGTGAAGCTGACTCCAATTCGTAAAAGCCTGTCAGCTATGTCCTTTTTTTTAATACCCTTTGAAAAAATCTGTTGGCTATTTTTGGAGCCACATAAAATGCAGCTAACTGTGGAAAATATATTCTAGCACATTTTCTTGCGGTCTGCTTATTACGTTTTTAATGTCCAATGAAATATCTGTCTTCAGGTCAGTTGGAAAGACAGCCATGAATGAGCAATCATCTAGAAGCCATTGCGTATTTACTTTGCGGATCTCAGGAGCGAATGAGGTTTGTGTTTGTGTTTTATTTTATCATGAATTAGTAATTATCTTTTATGTATTATCATTCCCAACAGAGAATTTCACTGTATTTCCATGGAATTAATTTGCAGAGCACAGAGCAACAAGTCCATGGAGTTCTCAACCTGATTGACTTGGCTGGAAGTGAACGCCTTTCCCGCAGTGGATCAACTGGGGAGCGTCTCAAAGAAACCCAGGTCTGACTGAATGGCATTTGCTTTATATTTCTTTGGGAATCCAATTGGACATACACATTGCTTATTCATTATTCTTACTAAAATTAACACTGGATTTTAGGTTTGGATGTTCCACGTTTATTCCTGATGCAAGCTTTTTCTTGCTATGCAGTCTATCAATAAAAGTCTGTCATGTTTAGGAGATGTGATTTTAGCTATTGCAAATAGAGAACAACATATTCCGTATAGAAACTCAAAGCTGACATATCTTCTTCAGGTTTGTGGTTATGCTTTATATAAATTTTTACAATGCATACCTTTGTTAGTTGTAATGCCATATTCTAATCAATACGGTCTGTCTGGGATGTGAGCAGCCATGTCTAGGCGGAGATTCAAAAACGCTTATGTTTGTCAATATCTCCCCTGATCCTAAATCTTTGAATGAGTCTTTGTGCTCTCTCCGATTTGCTGCAAAGGTAAACAGTTGTGACATTGGAGTGCCTAGGCGACAAACACATCCGAGGGCTGCAGATTCTCGTTTGAGTAGTTGTTAATAGGGATAACATATTGTGTACTGTCAGAATTTGTGACTGATGTACTCATCTTTCATGACATTGGAGAACACTTTACAATATACAATAAGTTATCTTTCCCAGTTCTCCACTGTCTATAGGGAGAAATTTCATTAGGTGATTGTACGGAGCAAAGGAATTTTGGGATTAAGGTTGAATGTGCCCATGGGTGAAATCTGAGTTGAACATTAGGATCTATTCATTTATATCTGACATTATGTAAAGGTTATAGGATTCATTCATTATGTAAGATTGAGTGCTCAATGTGGGTTGAACATTTGTGAGCATGACATTGTGAATTGCTCGTGTAAACCTTAAGTTTCAGTGCCTAATGTATCCTAAGGTATAAATATTCAATCTTGGCGCAAAATTAGATATTATCTGTAAGATAAGGCTAAATGTTGTGTTATCAAACTGAGCAGAACTTTACATACCAAGCAGTGTTGGAAGCCAAATTCAACAAGGTCTGTTCCGTAAGTTGTTATGAAGAGAAAAAGTTACAGAATAATTGAATTTGGATGTCCTAATATGCATGTGACATTGAGCTCCGCACCCTCACCAACTGAACAGAACTTTACATAGAAAGCAGTGTTGCAAACCAAATTCAACGACGTCTGTTCTGTGTGATGAAGAGAAAAAAGTACAGATAAGCATTTGACACTTGAGCTCCACATCGTCACCAGCTCGATAAAATAATTCACATTTTATATGATGGATGAACACGAAGTTGGCTCATGCTGGCATTTGCGATTTGAAAACTGAGTTTGAAACATTGTTAACAGAAATAATAAGTGGCACAAAATTTACTAAGTTAGTAATTGTATGTCTTGTTTTAATGGGGACCGGGACTTGTGTGTAACTTTGTCCTTTGAAACAAGCTATAAAGTGTAGGCTAAATGTGTGGGAAGGTGAGAGATTTTGTTTATTCCAGTCAACTAAACTATGTTCGGTAAACAACAGTTTTTAATTTGGGGATAATCTTGCATTCATTTGTTAAACTAAAAGAGGAACTGATCAATGGTTTTCTAAGTTACCAGGATAAGGATATGGATAAAACAGTTTTATGGAGACTTCTGTGATACAGCAAGGATATGTCGGTACAAAATTCATACAGTCTCAATTTTAATGGTGACATTTAATAAACATAGTATGTCTGGAGTGAACAAAGCTTATGAAGTAAACCAAAATACTGAACTCACAAGTATTCATTCTTGGCATAAACATTCATATAATATTAATGCGAAGATAGAACAACAATATATTTGTACAATATTTTCAGTTCTTATGATAGTTTTCCTTGTTTAAAATCATTATGAAAATGTTTAAAGTGTAGGCTCTTTGTAAAAAAACTGGATTGAAAAGCATTTTCTATTAATTTAACACAAAAGTATCCATGGCTCATTGAATTTGACATGGTAGAGAATTAAAATTTGGACTATTGAGTTGAAAGCTTATATTTTTAATATTGATCAAATCTTGATTTTTTATAATTCTTATAATTTTTGATAAATATTTCTTCCATAAGTTGGGTATTGCACCCCTGAATTTTTCTCCATCAAAGGATTACCATGCTAAGCTCTTTTCCCATAAAGTGTTTTGAATTACACAGTCATCATTGGACTGCAAAATGGGTGGTAGTGAGCCATTTCTGTGTAGACACTAAAATCTGGACAGAATCACCATTCCATCATGCTTATGGCAAGTTTATGTGTTGAATGATGAAACTAAGTCTCAAGGGTGCATGTCCTTGTTTGTTACTTTTTCATTGTTTGATTTATCCTCTAATTTACAACTTGACAATTGTTGATATTTTTATGTTGTGTCACAAAGATCTTTGGGCTTTTTCATTGTTTCTTTGACTTTTGTTGATGTTGGTCCAAGACCATATAGATTAGTTAGGGCCATGCTATGGTCTCAACCGAGATGTACGGTCTTGACCCTTTTTGGGTTTTGGGTCCATTCTACCTATTGATTCCCTTCATCATTATTTTCTCTTTCACATATTATGATTTTGGCTAGCTTTGCATGCCATTAAGATTCAAATTTCTAAGTAAACAAGTTCACCTTAAACATTTATTATCTAGCAAACTCCTATGTACCAAATATTGAGCTAATGAAGCAAAAGTACAATCTTCATACTACATATCACAACCTAGGGTGTTGAATGATGAAACTAAGTCTTGGTAGTGCATGTTCTTGTTTGTTACTCTTTCATTGCTTGATTTATCCTCTAATTTATGACTTGATGATTGATCATATTTTTATGTTGTGTCACAAAAATCTCTAGGGTTTTCTATTGTTTATTTGGCTTTTGTAGATGTTGGTCCAAGATTGTACAAATTGACAAGGGTCGTACTATGGTCTCGACCCTTTTTGGGTTTTGGGTCCTTTCCACTTGTTGAATCTCTTCGTCATTATTTTCTCTTTCACATTTTATGATTTTGGTTGGCTTTGCACGCCACTAAGATTCAAATTACTAAGTGATAGACTCCTATATATGCAAGTTCATCTTAAGCATTTATTATCTAGCAATCACCTATGTACCAAATATTGAGCTAAGGAAGCAAAAGTACAATCTTCATACTATATCACAACCTAGGAGGGTATAAATTTGTTTTGCATAATTGCATATAAGATTTTCATGGGAGTAAGGTAGCTTAGTCCCCTATCGGTGTGGAAGTACGAGGGGAAAGCTAGGTTAAGGGTTTTAGATTGCATGCGCATTGACAACACATTAGGAAAATACATCGAGTTTGAAATGTAGTGCAATGTTTGATGATGCACAAACAGGGTGACCGCCAATGTCAATTTGATTCAAGCATTTACATATTTTATTTTTAGATCTAATGAGTGTTTGAAATTCTAGCAAAAAGTTAGGCTTGTTTTGTAGGTACATGTGCAAAAACTAAGGTTATATGCAAATTTGAACATACAAGAGTGTGAAGCAAGCGACAACGAAGCATCTCTGAAAAAATTAAAACTCTGCAATCTATCGGTTCAAGATAGTAAAATACGATCAGATTGTAGAATGCAGTCCAAACCATTCTTATGGCCCTGACCTTACATGATTTTGGCGAGAAACAAATGATTTGGACTTGCTCAGAATTTTTCGTACATCTCAGATTTGAAAAATGATGCAATTGAAAGTGATATGAATTAGCTAAGTCGTCCTTCTAATCATGATTACATTTCTAATTGTTGTATCAGTTTGACATGCTTGCAAATAGCCTAGTTTCCATTGTATAGTTATAAATAACTATATTATTATATACCTTATGAAATATTGTAATTAATCATTATTAAATCAATTGAATTAATCTATTGCAATTAATCTAGGATTGGTACATTTTGATGAACCCGTCCTTTTTCAAACCCTTGACCTAGCTTAAGGTTTAAATTATCTATTTAGTAGCTAGGCCTTGTGGTATACACCCTTACTGACCATAGGGTTTCATCTTTGAGTTAGATATGACTTGTAATAAGTCCCTATTAAATTATAAGGGCTATCATCCCTCTAATTAGGTCCAAGCCACTTATGGGTTTAAAAACTAGGTTCGATCTACACCATGCCCGAGTGTCTTTGCTTTTACTACTTACTCTCTAGCTAATATGAATTATGGGTATGATGATACATGTCATATGATTATATCATCCTAGTCACAATATCCATCTCACTTTTTCACTATTAGTGTGTCATCCATTGTTAGTGTGCCTTATACTAAAGTCTCCTTAGTTAGCTCTCTAGAGTATGATGATACATCATATGAATATCGTCATATGTCATAATATCCACCTCATTTTTCCACCCCTAGTGTGTCATGCATTGTTAATATGCCTTCTACTAAAGTATCCCTAGCTAACTCTTTAGGGTATGATGATACATCATATGATTATCATCCTAAGCCACAATATCCGCCTCATTTTTTCACTCATAGTGTGTCATGCATTGTTAGTATGCCTTCTACCGAAGTCTCCTTAGTTAGATTTATACCTATCTTAGAGACACCACATGAGACCCTTTATTTGCACACTTTGCTTAAATCTTCACAAATAGCTAACAATTATACTAATGACTTAATGGAGCCTTGTTCTGATGATGATCTTATTTTTTAATATGCCTTTAGTGATAGTGGATGGCTTAGTGGGGATGAAACTCTAAAATTCATGGTTGCCTATTTTTCCTAGTCATGCACTATCTCCTAATGTAGAATCTACTAATGGTATAGATTATTCTATTCCAAATGATAATGTCTCTTTGGGTACACGAGCATATACCACATAATTACGCAAAGCTAATCTTGTTACTTTCCTTATTGATATTGATATAGATGATGATGATGATGATAATGATAATGAACATTCTTCTACTTTTATAGATAGTGATGTGCATAGTGATTATGATATTTCATGTGATAACGAGGTTAATAGTTCAGATGAGTTGCCTAGCTCTCATAATGATCACGATGATGTTTTTATTCCTATCAATGTTGTTATTCATGATGATGATGTTGTTCATGTTAAAGTTGATAGTCCTAATCATGCTTCTCTTTCTAGAGATGTTGTTATTCATAATGATGTTCCTACTTGTGCTATTGAAAATGCTAATGTTATTACATGTGTTTAAACTCTCTCTCTTGAATGTAAAAATGATGTCATTACTAGTGATTCATCCATACCGTTTGTACGAGCAACTAATGCAAATAATAATATACCTTTTATATGTCTTAATGATGGTCACCATGACTTTTCCTCATGTGTTGATCCTAGTATCATTACTTATAGTGATCTTATTGTTGATAACTTTAATGTACATAATGTTAATGTCCCTTCAGATCATGAATCCCAAAACAAACCTCTAGCTCTTAATATGCCTAAACATGTTAACATTATTTTTAAACAAAACATTGTTCCCATGGCCACTATAAATGGCGCAATACAACCCTTAAATGAGTCTTTTAATATTTATGCAATACTTCCTCAAGAGGTCGTGTCTATCATGTATGTGGTAGATGATTTACAACATCAAGTACGTACTTTAATCCTAGATAGTGAGGCTCATTACATTATCATTAATTCTAATACTATTCATGGCAATCACATACAACGTAAAATATTTCAGTCATCCTTCCCTTGTAATTATTTATGCCTGAATTTAAATTGTTTGATGGGACTTTTGACCCATATCTACATATTACGTATTATAGATCTACCATGGCTTATTATAACAATGATAGATCACTTTTAAAGGCTTTCAAACATAGTTTAATTATAGATGCAATGCATTGGTTTATCCACCTTCCTAGTGGATCTATGAGCACATTTTTAGTAATTGAATAAGTTTTCCTCATTTGCTTTATCAATAATAAGGGTCGTAAAGATACATATGAATTTTACCCTCTTTACATCAAGGCACAATTGAGCTAGTTATTGATTATATCTCACACTTTAATTCCGGTATGCAAAAAATACTATATAAACCAATGGATCTAGAAATGCAATACATATTTTTCTTAAATCTACAACTACTACAAAGCCTCCTCCACTTCCTAAACACAAATCACTACACTTTGAAAAATATCTTGATTGTCTGCATGATATTTTCTTTACCCTACTTGATAAACGATTGAATCATATACCCTATACTGCACATCATTTTCCCCATCGATTGGAATATGAAAGAGGATGACCTTTTTAAAACTTCCGTCATATTAATGAGCATCATGATAATGATTGCTATGTGTTGGATTAAAAATTTAAGCGACTTGAAGAAAAAGAGATTTCCTCATATGATAAATGACATGCACATAGATCTCTTTCCCCTCCTCCGTGACATCGTCCTCCAAAGATTGTGATTTTTGATGATGGTCCCTTAGTGGACAAGCTACTATTAAAACTTCTTATAAAATCGCTCCCTCCGAGTGAGGATGTTAATAATCAACCAATACCAAAAGTTAAGCTCAAAAGGATTGTAAAGGAATAAATATTTGTAGCAAAAGATACTCAAGTTAATCATAAATATTTTGCAATAATCACAAGACAACCATCCATTCAACGAACTACTACATTGAGTGTGACCTCTAATAGTACATATTGGCAATCCAAAGTCTCTGTGTGTCCTTTATTAAGTTAGACTATCATGTCTTCTCAACTTGTAGATCATAATGATTATTAGTCCTATTGTATAAACATGATGTCTCTTTTTATTTCCCTGAGGCATATGAGGATTACCTTTCCTTCCTTCTTCAGAACATTTTTCCTCACCATTTAATTTTCTCCCCATACTTTCATGTCGAGATTCCTTTCACTACCTTTGTCTGTGATGCAAACATCGATGCACATTGCCATATTTTCTCATCCTAATCAATTTCATGACATTTAATCAATCATTGGTATGCAAAGAAACTAAAATAATAAACACATGTTTCACACCAAATTCTACAACACATCAAGACAATATATGTGAAAAAAAAAGCGATTACTAATAAAAATATGATAAAATATTGAAAACCCAATGAACTCAAACAGAAAAAGCTCTCTCTATATCTCTCTAATGGTGTGTGTGTGTGTGTGTGCTGTTGTGGGTGTGTGGGTGTTGTGTGGTGTGTGTTGTGTGTGGTGTGTGTGTGATGTGTGTGTGTGTGTGTGTGGGGTGGGTGGTGTGTGTGTGTGTGTGTGTGAGTGTGTGAGTGTGTGAGTGTGTGAGTGTGTGAGGTGAGAGTGAGAGTTTGGGTGTGTGTGTGTGTGTGCTGTGTGGGATGGGAGAGGGTGGAGTGGGGTGTGTGTGTGTGTGTGAGTGAGAGTGTGTGTGTGTGTTGTGTGATCCACCCCTCCCCTGCGGTGCTCCCTAGTTTATTCCGCACTCCCTTCCTGTAGATATTTACCTTTACCCGCACTGACACCCGTTAGCAACAGTTTTTGCTTGTTCTTCCGCTTGCAATATACATCTGAAGCGGGTGTGGGTGTGGTGGGTGTGTGTTGTGGTGTGTGAGTGAGAGTGTGTGTGTGTGTTGTGTGTGTGTGTTGTGTGTGTGTTGTGTGGTGTGTTTGATTTGTGTGTTTGTGGTGTAGTGTGGGTGGTGTGTGGTGTGTGTGTGGTTGTGTGTGTGATGTGGGTGTGTGTGTGTGCGGTGTGTGAGTGTGTGGTGTGTGAGTGTTGTGATAGTGAGAGTGAGCTGTGGTGAATGTGTGTGTGTGTCGTGAGTGAGGAGGGTGTGAAGTTTGTGGTTGTGTGGGTGTGTCGTTGAGATTGTGTGTGTGTGTGTGTGTGTAGTGTGTGGTGTGTGTGCTGTGTGTGTGTGTGTGTGTGGTGTGTGTGTGGTTGCTGTGTGCGGCTGTTTGGTGTGTGTGAGGTGTGTTGTGTGTGTAGTGTGTGTGGTGTGGATGTTGTGTGTGTGTGTGTGTGTGTGGTGTATTGTAAATACAATAAGGGTCACACCCTTCTCAACTATGTTTATACATCATCACTGTCATCATCATCCTCCACTCAGAACCTCAACCAGAGTTTGAGAACTCGAGGCCTCCCCTGCATCTCTATGCTCACATGAACATGATTGTGATATGTATTGCCGTAGCCTCTCCTATATGGTCCTTACATGTACATTTTTTTGATGATTTTTCCATATTTGTTCCAAGTTAATGAAATGGTATGCAAGAAAACAAGAAACTCCAAAATATGAGAGCGTTTAAGGCTACCTACGAGATGTGTGATGATGATGTTGAAGACGAGACACGGGCACAAAGATCCTCTCTGTGGAAGGTTGTATAACCTGCACAACAAAGTGAAAAATAGACAAGAAAAAGATTAGTAGATTAGATGGTGTGTTTCTTAACAAAGTTAGTCATGAGAAGTGATAAACTTCATAGGGAGGATGTCAACCCATGTGATTACAAGATTGATTGAAAACATATAAATAACATGCAAAAAGTAAGCCAAATGGAACATAGATCAAATATATACTAGATGTACCAAGATAAAGATTTGATAATGATAAACTGAAATAAGAAAAATCAAACTTGATCGGGTCGACAAAAACCCAAGACAACAAATCAAAAGATATGTAGAAAAAAAGATCTAAAACTGATTGTTGGATGCTAGAGATATCCGTAATCTGATGTAGAAACACAAGAAATAGAAAGGGTGCAATAATAAGACAAATATGATGAGAAAATAATGGATGTAGAGTGGTTCAATGATGACTAGGGGCAGATCTGGGACAATCAATGATGACTGGGACCAAAAAGTGGGATTTGGGATGTCAAATAGATAGATCACATAAATAGAAATCTAGGTGTTGAAGGAGGCTAGAAAACAAATGCTAGATGAGGCAGATTGTAGGAACACAATTGGTGTAGATTGGATTGATAGAGATTGGGTTGGATTTACAAAGACTGGGGGAGGATTAGGGTTTGATGGGGCTTGATAGATGAAAAAAGGGTTATGAGGAAGAATCAATGATGGCTGATAGGATGAAAGATCTCCAAGACAAAAAAATGACCTATAAAACTAATGAAAAGAATGATCAAACAATGGTAGGGGTCCAAGGAAACAATATAATTCATATCTCCAAATATGGTATGTAATGGCTCTAAGATCATTTGAATTTGATGATTGCAGCTCACAAGAAGAGAAGGAAACCAAAGAAGCTTGTAAGAAATCAAAAATGTCCAAAATTTCATCCTCTTGTAGAGGTGTATTTATAGGGTCACTGGTGACCCTCTTGGGTCACCGTCAATTGTAGATAACCATTGATTTTGGCAGTGGAGATGATGCACAACTTGATACAAGAGGTCCTAATAAGTTTAAATTAGGGTTTTGAGATGATTAGGTGGGTCAAGTTTGCACAGGGATGATTAAAGGTGGGTGGATGGGTGAAAACATTGAATGAGGGTAGATGGGAGTCTCAGGAGATTAAATGAGGGGTTTAGGGATGTGATTAGGAGGGTAATCATGTTTAGGGGTGATTAAATGTGGTTAGGGGTGAATTAGGAGAGATAAAATAATCATGGGATTTAAGATAGGAAAGTGGAAATTAGAGGAATAAATGGGATTAGGAGGGAGATAGGAAATTTAAATAGGATCTAGGGTGTGAATGTGTAAGATGATGATGGAGGGGAGAAAATGCGGGATGGGGGACAAGTGAACCAAAATTTGGTGTATATAGTTACCCCCTTTTGTCAAGTGGTTTGCGTTAAGCAAACCACGAGACAAAAAAAGAAGTGATAAAAGATGATGGTGGTTGAGGTGCCCCCCCCTCAAACTAGGGATCGAAGAGACGAAGGGGAATCAATTGCTAGGTTGAAAGAGATAGATGGAGAAAGAGAGGAAAGGGTGGAGGGAAAAGAAAAGAAGAGAAATGATGCCCCAAGTGGAGGGTAATATGACCATTGCGATAAGGAGAGGATATAACCAAAAAACAAAACTAAAAATGATAGTGATATTGGAATCACATCGGTAGGGAACATAACACGACCTCAACGAAGGCAACGTTAATTTCTTGCGGACCTATGAGTTGGTAAAGATCACTGCAGGATGGAGGGAATCCAATGGAAATCTGCTCAGATGGATGAAATAAATATGGCAGGAACCCTAGAAACACATCCGTAGGGAACATAACACGACCTCAATGGAGGTGATGTTAATTTCCTACGGATGCGTGATTAAGAAAAGATCACTACAAGATGGAGGGAATATAATGGTAATCTACTCAGATTGATGAAATAAAGATGCCAAGAACCCTGGAAACACATTGGTAGGGAACATAACACGAACTCAACAGAGGAAACGTTAATGTCCTATGGACTCGTGAGTTGAAAAAGATCACTGTGAGATGAAGGAAATCCAATGAGAATCCACTCTGATGGATGTGTAAGCCATGGGACAAATGGATCAAAGGAAGACATAAAAATGCAAGCATGGTCAAAATAATGGTCTGATAAATATGCTAAGGAAAAAAAGAGTATGCATTATCCATCAAATATGAGGAAGAGAGAAAATATGCATCTTAGTGGGTGCACTTTAGGCATTATTTAGCCCATTATTATAATACTATTAAGAATGTTCTCGAGTGAATAAATTACTAATTAATCCCACCTTTTGGCCATATTTATTCTTATATTTTATTTCATCATTCCCCCATATTTCTCTATACTTATCCACTTGTTACACAATTTCCCCGCCATTCTAGCCCAAAATAAAGGCACCCAAGCTTGTAGTGTGGCACCCAGGGGTGCCATGGTCCACACCTTGGGCATCTCGATCTATGTTTTTCTTTTCCCACTTCTTTTTGGGTACTTTCTAATGGTTTTTTTATCCTTATCCTTTTCCTCAGTCGGCCGTCTCAGGGTTAGTTACAAAATTAAAGCATAACAACCCTATAAATATAAATTTATAAGACCATAATGAGGGTCCTAGCATCACATACTATTATCACTCCATCTAGAGTTACAGTCCGTTGCATAACTTGCATCCACATAGTGACATGCATCAAGGCTAGGATATCTCCACCAATACACACAAAATAGGGGTAGGGGTTCTATTATATTCCATGCACACATGCTATGGTATATTTTATATAGTTATTATTACTCGTTACTTCACAAAGTATGATTGGAAAAAGAAAACCTAGGCATGACATGCACGCACTACACCAAAACTACATCTAGGTATGAGATGTAGTTCAGTGCTAAGTGATAAGACCACTAGTTTTGGTGGCTGAGGTCAGTCCGATCCGTTCATTCTGCATCTTTATTTTATCCTAGGGTTTGATACTTCCTTTTGTATTGTAGGTCATCATTTGATTATTCACCACATTTGGTGTGCAAGTCCATTGAATCCAGTGTGACAGATAGACACAGTATCGCAGATCACTCATGTGACCATAAAAAAATACATATTTCAAGCATTTACAGAGACTAGGGCACCTCAGGGTGCGGGGCGCCCCAGTAACTTCCGAGGAGCCCTTATTAGTACAGTTCATAGATCTTCCAGATTTGGCCTTCGCATGACTTCTGAGTGGTCCTCTAAACTTCAAGATTTTATTTTCATACCTACGACAACCTGCAAAAGTCTCTTCAAATCAATAAGACATTTCCTTTCCTTCTCTTGCATAGTTAGGAGTTTTATTTCACTTACATTAATTAATCATAATTGTTCCATACAGTTTTATATTCATTTATATAGCATTTTAGTCCTCTTGTTTAGATTAACTAGTCATTAATACTTTCATTAGTTTATTTTAATTTTAGATAATCATTATGGTGAACCCAACTGATATACATCCCTCACTTTGATAGGATTTCCTCCCCCCCTTTCCTATTGCTCCATATTGTGATGAATTTACTGAATCCCACCTTAAGGCCAACAATGATCACCTTGTTGAAGACCCTCCATATTTAGATTTACTTTTTCATGTGGCTCGTGAAGATGCTACCAACTTGGATGAACTCAATTCTTAGTTATAGCTTTACCCACTTTGTTTCCACTCAACCCCTTTCTTCTATGCTTCCACCTATTCCTAATGTTCCAATTTCTGGTCGCCACTACTTCCAATCATTTTACACATCCTTTGGTTTCGCATCAATGATAAACCTCCTCTGTTAGCAATCAAGATTTAACCTCTCGATATCACAATCTCCAGGATCAAATTTTCCAACTTAAAACAGGCCACTACATCTCCTTCTTTAGATTCTACCTTATTATTGCATACTGTGTTTGCACCTATCATATCTACTTATCCTCTTCCTCCTAATTTTTCACCCCTAAATTTCCAATTTTCACTGGACATGGTGATTGACAGGAGCATCTTTGTACCTTTCATGTGGCCTATCTCAATTTTACTGAAGATCATATTCTCTTAGCTAAAATATTTCCTTGTAGTCTCCATAAATATGCACATGTGTTGGTTCTATGATTTATATATTCATTTAATATCTTCCTTCACCCATCTAGCCATGATGCGTTTCTCACACATTTCTTGATCAACATCGGTTCTAAGATGTCTTACACCCAACTAGCACAACGTAAGCAAGGAACCAATCTATATTTTCACTAATTATGTTTTAAGATATAAAAATAATCTTCGTTAAAATGACTAATGTCCTCGGTGATTCTAGAACTGTAGGATTTATTTATACAACGTCTTTTACCACCTCTCTGAGAAAGTTTTATCTTTGAAACCTTTTCTTCATTTGATACAACTTTTCCATACTCTTAAGCTCCATTAATCTAAGCTTCTATCCATTAACAAGCTTAAGTATCAAGCAACAACCTTCATCCTCCACTCACTTTCAACCCAAGACACCATTAAAATCCTCTACATCTAATCCAACAAACAATAAACTCACTGTCAATGCCATTACCCCTTCAAAGGAAGTCTAGTCCCCACCACCTAGAAATATGTTTACATTCCTTCCTATGGTACTACATCTTATATTAAAACAAATCATTGACAAAAAACCTCAATACCCTTCTTCCATGACTCGAATGAGACCCATCACTGACCCAAAGGACTCAATTACAATGAAAACTTCCATTGTGATTATCATCGTTGTGCAGGAAACTATACTAATCAATGTGTAAAACTTTGCATAATTATCCAAGATGTCCTCCATAATGACCAGTCTCAAATTTATAGAACCTACTAGCCCTACTCCCTCTAAGGATAAGGGTAAACTCAAAATTTTTAATAATGATTCCAATCAACGTGACAAAAAGACCATGGATTCTTTAGTTAATCATACCTACCATGTTGCACCACCTCCAGATTCAAGGAGCATTTGAATTCTCTAGTTACTAACACTGAAACAACAACACCTATCATCTCTTTATTTAACACTAACTACAATGCTACATTTGTATCTTATCATTTACATATTCAGGCATCTATCGGCTCAATATTTATTAACAACACTAAGATTGATCCATCTTCTCCTATTAGCACATGTTCAAGTTTTCATTCTTACAGTCTATAGGTTACCCTCCATCACAAATCGACTATCCATTCAAGC
Source organism: Taxus chinensis (assembly GCA_019776745.2). Lineage (NCBI taxonomy): Eukaryota > Viridiplantae > Streptophyta > Pinopsida > Cupressales > Taxaceae > Taxus > Taxus chinensis. The sequence goes on from CM034152.1 coordinate 769,046,593, forward strand.
ATACCTTATGGTATTGTTAATTTACATATAATAGTTGGTCCTCTCACTCTTTTCATCCCTTACCTTTTTAGTCAAACAGTCAAAGGATTTGATCTACTTCTTGTCCTCAATTGGATTCGTAAATACCAAGCTATTATTTCCATGAACCACTTGTGCCTTAAATTTATTTATAACAATCAAGTTATTTTCCATTAACGGTGTCCCTCCTTCACCTCCCTTATCATCATCTTCTAACCCTGCTCGTGATCCTCTCCTTACACATCTCCTATGGTGTTTCCCACAATAGCATTTTGCACATATTTAACTTCCTAAACTATCCTCTCCACAACTCACTTTGTGCCATTAGTTCCACATGCAAACAAAGCTATTTTTCAGGACCATTTAACTTTCTAAACTATCATCCTTTGCATCCAATCACCACCTCGTTCTATTCTACATGGATCATTTCCCCCTTTATGCACATACATTTCCTTGATCTCCATCAACCCATGCCCACTTTACTAAACGCCAGGATATTCTTCTTATGTGCACCCATCGCATGCATATTAGCTTCATTACCATGACACAACATTTTGTCTACCATACCACCTTTTACTCAAGTATGGTCTTACGCTTTCATCATCCCAAGATTTGATGGATCTTCATCCTATTTGATCCCTCCTTTATAACCTCTTGGGGGGGAGGGGAACAATCATTACACTATACCCCCTTCTTCATAGTGCATATTTTCATCTTTCATCTTTACATTCTCATACATTCATTTCTTCGCATATACACATACTTATTCACATGTCATAGAAACCTCATTCACCTGATGAGAAACTCTTATCATTCGGTCCACACTAGACTAGTTGAGGGATTACCATGAAATCCTGAACCCCACACACTGCACTATAGAGTCTACACACTACTAGTACATCATTGCATCATACACACATTTATGCTAGGTTACATTATATTATCATATACATCACACATCTTCATAGCATATATATATTATATCATAGACTACACTAGTCGTCAGTACATATGAGTTTAGCTTTCCATTTTCATCCACCTATTCTATTAATTGATGCTAGGTTACATTATATATGGGTAAGCTATATTTACAGCATGGAGTTATCACTCCATATTTTATCTAGAAATCTATTATCACATCTTCCATATTCTACACACCATACATTTCTTACATGTCTACACACCCTACATTTCACATAGTGCATCTATTCATCATATACATTTTACATACTATACACTAGATTTCCATTACATATCGGTCTAGTTTCATCTTATCATCCTTACATATTCCATTTCTATGTACAATTACTATTGCATCTTCATACTTCACATATTTTATACACACCACATATCTTACATTGCATTTCCCACACTATGCATTTACATACCATCTTCATCACTTGGTCATTTATACTACTATATTGTTTTATATGCGCTGCACTCATTACCCTATGACACACTTTAGTTCCTCGGTTCATACACGACTATGGAGGGTTTACCAATTACATTTACCTTATACTTCATAATGCGACATTACCTCCTATAATATATTTCTCAGAAGACATTTCTAGTGTTAGTGACATACACCTTAGGTTAAATTGTCACCTATTCCTATCATCTTGTAGTGGTATATGATTGAGGAAAAATCACCACTCCCATTCTCAACTTGAAGTAGCATACACCTTAGGGTACATCACCACTCCCTCCTTCAAGCTTACATCATGACATAAACTTAATCCTGCATATTATCACTCATCCATTCAACAAGTCATGGTGTACGCTTAGGTCTATAGGGTCAATGCACATATTTCCATATGTCTCATCCCCATACACTAATTCTATAGTGATATAATCTTAGGGATAAATCATCACTCCTCCATTCAAAATTCATGATATACGCTTCGACTATAGGGTTCACACGGATCTCTCCATCATGTCACATCTTGAATCACCATTACACATACACACCCATCATAGTATTGCTAGATACTTAGTTTCTTTTACTACTTGCTAGCATTTTCTTGATATATGGTCTTTTCATTTACATATGCTAGTTATATGACTCTTGTATGTCATTTATCTATACCATGACACACATGCGTGCATCACACAGTTCCATTTAGTCAGTGAGGTACATATACTCAGTTTTTTTCACACAATAAAGATTCTCACCTTCTACCCATCCACAATATATTGCATTCTGTTGGGGGTATCCACATTCGTCTACTCACTAAGTGCTATTACATGCTCACTTTATGTACACATGTTAGCACTCTATATCACATGGTTATACATGCTTTTAACATACTGGTTATATTTCTAACATGTTAATGGGTGCTTCATGTGCAACATTTATTTGTAGGATTACTTACTTCCATGGCTATCTATAATCACAACTACTCAATTTCACAGTGAATATATCAAAACAATCAATAAATGCAAAGCAAACAAACACAATGTAAATAGACACAAATTTACGTGGAAACCCTTTCGGGAGAAAACCATGGAGAAAATATTCTTTATTACATTTCTGAAATGTTTGTAGGCACCAACCTATATGAGACAACAATCCCCAAATTACAGTTTTGTAGGCACCAACCTACAGGAGCACCAACCCCTTCGAATTCATGAGCACCCACTCACAGGAGCACCAACCCCTTATAAAAAATTCCTCTTACCACTGTGGACTTGTTGCTTATTCAACGAGTGATGGTTTTCTTATTTGGATCTGCACTTCACACTTTTATTTTGGGGATATGTTGTACTTTATTACAAGATTACTGCTCAGAATACTCATTCTAATTATCCCAGTACCTTCACATATATAAGTTGCTACAATTTTTCATATTTACACCTTTGAATCTTCTCTTCTTCTTATTACTCTTCCCTCTTCACTCAAAATATTCAATGTGTGTGCTTGTCTAAATCAAATGATTCCATCTCCTTATATATCCTTCTCACATCCTTTCGAAAAGACACATCGTTCCAACCAACACAACCTTTCCTTTATTTAATTAACACAACTTAATTAAGTAAATTATTTAGATAAAACCAAAAGTAATTAATGCAGCCCATAAAAATTATTAAATGCACATTAAACAATGCCATTAACCCCTTGATAGGAGCGCTGCCCCTCCTTAGACAAATCGTTGCTCCTATGGGCCTTTTTGCCCAAAAACATGGGCCTCCTTGGGAAAATTGTGGCCCTCTATGCTACTATGCTTTTCCCACTATTTTCACATTTAATGGCTCAACTATTTTCACATTTAATTGCTGGTTGTGTTTGATCCTTTATTTGTTGATGATACTCCATGAATCATGCTTCCAAATATGATAATCTTCTTCCATAACTTGCTGAATATTTCTATTACCTTTTTGGGCCATAATTCCGTTACTTTCTACCATTTCCATCAACATCCATTAGTAGTTCCATTAGATTCTGTTACATGATTCCATTAACGAAATACATCAATGATTAATCCTTTGACATCAATGACATTACTTCCAACAATCTCCCCTTTGTCATTGATGACAACCTTCCAAAAAAAATTCTTTTCTGCAACTCCCCCTTGCTGTAACTCCCCCTTACGGTCATTATCCCCCTTTGACATCAATGGTAAAGGGACAATAAAGGAGCTGAATATTGCAATGTTTATCTCCCCCTCAACTGATGTTTCTCTTGGTTTTTCAATGGGAAGAAGCAAAGGATATTATTCCCAAATTCTGCCATAGATATTCAAATGTCTCCTTTAGAAGTGGCTTAGTGAATATATCTACTATCTGTTTGGATGTAGCAAAAAATTCCAACTTTACCTACTTTTCTACCACTTTCTCTCTTAATAAGTGATATCTTATGGGAATATGATTTGTCCTAGAATGGATAACCAGATTCTTTGAAATACTTATCGCACCGATATTATCACATAATATGGATATTGGATGATCATACTCTACTTTGATATCTTTTAAGGTTTACTTCATCCAGAGAATTTGAGTACAACATAACACTGCTGCTATATCATCTGCTTCTACTGTGGATAAGGATACAAAGTTCTTCTTTTTACTCAACCAAGATATCAGGTTGTCTCTAAGGAAGAATGCTCCTCCACTTGTACTTTTTCTATCATCCACACATACTGCCCAATCTGAATCTGTATAAGCTACCAATGTGAATTCTTTACCCCTTGGGTACCATAACCCATAATCCATAGTTCCCTTTAGATATATGAATATGTGTTTTACAACTTGCACATGTGTTTCTTTCGGACCTGCTTGAAAACATGTAACCATACCCACTGCTTGCATGATGTCTGGTCTGGATGCCGTCACATATAGTAAAATCCCAACCATTGATCTATAGAGAGTTTGATCAACATTCAGAGATTCATCATCTTTTCTTAACTTTGTCCGGTAGCCATAGGTGTGCTAATAAGTGCACATTCTTCCATGCCAAATTTCTTCAACATTTCCTTCACATACTTGGTTTGGGATATAAATATCCCTTTATCAGATTGAGAAATTTGGAATCCAAGGAAAAATGATAACTCTCCCAACATGGACATCTCAAACTCCTTTTGCATGTCTTTGGAAAATTTCTTAGACATTTTCTCATTGTCTCCTCCAAAAATTATGTCATCTACATACACAACAATAATCAACTAGTGCTCACCTTCAATTTTAATGTAAAGATTACTATCAACAAATCCTCTCTTGAACCCTTGGTCTTGTAGATACTTATCAAGCCTAGAGTACCATGCTCTAGGGGCTTGTTTTTAATCCGTACAAGGCCTTCTTCAACTTACACACATAATCTTCATTTTTTGATAGGAGGAACCCTTTAGCTTGTTCTATGTATACTTCCTCTTCTAACTTCCCATTTAGAAATGCTGATTTGAAATCCATTTGATAGAATTTGAAGTTCTTGAATACTAAAAAATCAAGAAACATTCTAATTGCTTCTAATCTAGCAACATGAGCAAAAGTTTCTTTAAAATCAATACCTTCTACTTGAGCATACCCTTTACATACTAACATGCCCTTATTTTGAGTGACTTGTCCATCTTCATTCAATTTATTTTGCAATACCCACTTAGTGCCAATCACATTCTGATCCTTTGGCCTAGGTACAAGTTCCCATGTTTCATTATTCTCAATTTGATCTAACTCTTCCTCCATTTCCTTTATCCAACGTTTATCATGGCTGGCTCTTGCAAAGTTCTTTGGCTCTATTTTGGATAATAAGGAGAAATTTACTGGTTCTGATGCATTTACAATTCTTCTTCTTGTCTATACTCCATCATCAAGGTTTTTAATGATATGAATTTCTACATGATTCTTCTTAACAAAGCAAGATGGTGTTTTGATGTCCTTCCTTTCAGATTTGCTTAATTTTTCAACATCTTCTTCCTCTTCCTTTTCTTCTACTACCTTGGGTATTTCTAAGGGCTTCTATAGGTTCTTTAGCTTTTTGATTCATGATTTCATCCACTCTCACATTTGCACTTTCTACTATAGTTTGTAGTCTTTTGTTATAACATCTGTAGTCTTTTCTTTCAATAGAGTAGCCAAGAAAAATTCCTTCATCCGTTCTTGAATCAAATTTTCCCAATTTATGTTCATTTATTTTAATAAAGCATCTACTCCCAAAAAAATTGAAATATTTTACAGTAGCTGGTCTTCCTTTCCACAATTCATAAGGAGTTTTGTCATGATTAACTCTGCTTTTCCCTCTATTTAAGATATGAATAGCCTTATTTACTGCTTCTCTCCAAAATTTATTTGATAGCTTAGATTCATTTAGCATAGTTCTAGCCATCTCTTGGATAGTTTGATTATTTCTTTCTACCACTCCATTTTGTTGTGGAGTCCTTGCAGTTGAGTACTGTCTTTTGATTCCATGATCTTCACAATATTCAATGAATTCATTTGAGGTGAACTCACCTCCATGATCTGACCTCAGGAACTTTATTTTCAATCCGATTTAATTTTCTACTAAAGCCTTGAAAACTTTAAAATTCTCAAATGCTTTTGAATTTTCTTTTAGAAAGGCTACCCAAGTCATTCTAGTGTAGTCATCAATGAATAACATGAAATAACTCTCACCTTTTATGTTTTCTATTCTAGTAGGTCCACACAAATCCATATGAATAAGCTCTAGTGGTTTGGTGGCCAAATACTCCTTTATTCTAAACCTTTATGTGATCTGGTTTCCATGTTGACATTGCTTGCATAGAGTACTTGCAAGTTTCGTTACCTTAGGCATATCCTGCACAACCTGTTTGTTGCTGAGTTTCATAAGATTATCAAAATTTATATGCTCCATCCTTCTATGCCATAGTGTAATAAATAATTCAGATCATGAGTAGAAATATACCACCAAATAACAAAATATTCTACAATAATGATCTCAATATGCAATTAGAATAGCTTCGCCACTTTGAGGGGGCAACCTCCAAATCATACAATAAGACTCAAATGATCCAAATGATGATGAACTACTACCTAAAATCCCCTATATATACTATTCATATGTTATGGCCAACACCAAGGCTGACCTACTAAGCATGAGAAAGTATAAATGATATAATAAAATGATATGGTAAGCCACAAGTCGGCTACTCATATCCTAATACAAACAATAGGTTAACGCCGTAGCATGTGCTTCCCCTTCAAAGCAACATTGTCCCCAATGTTGAGAAGCTTTGGGTGCTGCTACAGGACTGTCATATCTTCCCATGTTACATCTTCATTGTCCATATTCTTCCACTTGATCAGGTACTTAGTAATAACCCGTGTCCTCAATCTTTTAGTGTGTGTTTGATGGATGCATTAAAGTTCCAAGATGAATCTCCCCTCCTCATAGAGCTCAGGTAACACTGTTTAGGATGATACTCTCTGTCCAATTACTTTCTTCAGGGAAAAAACATGAAAGACTAGATGTATTTTGGTTGATTGTAGAAGTTCTAATTTGTATGCTACAGTACCAATCTTCTGTAATACTTGATAGGGAGCCATAATACTTCGATGAAATTTTGTTATCCTTTTGTTTTTGTTTTAAAGACATTTTCTTATATGGTTGTAACCGCCACAAAAACCCAATCACCGACTTCAAAATGCCTTTCTATGCAATGTTGATTAGCCTGTTGCTTCATGCGGTTTTGTGCCATGGCGAAGTTCTCCTTGAGACTAGAGAGGACCTCTTGTTGATACTGAATGTGTTCTTCTACTACTCTAACCCACGGTTTTCCTCTCAATGATGATGTGATGGATGGTGGATGGTACCCATAAAGTGCCAAAAAAGGAGACATTTTAGATGAAGTATGGAAGGAAGTGTTATACCACCATTTCTGCAAGTGGCAACCATTGGACCCATCTTGCTTATTTATCTGGACATAAAACAATGGATATATCCCTCCAAACACTTATTTACAACTTCTATTTTCCCATCAGACCGGGGATGATAAGAAAAGCTACGAGCTAACTGAGTAACCCAAACATGAGAATAAATCAGTCTAAAAATTACTAGTAAATATAGGGTCTTGATCACTTACTATAATCTTCGATGTCCCATAAAGCTTCTAAACTATGTCACATAAAGGCTATTGCCTACCGTGCTTATAACAAATGGGTGTGCCAAGGCACAAAAATTAGCATATTTGGTGAGTCTATCCACCACAACGATGATGAAATTTTTTCCATTCATATTTAGGCAATCCTGTGATAAAGTCCATGGAAACCTCTGTCCCACCGTTGGCTAGGAATAGATAGAGGTTGTAGAAGACCCGGGGATCGAAACTATTTCACCCTTATTTTGTTGACAAACCATGCATTCTACCACAATTTTTTGGACATCTCCATTGAAACTCTTCCCAAAATAAATCTTATTTGACTCGATGATAAGTCTTCAGAGAATCTAGAGTGTCCTTCCTACTAGAGAAGAGTGAAGCTCAGATAGAATCCTATTTTTAAGAGTGGAGTTGTTACATAGGTATACTCTATCTTTATACCATAAAGCATCCCCTTTCAATACAAATTTTTCAGACATGCTTGAATCATTCTGGAGATGATGAATGAGGTTTTGTTTGGTTGGGTCATTTATCCATTCAGACCTTGCCTCATCTATCCAATCTTCCTGTAATATGGATATGGCACATAACAAGGTTGTAGTTGATTCATCGTTTCCACGATAGAGCATCTGTAACTACATTCTCCTTCCCTTTCTTATAGATAATCTAAAAATCATATCCCAACATCTTAGAGACCCATTTTTGTTGTTCTTCGGATGATAAACACTGCTCCAAGAAGTATTTCAGACTATCATGATCTATCTTCACTTTAAAGTGTCTTCCTATGAGATATGGTCTCCATTGCTTTACTGCATGAAGTATGGCTAGCATTTCCTTCTCATAAGTCAGCTTGGAAAGATTCTTACCTTTGAATTGACAGACTCAAAAAGGCAATAGGACGGCCTTCTTGGCATGAGAACTACCCCCATACCCACCCTTGATGCATCGCACTCAACAATGAATGTTTTGGATAAATCTTGAGTAGCCAAGACTGGAGTGGTGCACATGGCCTCCTTTAGTTGTTCAAATGATTTGGTTGCATCCTCACTCCAATGGAAGGAATCCTTCTTTATTAAATATGTGAGAGGTGCAGATATTCTTCCATAATGCCTTATGAATCTTCGGTAATAAACCTGTAAGCCCCAAAAATCCTCGTAGATTCTTTAAGGTTTTTTTGGAACCTTCAACTCCATCATGGCTTTGATATTATTACGGATCCACTTTAACCCCTTCATGAGAGACAATGTGACCCAAATATTCAACCTCCTTGAGTCCAAAAGAACACTTAGAGGGCTTTGCATAAAGTTGATGTTGCTCAAGGGTTTCCAAAACCTTATTTACATGATGCAAATGTTCCTCCCATGTTTTGCTATAAATTAATATATCAACAAAAAACACTAATCCAAACTTCCGCATGAATGACTTAAAAATATAATTCATCAAACTTTGAAATGTAGAAGGTGTATTTATGAGTCCAAAAGGCATTACCAGGAATTCATAATGGCCTTCGTGTGTCTAAAAGGCAGTTTTATGAACATCCTCGTCCTTGATTCTGATTTGGTGGTATCCCGAACGAAGATCAAGCTTTGTTAAATAACCATCACCATGCAACTCATCAAGTAAATCATCAATAATAGGAATAGGAAACTTATATTTGATTGTGTACTTATTAAGTTCCCTATAATCAGGACACATGCGCCACATGTCATCTTTCTTTTGTACCATCACTACTAGGAGAAGAATAAGCACTCTGACTATGGCAGATGATTCATGCTTCTAACTTCTCTTGTACAATCTTCTCGATTCCACTCTTTTGCACATATGGGTACCTATAAGGTATGATGTTAGGCGGTTGAATTTCTGGTAATAACTGAATAGCATGATCATGATCTCTCTTTGCAGGTAATCCCCTTTAGTATATTTTCAAATACAATAGAGTGTGCATCCAACACTACTTGCATATCTGATGGTATAATATGTCCTTATAATGATGAGCCTCCAATGAAAAGAGTTGTGCCACAAATCCCTCTACACCTTTTTTTAGTATTTTTGTGCATCTGATGAGAAATTACTATTTGTGGAGACTTTGCTCTTAAGCCTCTTAGCTCAAAAGTCCTTCCTTCAGAGTGAAATCGCATGAACAAGTCTTGGAAGTTCATCTCAATGGTTCCCAAAGTGGTAAGCCATTGAACCCCTAACACAATGTCTAATCCTCCCATAGAAATGACATACATGGGAATATTCAGTATGTAATCTCCCATGGAAAGATTAAGGCTATGGAATTTTCCAGAACAAGTAATAGTACCTCCATCAGCAATCATTACTTGACATTTAGGAGCAAGATAAATGAAACAGTTTAGGCGCATTGTTAACTTATGATTGATAAAGTTGTGAGTACTTCCTGAATCAATCAACACTGTGACCCTCTATTTTTTTTAGGAATCCAACCACCTTTAGGGTTTAGGGGGTGCTAATACCTGAAATTGCATGGCATGAGATCGTTGGCTGAGGATCTCCTGACTCCTCTAGCTCAACCAAGACCTTTGACTCTGCATCTTCATTATTCTCTTCATTTTCACTAGGCCCATCAATGTAGAACAACTTCTTTTCAGCACATTTATGTACGGGTCCAAATTTACTATCACAATTAAAACATAACCCTTTTTCTCTTTTTTCTTCAATTTTTTGAGGTGTCAATCTAATTGGCCGAGGGAGTACTGGGGCCAAGGTGTTGCGATCTCTGGTATAAGTAAAATGTTGTCTCCTACTTGAAACAATTTTCTCCTATGCCCTTCTTGCCATAATCATTGAATCAGAAACCTTATGAGGATTAAACATACACACCTCATGCTCAATGTGATCCTTAAGACCCCCAAGAAATAGGTCATTCAAATTCTCTTCAGTAATATTTTCCACCCACAGAGAAAGGTTTTAGAAGTGATGAATGCAATCCTTAACAGATCCTGTTTGTCTCAACTTTGATAATTGGCTGAAGTAATTAAATGACAAACTAAAACTGTAGTGTAATTGCAACTCTTAAGTGAAGACTGTCCATGTAACATTGAGACCACTTTTCTTCCTTTGAGCACATAACCATCGATACCAGATGAATTGGTCAAGTTCGAGATACAAAGCTATCATGGTCACCTTTTGTCCTGATGGAATCTGATGTAGATCAAAGAAATTATCCATTTGATTGATCCAATTGAGTGGATCCTTTCCATAAAACTTGTGCATATCCACTTTTGGAAACATAGTACGGGATTGCACAATGCTTGTATTTGGATTGTGCACACTCAAAGAACCACTCTGGCTCATGTGTCTATTACGTTGACATGAGGATCCACCTTGATTGACATAAGTATGATTACCCATCATATGCATACTGAATTTTTACATGAAATCCTCCAATATTTGTCCAATCCTATCCACTGTTATGTTTGTGGAACCTATTTTCATGTTAGAGTGTGGTACACCTTCTATGTGTTACACTTGGGTTTTTTTACGGTGGTCCTGCTCGCCAGTGAGCGGGTTAGGGGGGTTCGGGGGTGAAGCCCCCAAAGCAAATTTTCATGGGTGGTTTATTAACCCATGGGTAATGGGTAACCGTTATGGGCTGTTTTTAGGCCCATGGTTTTTTCGGTACCCATTATTTTGATACCCATGGTTTTTTTTGCCCATGGTTTTTGATACCCACAGTTTTTATATCAAACTGCTTAAGTAATTGTCTATTTATATGGTCTTATGCATATGATACATTCATAAGCAAATGTATTGCAGATGTGTTTTGAATTTGGGTGTGAATTCTGTAGAGTTTTTTGAGCATAGCTCCAAACGGATCTGGGTATTGTATTGAGAGAGTGGAGGCTTGTAATAAAATCTGAGCAAGTGATTCTTGGTGGACGTAGCCCAAATTGGGTGAACCATGTTAAATATTGTCTCTCTATGTTGTGTTATTTATTCTGCACTTTTATTTGAGATTTGTAATATTTTCTACATATTAGTTTCTATTGTTGCGATTCTATAAGGGATTATTCCGCATATTTTATCTCTTATTTCCTAACAATTGGTATCAGAGCCTGGTTTGGTTTGCTGAAGTGTTGAATTGCAAGGAAATTTTTATCTTGAGTGGGAGCTATGGCAGATGATGGAAGATCTAGGGTTGATAAATTCAACGGGTAGAAATTTCAGTCTTTGGAAGATGCAGATGGAAGATTACCTTTATCAGAAAGGATATTTATACTTTGCTTTCTGAGAAGGTGAACAAACCCTTGAGTATGACAGATGTGGAATGTGATTTTTTTTGATTGGAAGGCACTTGGAATGATCTGGCTGTGTCTTGCATCTTCAGTATTATTTAATGTTTCAAAGGAAAAGACTACAAAATATCTAAGGGATGCGTTAGGGAAGTTTTATGAAAAACCCTCTGCCTCTAATAAGATATTTTTAATGAAAAAGTTGTTTAATATGAAGATGTATGAGAATAGTTCAGTAGCAGATAATTTAAATGATTTCAATACGGTTGTGAATATGCTAGCTTTGATTACAATAGAATTTTATGAAGAAGTTAGGGCTTTATTAATTCTGTGCTATTTACCTGAAAGTTGGAATAGCCTGGTAATGGCAGTAAGCAACTCGGTTTCAGCTAACTCCAAGTTGAAGTTTGAGGATGTTGTAGGGGTTATTATAAGCTAGGAAATGTGAAGAAAAATCTCTAGGGAATATTTTACTTCAGGGAATGCTTTAACAGTGGAAACTAGAGGGAGACAGAAGAATAGAGGAAACCATGGAAAATTGAAAGATAGGGCAAGGTCAAAATCCAAGAGCAAGATTTTATGTTGGAACTGTGGAAAGTATGGGCATGCAAAGAAGGACTGTTGGGAGCTTCGGGACAAGAAGAAACAACAATAACAAAACAAGGAGGCAAATGTGGCATCAGGTAATGTATGCTAGGATGCTTTGATTCTTTCTTTGCATAATATTACTGAATCTTACGTTTTAGATTCAAGGGCTTCTTTTCATGCTACTCCACATAGGCATTATTTTGTTGATTATGTTCAAGGGGATTTTGGGCATGTTTTTCTTGGTGATGATTAGCCTTGCAGTATAGTTGGAAAATGTTCTGTTAAGGTTAAGATGTAGAATGGGAATACATGGCTATTGAAGGATGTCAGACATGTGCCTACATTAAGGAGAAATTTGATATCGGCGGGGAAATTGGGAAGTGATGGTTATACTGTGATATTTACAACTAACTCTTGGAAGGTTACCAAGGGTGCTCTTGTGGTGGCAAGAGGTAAGAAGGTTGAAACCTTTTATTTATCCACTAATAGTACTAATGATTGTAATCTTGTGGCTTCAGATGTAGATACAACATTATGGCACTATAGGCTCGGTCATATGAGCCATAAGGGCATGGACATCATAAAGAAGAATTTACATGGATATACAGAAATAGGTTTGGATTTCTGTGAGAATTGCATATATGAGAAACAAAAGCGAGTAAGTTTCTCAAGGTTGGACCTACAAAGAAAGAGTGTAAGTTAGAGCTAGTGCATTCTGATGTGTGGGGGGCTAACTCAGGTATCATCTCTTGGGAATTCAAGTTTATTATGTTACTTTTATTGATGATGCAACAAGGAAAGTTTGGGTTTATTGTATTAGAAACAAATATGATGTATTTGACACTTTTGTTAAATAGAAAGCCTTGGTAGAGAATGAAACAGGTCTTAAGCTAAAATGTCTCAGGTCAGATAATGAAGGGGAGTATTGCAGACAATGAATTTGATGATTACTATTCTAAGAATAGAATCCATAGGAAAAAGATGGTTCCAGGAACTCTGCAACAGAAAGGAGTATAAAAAAAGGATGAACAGAACAATAATGGAACTTGCTAGGAGCATGAGGTTACATGTAAGAATGCCTCTTTCTTTTTGGGTAGAAACGGTGAGCACAACTATGTACTTGATAAACAGAGGACCCTCAAGTGCCTTGGATGGAGGCATACCTGAGGAGGCTTGGTATGGTAAGAAAGTTGATTATTCATTTCTTAGAGTCTTTGGATGTGAGGTGTTTGTTCATATAGACAAGGATGATAAGACCAAGCTAGAGGCTAAATCAGAAAAATGTACTTTCATTGGTTATGGTGGTGATGAATTTGGATTTAAATGTTGGAGTATTAAGGACAAAGAAAATCATTCGGTCTAGGGATGTGGTCTTTAATGAGAAAGTCATGCATAAGCAACAATTGCAAGAAAACAGGGAAGAATCCAAGAAAGAATATGCAGTGGTAGAGGATCTTCCGGATGGGACAGTGACCCATGAATCAGTTCAGGAACCTACTCAATAGGAACCCCAAACTCCTACAGTGAGGAGGTCTTCTAGGGTAAAAAAAAGAACCTAAACATTTTTCTCCTTCTCTTTATTATTTATTACTCAGCTGATAGTGGAGAGCCAGAGAGCTTTAATGAAGCAATATAGGTAGATGCGAGTAAGAAGTGGGAGCAAGCCATGGATGAGGAGCATAAGTCTCTCATGGAGAACCAGACTTGGGATTTGGTGAAGCTACCAAAAGGTAAAAGATCATTACAGAGTGGGGTGTACAGAGTTAAGACAAAGAAGGAGGAAAGAAAAGATATAAGGCCCGGTTGGTGGTCAAGGGGTTTACACAGAAACAAGGTATAGATTTTGATGAGATCTTTTCTCCTGTAGTAAAAATGACTTCTATTAGAACTATTCTTGGAATAGTGGTAGCAGAAGACTTGCACTTAGAACAGTTAGATGTAAAGACTACATTTATCCATGGTGATTTGGAGGAGGAGCTATATATGTTGCAGCCAGAAGGATATGAAGTCAAAGGTAAAGAGGAGATGGTGTGCAAACTGAAGAAGAGTTTGTATGGCCTGAAACAAGCTCCACATCAATGGTATAAGAAGTTTGATAGCTTCATGATGGAGCAAGGTTATATCAGATATCATTCTAACCATTGTGTGTATACAAAGAAAATTGAGGATGGAAGTTATATTATCATGTATTTATATGTTGATGACATGCTGGTTGCAGGTAAAAATATGCAAGAAATAAAAGTACTCAAGAAACAACTAAGTGAATAATTTGATATGAAGGATTTTGGGGCTTCCAGACAAATCCTTGGTATGAGGATAACTTGGGATAGGAAGGAACGAAAGCTGACTTTATCTCAGGAAGAGTACATTAAGAAGGTATTGGATAGGTTTAACATGCAGAATGCTAAACCGGTTGGGACTCCTTTGGCAGGCCATTTTAAGTTATCAAAGGAGCAGTGTTCCAAGACAGAGTAGGAAAGAGACCAAATGTCCAAGGTACCTTACTCATCAGTAGTTGATAGTTTGATGTATGCTATGGTGTGCACTAGGTTTGATATTGCCCATGCAGTGGGAGCTGTGAGTAGATTTATGAGTGATCTAGGTAAAGAGCATTGGCAAGCAGCAAAGTAGATCCTTAGGTATTTGAGAGGGACCATGGGGATAGTTTTATGCTACAGTGGATCAGACACCAATTTATGTGGTTATGTAGATTCAAACATGGCTGGAGATGTAGACAACAGGAGGAGCACGACAGGTTATATTTACACTGTAGGTGGGACATCAGTAAGCTAGATTTCACGACTACAGAAGCTAGTGGCTTTTTTCAACCACGGAGGTTGAGTATGTTGCTGCCACAGAGGCAAGAAAAGATATGATTTGGTTATAACAATTGCTTGAGGAGTTGGGCATATGCAGGAGGAATTTAAGCTACATAGTGATAGTCAAGAGTGCTATACACCTAGCTAAGAACTCTGCTTTCCACTCAAGGACGAAGCATATATAGTTGAGATATCACTTCATCAGGACAACTTTGGAGGAAGATAAGTTGAAGTTGGAGAAGTTTCATACCAGTTAGAATCCTTCAGACATGATGACTAAGGTGGTCACAAGGGATAAACTAAAGCTATGTTCAACTTTGGTTGGCCTTCACGGATGACAGTGAAGGGTTGAGAAACTTGCTTAGTGGAAATCAGTCTCCAAGTGGGAGATTGTTATGTTTGTGGAGCCTATTTTCATTTTAGAGTGTGGTACACCTTCTATGTGTTACACTCAGGTATTTTTAACGGTGGTCCCCGCTCACCGTGTGAGCGGGTCAGGGGGGGTTCGGGGGCGAAGCCCCCAAAGTAAAATTTCATGGGTGTTTTATTAACCCATGGGTAATGGGTAACCGTTATGGGCTATTTTTGGGCCCATGGTTTTTCGGTACCCATTGTTTTGATACCCATGGTTTTTTGCCCATGGTTTTGATACACACGGTTTTTTTGCCTATGGTTTTGATACCCATGGTTTTATATCAAACTGTTTAAGCAATTGTTTATTTATATGGTCTTATGCATATGATACATTCATAAGCAAATGTATTGCAGACGTGTTTTGAATTCGGGTGTGAATTCTGTAGAGTTTTTTGAGCATAGCTCCAAATGGATCTAGGTATTGTATTGAGAGAGTGGAGGCTTGTAATAAAATTTGAGCAAGTGATTCTTGGTGGATGTAGCCCAAATTGGGTGAACCACATTAAATCTTGTCTCTTTGTGTTTGTGTTATTTATTTTGTAATTTTATTTGAGATCTTTAATATTTTCTGCATATTAGTTTCTATTGTTGCGATTCTGTAAGGGATTATTCCGCATATTTTATCTCTTATTTCCTAACAATTGGTATCAGAGTCTGGTTTGGTTTGCTAAAGTGTTAAATCATAGGAAAAGTTTTATCTTGAGTGGGAGCTATGGCAGATGATGGAAGATCTAGGGTTGATAAATTCAACGGGCATAATTTCAGTCTTTGGAAGATGTAGATGGAAGATTACCTTTATCAGAAGGATATTTATACTCTGATGTCTGAGAAGGTGAACAAACCCTCGAGTATGATAGATGCGGAATGAATTTTTTTGGATCGAAAGGCACTTGGAATGATCCAACTGTGTCTTGCATCTTCGGTATTATTTAATGTTTGAAAAGAAAAGACTACAAAAGATCTAATGGATGCATTAGGGAAGTTGTATGAAAAACCCTCTGCCTCTAATAAGATATTTTTAATGAAAAAGTTGTTTAATATGAAAATGTCTGAGAATAGTTCAGTAGTAGATCATTTAAATGATTTCAATACAGTTGTGAATATGCTATCTTCGGTTACAATATAATTTTATGAAGAAGTTAGGTCTTTATTAATTATGTGCTCTTTACCTTAAAGTTGGAATAGCCTGGTAATGGTGGTAAGCAATTTGGTTCCAGCTAACTCGAAGTTGAAATTTGAGGATGTTGTAGGGGTGATTCTAAATGAGGAAATGCAAAGAAAAAATCTAGGAATCTTCTACTTCAGGGAATGCTTTGACAGTGGAAACTAGAGGGAGACAGAAGAATAGAGGAAACCGTGGAAAATCAAAAGATCGGGAAAAGGTCAAAATCCAAGAGCAAGATTGTATGTTGGAACTGTTGAAAGTATGGGCATGCAAAGAAGGGACTGTTGGGAGCTTCGGGACAAGAAGAAACAACAAGAAGAAAACAAGGAGGTAAATGTGGCATCGGGTAATGTATGCTAGGATGCTTTGATTCTTTCTTTGCATAATATTACTGAATCTTGGGTTTTAGATTCAGGGGCTTCTTTTCATGCTACTCCACATAGGCATTATTTTGTTGATTATGTTCAAGGGGATTTTGGGCATGTTTTTCTTGGTTGATGATGAGCCTTGCAGTATAGTTGGAAAAGGTTCTATTCAGGTTAAGATGTAGAATGGGAAATACATGGCTATTGAAGGATGTCAGACATGTGCCTACATTAAGGAGAAATTTGATATCGGCGGGGAAATTGGGAAGTGATGGTTGTACTGTGATATTTACAACTAACTCTTGGAAGGTTACTAAGGGTGATCTTGTGGTGGCAAGAGGTAAGAAGGTTGGAAAATTTTATTTATCCACTAATAGTACTAATGATTGTAATCTTGTGGCTTCAGATGTAGATACAACATTATGGCACTACAGGCTCGGTCATATGAGCCATAAGGGCATGGACATCATAAAGAAGAATTTACATGGATATACAGAAATAGGTTTGGATTTCTGTGAGAACTGCATATATGGGAAACAAAAGCGAGTAAGTTTCTCATGGTTGGACCTACAAAGAAAGAGAGTTAGTTTAAAGCTGGTGCATTCTGATATGTGGGGGGCTAGCTTAGGTATCATCTCTTGGGGGTTCAAGTTATTATGTTACTTTTATTGATGATGCAACAAAGGAAAGTTTGGGTTTATTGTATTAGAAACAAATATGATGTATTTGACACTTTTGTTAAATGGAAAGCCTTGGTCAGAGAATGAAACATGTCTTAAGCTAATATGTCTCAGGTCAGATAATGGAGGGGAGTATTGCAGTAATGAATTTGATGATTAATGTTCTAAGAATGAAATCCACAGGAAAAAAATGGTTCCAGGAACTCCGCAGTAGAATGGAGTATCAGAAAGGATGAATAGAACAATAATGAAACATGCTAGGGAGCACGAGGTTACATGTAGGACTACCTCTTTCTTTTTAAGTAGAAGTGGTGAGCACAATTGTGTACTTGATAAACAGAGGACCCTCAAGTGCCTTGGATGGAGACATATCCGAGTAGGATTGGTATGGTAAGAAAGTTGATTATTCATTTAATAGAGTCTTTGGATGTGAGGTGTTTGTTTATATAGACAAGGATGATAAGACCAAGCTAGAGACTAAATCAGAAAAATGTACTTTCATTGGTTATGGTGGTGATGACTTTGGATTTAAATGTTGGAGTATCAAGGACAAAAAAAATCATTTGGTCTAGGGATGTGGTCTTTAATGAGAAAGTCATGTATAAGCAATAATTGCAGGAAAACAGGGAAGAATCCAAGAAGGAATATGTAGTGGTAGAGGATCTTCCGGATGGGGACAGTGACCCATGAATCAGTTTAGGAACCTACTCAACAGGAACCCCAAACTCCTACAGTGAGGAGGTCTTCTAGGGTAAAAAAAGAACCTAAACATTTTTCTCCTTCTCTTTATTATTTATTACTCACTAATAGTGGAGAGCCAAAGAGCTTTAATGAAGCAATGTAGGTAGATGCGAGTAAGAAGTGGGAGCAATCCATGGATGAGGAGCATAAGTCTCTCATGGAGAACCAGACTTGGGATTTGGTGAAGCTACCAAAAGGAAAAAGAGCATTGCAGAACAAGTGGGTGTACAGAGTTAAAGACAAAGAAGGAGGAAAGAAAAGATATAAGGCCTGGTTGGTGGTCAAGGTGGTTTCACAGAAACAAGGTATAGATTTTGATGAGATATTTTCTCCTGTAGTAAAATTGACTTCTATTAGAACTATTCTTGGAATAGTGGCAGCAGAAGATTTACACTTAGAATAGTTAGATGTAAAGACTGCATTTCTCCATGGTGATTTGGAGGAGGAGCTATATATGTAGTAACGAAAATGATATGAAGTCAAAGGTAAAGAGGAGATGGTGTGTAAATTGAAGAAGAGCTTGTATGGCCTGAAACAAGCTCCACGTCAATGGTATAAGAAGTTTGATAGCTTTATGATGGAGCAAGGTTATATCAGATGTCATTCTGACCATTGCGTGTATACGAAGAAATTTGAGGATGGAAGTTATATTATCCTGTGTTTGTATGTTGATGAAGACATGCTGGTTGCAGGTAAAAATATGCAGGAAATAAAAGTACTCAAGAAACAGCTAAGTGAATCCTTTGATATGAAGGATTTGGAGGCTTCCAGAAAAATCCTTGGTATGAGGATAACTCGGGATAGGAAGGAACGGAAGCTGACTTTATCTCATGAAGAGTACATTAAGAAGGTATTGGATAGGTTTAACATGCATGATGCTAAACTGATTGGGACTCCTTTGGTAGGCCATTTTAAGTTATCAAAGGAGCAGTGTCTCAAGACAGAGCAGGAAAGAGACCAGATGTCCAAGGTACCTTACTCATCAGTAGTTGACAGTTTGATGTATGCTATGGTGTGCACTAGGCCTGATATTACCCATGCAGTGGGAGCTGTGAGTAGATTTATGAGTGATCTAGGTAAAGAGCATTGACAAGTAGTAAAGTGGATCCTTCGGTATTTGAGAGGGACCATGGGGATAAATTTATGCTACAGTGGATTAGACACCACTTCACGTGGTTATGTAGATTCAGACATGGCTGGAGATGTAGACAATAGGAGGAGCATGACAGGTTATATTTACACTGTAGGTAGGACATCAGTAAGCTGGATTTCACGACTACAGAAGCTGGTGGCTTTGTCAACCACGGAGGTTGAGTATGTTGCTGCCACAGAGGCAAGCAAATAGATGATTTGGTTATAAAAATTGCTTGAGGAGTTGGGGGCATAAGCAGGAGGAATGTAAGTTGCATAGTGATAGTCAGAGTGCTATACACCTAGCTAAGAACTTTGCTTTCCACTCCAAGATGAAGCATATATAGTTGAGATATCACTTCATTAGGATAACTTTGGGGGGAAGATAAGTTGAAGTTTAGAGAAGATTCATACCAGTCAAAATCTTGTAGACATGATGACCAAGGTGGTCACAGGGGATAAACTAAAGCTATGTTCAACTTTGGTTAGCCTTCGTGGATGACAATGAAGGGTTGAGAAGCTTGCTCAGTGGAAATTAGTCTCCAAGTGGGAGATTGTTATGTTTGTGGAGCCTATTTTCATGTTAAAGTGTGGTACACCTTCTATGTGTTACACTTGGGTATTTTTATGGTGGTCTTGCTCACCAGTGAGCGGGTCAAGGGGGTTCAGGGGCGAAAGCCCCCGAAACAAATTTTCATGGGTGGTTTATTAACCCATGGGTAATGGGTAACCGTTATGGGTTGTTTTTTGGGATCATGGTTTTTTCGGTACCCATTGTTTTGATACCCATGGTTTTTTTTCCCATGGTTTTGATACCCACATGTTTTTTGCCCATGGTTTTGATACCCATAGTTTTATATCAAACTGCTTAAGTAATTGTCTATTTATATGGTCTTATGCATATGATACATTCATAAGTAAATGTATTGCAGATGTGTTTTGAATTCGGGTGTGAATTTTTTATAGTTTGTTGAGCATCTAGCTCCGAATGGATCTGGGTATTGTATTGAGAGAGTGGAGGCTTGTAATAAAATTTGAGCAAGTGATTCTTGGTGGACGTAGCCCAAATTGGGTGAACCACATTAAATCTTGTCTCTCTATGTTGTGTTATTTATTTTGCACTTTTATTTGAGATCTGTAATATTTTCTGCATATTATTTTCTACTGTTGCGATTTTGTAAGGGATTATTGTGCATATTTTATCTTATTTCCTAACATCCACATCTTCTTTATTGGCCACCCTAGATTCGAGGTCTCTCAGGTTAAACTCAAGTTTGATTAATTTATGGTCTGTCGAAGTAAACCCTAACCTTGACGAATATGTTTTTATATCTTGTATCTCTAACTCCTCAACTGCTATCTCAGCCTTTTTTGGTGTTTTACCCGAAGTGATGGGATCTTTTTTCCTCTTGTGGAAGGCCCCGCCATGATGCCCCCCAAAATAGTAGGATGTAGGGATCATAGTCAATTTAGGGTTTCAGATTTTTGATAATTAATTTGGCAAAATATAAAAAACTTTAAGAAAAAACACCAATAAATTTTGTTTTTGCTTTCTGAAAATGTAACGAATTTGAAAAATCCACAATTTGCACCCTAGGGAGTGATTTTATGGAAAAAACTAAATTATTAATAACTTTTGTAGAATAAATCAAAAAAGTCTGAAATTTTCAGCGAACCTTAAAATGTTTCACAACTTTGGTAAAAATACATCCCAGTAATTAACTTTTTTTCACACTATACGGCGGAAACAAAAAATTAGGGTTTTTTGCCCTAATTTTGGCCCAGATCGCAGCTCTGATACCACTTGTAATGAAATTACTTGTATAATTTAGATGATGACCAGAAATATAACACCAAATAACACAATATTCCAGAATAATGATCTCAATATGCAATTATAGTAGCTTCGCTACTTCAAGGGGGCAACCTCCAAACCACACAATAATACTCAAATACTCCAATGATGATGAAATAATACCTACAATCCCCTATATATACTCATTCATAGTTATGGCCATCACCAAGGCCGACCTACTAAGCATGAGAAATTATAAATGATATAATAAAATGATATGGTAAGCCACAACTTGGCTACTCATATCCTAAAAAAGCAATAGGTTAAGGACATAACACATAGCCAACTCTCTTCAACCTGACTTAAACAACATTTCTCTCATTTTATTTCCCCTTTCAGAATGTAAGCTACGAAAAATACACTACTAACAAGGAAGTAAAATACCAATAATCATACCTCCTCCTTCGCGTTCCGTAGCAAACCTCGGAATGGGCTAGAAAACTTGGATTGAGCCCTGATTTTATGATATGTAGGTGCTTTTCTTCAAGACGGAGCAAGACCTTCCCGCAACAACGATCTTATTACTTTGCACTAGATGGGAAGAAGGATTATGAGGCTATTTTGACATTAGGACAAGGCAAAAGGATGTCTTTGCTCACAAGGATGCAAGAACTTAGATATGGCATGAAAGCTTATTCTCCGATGTGTGTTTAGAGGGGAGGGGTAAGGTTGTATTTATAGCCTGAGGGAGTGATTAGCTTAGATTAATTTAAGTAATCATGGTTTGAAAATGTGGGCAAGATTAAGTGAGTGGTTTGAAAATGTGGGCAAGATTAAGTGGGTGGTTTGAAAATGTGGGCAAGATTAGATGAGTGGTTTGAAAATGTGGGCAAGATTAGGTGAGTGGGGACCACGAATGGTGGGTGAGGATTTTTGAATTTTGAAATTTTTTAATTCAATAGTGGAAAAACATGGAGAATAATGACATGTGGTGAGGATTAGATTATTTTTAGATTTTGAAATGGATAATTAATCAAATTATATTTGATTAATTCGAAGTGTATTTTTGTGGGAAATGAGGAAGGGGAATTAATTGATTTAGGATAGATGTGAAATTGGGGTGTCTACATTATGTATAGGTTATTTTTAGTTCTATGTGCATCTGCAACTAACTCTTCCATGTATGCCTTCCTTATCTCATACCCTTCAACATAAAACTTAAGTGTGTGTCCTTGATCAAACATTTGGCTTACACTTAAGAGATTATGCTTTAATCCTTCAACATATAAAACATTCTCCATTTTTGTTTTACCATTATCAAGACTCATCGTACTTTTTCCAGCGATCTTTGCTTTAGCGTTATCACCGAATTCAACCCTACCTTCATTTAATTTATTCAATAGATGAACTTACTTTTATCTCTTGTCATATGTCTTGAACATCCACTATCAATGTACCACAACTTCCCTTCATCCCGTGCATGGAATTCTATTTTAACAAGCATAGATTTATCTTTATCTTGCCCATCATCCTCTTTCTTTTGTTTCCAAATTTTTGTAGATTCTTTCTTCTTTATTTTTGGAGCATTTACCTTCTGGTTTGATTTGGATGATTATACAAAACCACTTCTACAAAATCTTTCCATATGTCCATAGTTATTGTAGTTATAACAAAAAATATCTTCAACATAGTTGGATAAGGAGCAAAGGAGTTGTAATTTCTATTTGAGAATCCATACACACCTTTTTTCTTTATATTGTTGTCTCTTACCCGTATTCTACAATCTATTGATTTATGACCAAAATGATTACAATAGAAGCAATAGCCATAGAAAGAATTTTCAAACCTAATACATGTGAGTATATCCTGGAGGATTTGGCCTTTTAAACTTATTCTCATCTTTGATTTCCTTGTAAGAAGTGTTGATCTTCATAAAAATCTTCTCCCTTTTCAACTCTTCATTCTTCATAGGTTCCTTAAGTGTCTCTGCATAGGTCTTTGAATGATCTACTTTTGGCTCTTTCGATGACTCTATACCTTTTGTGTTAGCGGTGTCTCGTCTTTCCTTATATCCAAGGCCAGTCTTGTCGGATGTTGACTTCTGTTGGTTTAGAATTTCATCTAGTATCTCAGTAATTTTCTCAAATTTTAGATTACTTGTAACTTTGGCATTTTATTTTTCCAAGTCCTTTCTCAAAGAAACTATCTGTGACTCACGCTTTTCATAATCTTCTTCCTTAGTCCTTATCTGATTTCTTAATTCTTCTTCAACTCATTTTACTTCTTCAATTTGGGTTTTTAGATCCACGATCATCTTTCTTGATTCTTCAAGAGATTGTGATATCTTAGCTTCAAAGTGATGATCTTCTTCTTCATACTTTAGGAGTTGTAACTTTTGTTTCTGATTTTTCTTTTTAAGAGCTTTCAAATCTCCCAAGGCACAAATAAGTTCCTCTTCAAGATTCACTTCACCTTTTTTTTTCCATGTCTTCATCTCTTTCTAAGTCATATTTTATAGCCATGAATAATATTTCTTCATTATCACTATCTAAGTCACTTATCCCACTTTCTTTAGATGATTTGTTACTTCCTTTTGAATATAAGCTTTTCTTTTGATTTCCAAATACTTTCTTGCCTTTGATTTGATTGAATTCCCTTTTGAAGTTACGTTTGATTTCATCATAATTGCTATCTTATTTCTATGGAAACTTATCTGCAAAATGACCAATTTTACCATAGTTAAAAAATTTAAATGGTAACTTACCTTTGTACTTTCCAGATCATTTATTTAACTTTCGAATGAACAAGGCTTCTTTTTCATCTTCTTCGCTGCTTGAGTTCTCATTCGACTTAGGTTCTTTGATTTTATCTTTCTTTGAGACTTTGAATGAAACTTCCTTATTTTATGGTTTATTTGACTCAATCTTCATTTCATATGCGGTCAATATTCCATGTATTTTGTCCATGCTCAACTTATCAAGATCCTTCATTTCTTTAATGATAGACACCTTAGCATCAAATCTTGATGGTAGAGATCTTAGAATATTTTGAACGATCATGGATTCTTCAATATTTTCACCTAACCCTCTTATGGCATTGCCAACCTCATCCACATGAAGAAGATAGGCTGCACCATTCTCCTCATCCTTCATTTTTAGGCTCTCAAATTGTCTCCTATGGGTTTGAAGCTTAGCCCTTTTAACCTTGTCATCACCTTCATAGATAGTTCAAATTTTGTCCCGTATCTCCTTCGCCATGTCACATTGCATTACTTTAACAAACTCAAATTTTGATAAGCCACATAGGATTGCATTCATGGCCTTGGAATTGTTTTCAAAAGCCTTCTTTCTGGCTTGATCTGTCGGTGGAACTGATGGGATTGTGTATCCAACTGTTACTGATTTCCAAATGTCAAACCCTACTTACATTAGATATGTTTTCATTCTTATGCTCCAAAATACATAATTTTATCCATCAAACAATGTAGCCTTGTTTGAAGAAAAAACTTCTTGTACTTGATGAGTAGCCATATGTGCTTCTTAGATCTACCTTCCAATTGTTAGATTGTTCCTAAAGGCATCCGCTCTGATACCAATTGTTAAGCACAAGATAATAATGAGAGGAGGGGTGAATCAATATTATGATATTTTTTAAAATTTAACACTTAATCTTAGAACTGTAATCATAATTAATCAATTTCACATTAAATATATCAAAACAATCAATAAATGTAAAGAAAACTAACACAATGCAAATAGACATATATTTATGTGGAAACCATTTCGGGATAAAATCATAGAGAAAATGTTGTTTACTATATTTCTCAAATGTTTATAGGCACCAACCTACATGATACACCAATCACCAAATTACAATTTTGTAGGAACCAACCTATAGAAGCACCAATCCCTTCGAATTTGTGAGAACCCACTCACAGGAGCACTAACCCCTTATCAAAAATTTCTCTTACCACCATGGAATTATTTCTTATTCAATGAGTGATGCTTTTATTATTTGGATCTGCACTTCACACTTTTATTTTCAGGATCTGCTGTACTTTATTACAAAACTACTGATCAGAATACTTAGTCTAATTATCCCAACACCTTCACATATATAAGTCACTGCAATTTTTCATCTTTACACCTTTGAATCTTGTCTTCTTATTATTACTCTTCCCTCTTCACTAAAAATATTCAATGTGTGTGCTTGTCTAAATCAAATGTTTTCATCTCCTTAGACATCACTCTGACATGCTTACGAGTGTTCCATGTGCAACACTTGTTTTACAGGATTACATGTTTCCATGACTACCTCTTTGTTTCTATTTGTCTGATTTGTTTTCCTTTGTATGAGGGATTCACACTTTTCTTGTGTGCACATTGGATTGTTGTTTGTGGATATGAATACCTTACGTGTCTTGTGACATCCTGAGTGATGTCCCATGTTTCCAACCAGATTTGTGCAACCTACTTGTTTTCTCATGTGTTTACACTAATTTGTTTGGTAGTTCTTACAATGTGTGCATATTTTACATTTGTCTTCTTGCATGCATGTGTTTTTGGACTAACACTTGTTTGGCTAGCCATCCCCTTTTGTGCGCGCCTTGATATCTACCAAGAATTTTCCCTTTCCCCCTGTAGGGCAGAGTTCTATAGGTCAGAGTATGGTTGGTCATCTTTTGGGGACGCATTTTACTTTCCATGACGTCACATGTGCCCCTAAAGAGGGGGCATCATTGAAGGTTTTTGTACTAACACATCGTATTACACCAATTCAGTACAATGCACTTTTTGCCTTTGGTATTTTGGGTTTTATATAGCGAGTGAGTTTAGACCAGTATACGAACTCCATATACACCATACTCTACAGGACATGGTGTCCTTTGGAAATTCTACATAGTAGTTACAGGTTTGGGGGTTACAATGGGTGTGCCTCTCTACACTACTTAATCCAGTGGCGTCACATCACCTATTACAAAGATCTCTTCATGCATTTTAGCAGAAGCGGTTAAAGGTTAGAGGACACAAAACATTCCCTCCCTATACCTCTTTAGCCATGGTGGTGTGAGATCGCTCAAAAAACTTGCGACAATATAAGATATCCTTCTACACCCTTTCTCTCGATATGGATCAGGTGCTCATGTTCCATTTTGAATTTTATTTCAGTGTATTTTCTTGTACTTTACACATTTTTATAAACATGCGTATTTTTACACAGCGTTTTTACATATGTACATATTTGACTACTTGATCATTTTATCCTTACAGGTCTGGCCGTATGAGAAATAAGTAGTAAAATTGGGGGCAACACTAACAATAACAACAATGACAATGATAACGACAATGACAACACACCGCTATAGGAACCTGCCTTTACTAACCATGTAGGTACACTACACATAGCAGCGACCACACGTGCACTTCACCCTAGGTTCACTCTCATCACTTTTTATGCACATTTTTCAACTTTAAAATCCACGCCCCTCCACATTTTTTTGTCATTCTATGCTTGAGTCTAGTCCATTGGCACATTTTATTTTACATTCTACATGGATATCAAGTATGCATCTCTATCTACTTTATATTACCGAGCTTTTTGCTCACCAACATAAAGTGGGGGAAAAATGTAGACACAAAATCATGCACTTTAGACATTATTTAGCCCGGTATTATACTACTATTTAGAAGGTTCTCAAGTGAATAAAGTACTAATTAATCCTACCTTTTGGCCATCTTTTTCTTATATTTTATTTCGTCATTCTTGTTTATTTCTCTATAATTATCCACATGTTTCGTAACTACCCCGCCATTCTAGCCCAAAATCTGTCCACCCAAGCCTTTACTGGGCCACCCTAGTCCCACCTTAGGTGCCCCAGTCTATGTTTCTCTTTTTCTGCTTCTTTTTGGGGCCTTTCTAGTCATTTTTCAACCTTATCCTTTTCTCAGTTGGCCAAGTCGGTGGGTTAGTTACAAAATTAAGCTTGATAACCCTATAAATATAAATTTATATGACCATAATTAAGGTCCTAACGTCACATACTACTATCACTCCATCTAGAATTGCATCCATTGCGTCACTTGCATCTACATAATGCCAAGGCTAGGAGATCTGCATCAACACACACAACATAGGGAGAGGGATTCTATTCTATTCCATGCACACATGCTATTACATTTTCTGTAGTTATTATTACTCACTACTTCTACATCCAGGTCCGAAATGTAGTGCAACACTCAGTGATAATACCACTAGTTTGGCAGCTGAGGTCAATTAGACCCATTCATTCTGCATCTTTATTTTTCATAAGGTTTGATACTTCCTTTTGTATTGCAAGTCATAATTTTATTATTCACCACATTCGTTGTAGTCCACTGAATCTGGTGTGACAAATAGACAAAGTATTGAATCATCCAACGACCATACAAAATTCAGATTTTGAGCATTTATAGAGACCAGGGCACCTAATCTGAAGACAAGGGGCACCATGGGTGCCCGTACCTTCCCAGGCATCCCAGGGATAGTTAGATCTTTTTCCAAACATGTCAGATTTGTAATATTTAGGGCCTTGCGTTTACAAAGATATGCCCCTTTATTTTGATTCCTGCTTTGGCTTTTGATCAGGCCCAGATGATGACTTTTCCTTGGCGGACGTGCGGGCCCCATTTTGTAATTGTACCCCTTAAACACAATGCCATACGACACTGCAGTCTCGCTTTGACCTTATACTTAGCCAGTTGAGCCTTTTTTCTGTCCCCCATATTTTAACTGGTTTTCTATTCTATGCGGGATCATGGTCGATCCAATCTTTGGGCACGGGGTGAAATATGGACAAAAATTTGGTGACTCATAGGGGTATCTGCCTGCTAGATGAAAAGACAAATTACCTTATCATATCAGTTGGGCATGGAGTCATGAGTGATAGCCTGCTACTGATCTGAACTTTGAAAATTGACCCCTAGGCCACTTGGAAACCCATTAGAACTAAAACTGATCTTGACCACATGCCAAGCCCAAACAATGCATGAGAGTAACAAAACAACACCACACTATATAAAAAATTTGAAATCATACATGCTCCAAATGGAACATGCAGAGTGTGTAAAGCACTTAGGAGAAAAAAAATCTACACTACAACAAGACAATGTGCATAAGCACTTAGAGGAAAGAGAAAACTAAACTAGTATGTACAGGGTGAGAACTCCCCTTTTAGTAGCAGTGCTTAAGATAGATCCCATTTACTGGAATCTGCAACTCTTCATCCTCCAATGTAGACAATTAGAAAGCGTTGCTACTTTTACATCTTGTGATCATATAGGGTCCACTCTAGATGGCATCAAATTTAGAATGCCTTCCTGGTTTTGCTTGATCTGCATCCCATTTCAAAATCAGGTCTCCTTCCTGAAAGGTCCTTACTTTTTCCTTCTTGTCAAAGCATTTCTTAACTGAAGCCTGATTATTCTCTTTTTCTTAGAGAGCATGCTCTCTGGTTTCTTCTAATTCTATCAGCTTCGCATACCTAGCCTCCATTGGTCCAAATTCAGACATCTCTAGTTACTTCACGAGCTCCAATGCTGGCAACTCCGGTGATATAGGCAACACTGCCTCTTTCCCATAGACAAGATTGAATGAAGAGCTACCTGTAGATCTCTTAGGCATTATTCTATCAGCCCATAAAGTAGTTGTGAGCTTTGTGTGCCAGGTCCTTTGATTCTCATCGAGAGTCCTTCTGATGATCTTTAGCAGGTTTTTGTTTGTGGACTCAGCCTGACCATTACCTTGAGGGTAATAGTTTGATGAAGTACTCAAATAAGTCTCATTCTTAATAGCCCATGCTATGATTTTGGAACCTATGAATGCTAATGCATTGTCTAATATGATGGTGGCCGACACTCCAAATCTGGTCACTATCCCTTCATAGAAATCCATGATACTAGACTCATTTACTTTCTTGAGTGCCACTGCCTCGGTCCATTTGGTAAAATAATTTTTTGCTGTCAGGATCCATTTGTGACCTTGGATTGAGTTTGGATTGATGACTCCAATGAAGTCCAATCCCCATTGCATGAAAGGTTGGTCAAATGAGATTGGATGCAATGGAAGTACTACAAGCCTTTCCTTAACTTTGAAGAATGCACAATTCTTGCACCTTTTGATCCATGTGTAGCAGTCACTAAACACTCTGGGCCAATAATATCCTATTTTCATGACTTTGAGTGCTGTCACTCTTGGAGGAAAATGGCCTCTAGCTACTTCAACATGGAATTCTTGTAGCACTCTCTCCACCTGATCTGTTTCAATGCATCTCAGTAGAATGCCATTGATGTCCCTCTTGAACAAGACACCATCAATAAGAATATATGAGATGGCTTGTAGCCTGAAAGTACTTCTTTTTTCTTTACTCATCCCATGAGGACACAAGCCTATTCAAAGGAAGTGCACCATATCTTGTGTCTTACGACCTCCCGTACCACGCATCTCATTTCGCAACCTAACCTCATCACCTAAACCTTACACAATTATTTATTAATTACCTTATAATTAATAAATCCACATCGCCATACCTGCCACCTCATTTCGCCACCTCATCATGACCTAGTCTTAACCCTAAACTAACCTAATTAAGACCTATAACTTGGTCTACATCCACACTTATGACTAATGAATCCTCACCCGCACCTAAAACCAACTTCATAATGACTTGACCAAGCCCGCAACTAATCCCTCGGGAGAAAAGGAGGGAAAGTTGGCTATTTTACTAAAAATAGCCCACTTTGACCTGACCGATACCGGTTCCTACTCGACCTTTGTCGGTCACGTAACCGCCATCAGTTCCATGTAAATGACCGCTCCCAACAAAAAACAGGAGGTTGGATTTTCATTGGATCAAAAGGGGAAGTCATTGGAAAGATCTGGAATGGACTTGGCTGAGCAGAGACAAGTGAAGGAAGGAGAGAAGTTCGCAGAGAAGGACATCAAGCCCAAGACTGCAACTGAATAACCAGAGTCCAGTGACACTCATCCGAGCATCAGGAGAGGAGATAGCTCATCTTGGATTGTCAGATCATCCTACATGAGCCCTGTCTTCGTCATCACAGTCCCAGAACCTGCATTTTCCATCAGGAACTAGTAAGTAAGTCTTATACATTATTTTAATAATATTTCTTGGATTTTTAAATCACAGTAATTACAAGTCTACCCTCAGATCCACTACCCGGTAACACTCTCCACATAACTTACATTCCTCTACCCCTACTTTGCCCCAAGAACAGCCCCCCATACTCTCTCTGAGTCTTCTCCATCACCTCATTACCTATCCCCAGTCATTTTATTAGCATTATAAACACCATAGCTATCATTTATCCATCTTATAGCCAACCTTCACCCAACCCCTTAAATCACTACCCCTACCGATATCGGTTATCATCAACTGGTACCCGGTGACACTGACTGGCGTCGGTCACCGTGATTCAAAACCAAAACCAGCCTTTCCTCTACTTATTTCAATGAGGCAATTAAATTGTGATTTTACAATCATTTGTGTTAATTCATATTAGCAGGGGAACTGACCACCTTTGAAAGGAAGTTTTATATTTCCTTGGCCTAAGGCAGCTCCCTCATTTATTGTCTAATTAAAATTTGGTGGTCTTGTATTCTTACTTGCAGGTAGTCCTTCCAAGACAAAAAGGAGTTCTTCACAGTTGATCTGATCTTTCTCTACGGTACGCGCACACCCTCTCAACATTCAATAGGTATTCCTCCTAGCCCTAACCCTTATCTGTTTCTCAAAGGAATGAAAGGATAGAAGAAACTCTATTCCAAAAGCTGAAACATTCTATGCGAAACATTTTGTTACGCCTGGTGGGACCCATTTCGGGTTTCTTTCTTTCTTGCTTGCTTTCATATAGGGAGCATACATGCTGTTTTCTTCTTCTAAAAATATTCACAAGATATTTTGTTATATTTGGTAAAAGAATTTGTCTTTGCTTTTCCCATCTTTCGGATTAGTGAAAGTCATCTTCTTTTGCTTCATCGAATAACATTTTCAATTTGGGTTTAAAACACGTGCATCCCATTTTTGCTTGTTGTTTTCAATTCTAGTGAACGTAGATTAAGTAATAGGTCATACACGTGGGGGTGATTTCCACGGTATTGACAAAAAATTAATCTTACTTTCACTGCACAACACATACCGAATCACTTCACAATTAACACAACAGCTCAAAACATCCCCCCTTTTTTCTGAGGTATTCCTCCGCCTGATTGAGGTAACCTTATAAGCCAAAACAAACTTGACATTTCCCCTAAGTCTTTTGTTTAGGATTCTGACATCATTCTTGCATCTAAGGGCATAAGCCCACAATTGATTAAAACTAATCCTAGGGTTAGTCTGTTAATTTGCTTGTGTATTCTTGCTTGTTTTCAGTTCTGTTTCTCTGTCATACACTATTTTCTGTGATCACTTCAGAACAGTTTGGTAGGAAAACTAAGCACTGTTAACCCCAAATCAACAACTTCTTATAGCTTCTTACACCAGTTATATTCTACCGACATCGGTTAGCTTACCGACGTCAGCTATAGCCTGACTGACATCGGTTAGCAGACTGATATCGGTTACAGTCTATTACAGTCCCTGACAAACCAGCAACCTACCAATTTCAACATTCTGGGGTTGTTTCTATTCCTGATAGATTAAAACCCTATGGTGTACTCTTGCCCATGGTTGTTATCACTCAGAAGCAAGCCGCCGCCATGGTTTCACATGCCTGCTCTGTGCCTTTTCCTAAATCACCTCCTGCCCATACTGTGGGGAATCCTACGGACACCAGCGAGGTTCCCAAAATCCCTGTAGGAGATAAGGAATTTATGAAATTTTTGGACGCTAATCCTAGTGCTATACAATATTATTTGTCTCATGCCCCTGACCGTACACCCGATAGTCAACTCCTTGTTGGCATGCCTATTAGTATAGATGCTCATTTAGCTCCTTCTCCGCCTGATAACTCCACTTTGCCTTCTGCATCCTTAGCTCCGTTTCCCAATCTAGCAGCTTCCGGGGTTCATACGGCATAGATTGGCTTTCCTTTGGTTAATCTTGGGCCCCACATATCATTACCACCAACCACTCCTACCTCATCTCTCTTATAGACTGCTCCTTTCATGACTTGCTCTCTACCACCTATCCACACGAGCTTTCCTTCTCAAGCTCCGCCCACCTTTTCATTTCCACACACGTATCCGGTGACCTCAACATCTTATATAGGACATCCCTATTCGGTCACCTCAACACATTCGTCCTCCATACCTTATCAACATTTAACCCCACCATTGTCTAGTGGTGGCCCTTGGCCCAATTTGCCTCTGTTTACCGCAACCGCACCATCATCTCATCCAACTACTGATTTAATCAAACAAATGATGGACAAAATGCAAAATTTGGAGGCTTCTGTTTCAGGAAGTCGTAGCACCCTGACATACGAGCAAGTTTGTTGGGATCCTATCCACCCTTTTGTCCCCCTTCATTCATATCCTCCTCAATGGGAATTACCAAAATTTACTCATTTTAATAATAAGGAGGATCCTCAACAACACTTGCACTCATTTAGACATGCCTGCTACCTAATTGCTCACGACGATGCCTTACTACTCCGCACCTTTCCCATGTCCTTATCAGGACCCACCTTGGAGTGGTATAGTGCTTTAACCCAGCACTCAATCTTCTCTTTTAACCAACTAGCCCAATCTTTCTTGGATCATTTCTCCATTAACATTGCCAAGAAAGTATCTATCAACGACCTCTATGCCATCCGACTATTTGAAGACGAATCTATCGCAGATTTCGTTGGACGATGGCGGGGCCTTATCATCCAACTTACGTATGCCTTGCCTCAGGCCAAACTTATCGAACTTTTTACGCGGGCCTGTGCTAAGCACATCTCTCCTACCCTCCAAATTCAAACTTTTTGCACATTTGACGAGGCCTTTACTATGGCTCGAAAACTAGAGATTCGAGCCTTAGAGGAAGAGAAATTGCGGTTGCACAGTAAAAAACCCAATTTCTGAACCCATGATTCCACCAACAAACCTAACACCACCAATCCTCACCCATCGACTGCTTCGAAATCAAAAGGATCTGTGCATGCGGTGATGGTCAAATCCCAACCACCGTCTAATACCCCGCCAAAAACCACCTATAAGTATAAAGCTGAGCCCATCAATTACACTCCATTGGGAGAAACTTATGGTGTGATATTGGAAAAATTTCTTAAAGCAGGAGTCATTACCTTACCTCCTGTTAAACCTCACTTCGGGTTTGATTCCACCTACGCCATACCTTCTTGGTACAAAGAAAATGACTTCTGTAACTTCCACCGCATGAAGGGACACAGTCACGAAAACTGCAAGATGTTGAAAAACATAGTGCAGGAAATGGTTGATGTAGGTGATATAACCCTCGATAATCCTAACGCTCCTGCTAACCGAAATTTGAAAATTTTCAATAAACCATTCCCGAATCACTCTTCTAACAGTAACATAAATCAAGATATCTTATCCGAGGAGAGTGTTCATAAGATCCATGCAGTCTTCGACTCCCAGCCAAAAGCCTTTATTCGAAAAAATTCTGAATCAAGCCTCTTCCCTAATGCAGGAACCCGAACCCCCTTCCTCACCATCAAGACAAGACGAAATCCTTGCCATTCCTTTACCCTTCAAGGAATTAACCACCCAGAGTTCTCTTCTTACAAATGAGCCTTCTTACACAACATCCTTGCAAGACTGTGAGTGGATGTTATCTAACTTATCTATTTCCCAAACGTCTCCTTCTACCATTCTTGCTATGCAAGAGGAAGGCTTGCCACTTCTTTTGTCATCCTTAGACGAGAAACCTCCTGCAATGACATCACCACATTCTTTAAACATGACGGATCCTCTCAAACATGCCCTCCTACCTATCAGTTCTTCATCGCCTAAATCTTTTCAGCGACCGGTTGACCTCTTAACGCCCATTGATACAGTGCCTCATTTACCCCCTGTATCACACCTACAGTGGACCGGAATCACAACCCACCTTTCTTCCATATAAAATTTCCTATTCACACGTGAGGATTGTCATCCCTCAGAAGATAGACGAGTCCTATGGGAACGTTTGAGTACCCCATATTCTACTCAAATGCAGATGACCGATCCAGACGCCTCTACCATATACCCGAAGTGTTTACAGAAGCTTAAAATGCCTATGTCCTCATCTTCACCCCCCTCATCTCTACCAAATACCTCATCCACCTCTATTAGCCTAACCAAATCTTCCCCTACGCTTGGGACCTCACCAATACCCAGTCTAACACACCCACCTAAGCGGCTAGATTTATCTAAAAATAAAGCCGTCCATCCACTTAGGAGACAGACTCAATCTCCTCAACCTATGTCTCTATCACAACTAAAACCATCATCGTCACACCTACCTTCCATATTGGGACCTCATCCCTCCACCTTGCATCAATATATCATACCTCCTGCGTTTTCTTTAAAACGACCTACATCTTCTACACCCATACAGAGATCCAAGGGTATATCAACACCGTCACCCCGCATATCCTGTCCACCTATCAACCCTAAACAAAATCCATCATCAAAAGATTTGTTTGCGGTCACTCCTATTTCTCCGTGGTTGTTTTCTGATACCACATCATCTGTGGCCTCATCATCTAACCAGCTAAACATAGCTTCTGCGCCAAAGAAGCCACGTTCAGTTAAAACCCATTATCAAAACCTCTTGGCTAAACCACCACCCATACAAATCAACCATACCCCATCATTACCAGAATCTACCCAGTCAATAGCCTCATCTTCCTCTGACTTTGACCCACTCAAAGGGTCTTAACACCAAAATCCTTGCTATGTTGGTCGAGATTGCGACCATTTCCCTACCCCCCACTTAAACCTTATGATCCATCTAAAGCTTGACCTATAGAATATGATGAGTCTAAAATCTGCGTTTACCACTGTACACCAAGACATGACATAGAGGGATGCAAAGCGTTGAAAGCCATACTTCGTCAGTCACCTCTCTCAGATAGAAAAGTCAAGAAAGAAAACTTACGAAGAGAGAGACCTTTAGCTTCAATTTCCTCTCCTATACCACATGTCACCACCTCACCAAGATCTATCATTATTACAGCCCCACCTCTCTAAGACCATGACCTATCCCTACCGTCTTCCTCCTCTCATATTCACGAGATCAATATGATTCGTGTTGCTACTTGAGGGCAGAAAAACAATGGGAAAAGTGAAAGAAAACACACCTGCAGCATCTGTTTCTTTGTCCACCATCCCGATCGCACCACCACCTAAAGTGGTTATTCGTGGACCTGCCTACCCCCATCTCTAATGAAATTGCCCCACCGAACCATGATCAAACAACATCACCAATCGCCTATAAAAATGACACTGTATGATCTCATTCAGACTTCTGAATCTCATCGATAAGCTCTCGTTGAAATCCTTCAAGGGATAGAGGTCTTACCTAATGAAAACCTTGCATGTTACCTCTATTCTAACACCCAATCACGTTGCTTTGCTCACCAAACAATCTATCCTCCCCAACCACTTCTTTCTCTATACAGCAAGCCACTGCTGTCATTGTCTCTGAAGACGAAATTATCAACTTTGGTGCTGAAGATCCTGCACCCTGTTCTTTTCATCTCAACTTATGTCTGGGACATTCAGGTACATCATGTTATGATTGACAGGGGCACTAGTCTAAACATCATCTCTTCAAAAGCCTTCCAACAAATGAATATCCCTTCTAGCTGCATGTGTGCCAACCCCATCATGTTGCGGCTCATTCAATGATGTTATTACTTCTACCTTAGGTACCGTGATCCTTAACATTCATGTAGGACCATGTACTTTACCCCGAACTCTTCTATGTACTTGAGGGAGAGTTACAATACAATATGTTTGTTAGGCCGCCCTTTGGATCTGGGCTATGGGATGTGTTCCCTCCACTTTATATAGATGCATAAAATTTGAGTACGAGGGGAAGTCCTACACCGTAAAAGTTGATCCTCCCCCCCTTCAAAACCTACAATATGTTATATCACCCTAATGATGTGCTTGTACTAATCAAAACACCCTTTCATCCAACCCAACCATCCACTTCAACCACACCTCTACCATCCACTTCAACCACCCCTACACCTTCAACCAATGAAACCACCGTCGCAAATACCACTTCCTTTCCAGCAGATAACATCCCAACTGCCGACCCCTTAAAAGATGTTTTTCAACACCTTACGCTGGGGAAGTACTACCTATGTAACATTAGTTCTTTCCATACCCCACAAGAGTACGGACAGTTACATGCACATCCTACCTATGACCGTCGTGTGGAGGGAGGTAATCTCTTATGGACCACCTAATTGCCACACCAACCTAACGTATGGGGTTGTCGATGCATCCTCCATTACCCCTGAACCTCCTCTTGGGGTGGTTCCCTTCCAATCCAATTTTCAATACCTGACAAATCGTCATTTCGCCCTCACCTTCTTGACTCACTGTGCTTGGAAAGGCTTTGGTTTTGGTCTTTATGAACAAGGCCGACATACAATCATTCTCGTGACTACACACAAACACAATGATCATAGTGATCTCAGATTTCCTGAAACACTTACACTAGAGAAACCTCATGTCATTTGTCTCCTGGAAGATGACGATGTCACCCCTACCGAACCATTATCACCCATTTTGCCATCATCACCCACAGAGTTGATAGACCCTAAATCTATCCCTCCTAACTTTTTTTTTTTTTTCATAAATGCTATCTTCCTAGGTCCTCTCACTTATCAACGTGATAATGAGGACCCATCTTCTCTTTCCCTTCTGTATCCAAAACATGATCAAAGAGGATTCACCTTCAATTAATGTTGTTAAGTGCCAGGATGACGACTCCATCCTCACTTACCTTAGTGCGGACAACTCCTATATTCAACGCGCCTTACCATCTGAAACTTAGACCATGTTGAATGAGTCAACTATAGAAATCAACATCCACACAGAGGAGGATCCTCACATTGTGAAGATCGAGACAATCCCTTAACACATTAGAACAAGCCACCTTTACTACCTTTCTCAGTACCCGCAACCAAGCTTTCACTTGGTCCTACGCTGACATGCCAGGAATTGATCCTGACATTGCTGTCCTTACCATTACCCTAAAACCTGATTCCAAACCAGTCAAACAGAAACCGAGAAAAATGCATCCACGCATTTCCCTCTTGGTCAAAGAATAGCTTCAACGACTTCTTTCTGTTTCCTTCATCTTGCTTATTGACTATCCTAAATGGATTTCTAACATCATACCTGTCACTAAAGTGACGGGGGGACTTCGGATATACACGGATTTCTGAGACCTTAACGTCACTTACCCCCAAGGATGACTTCCCCCTCCCAAGTATTGATCAACTTGTTGATCTCACTGTGGGCCATGAGATGCTTTCTCTCATGGATGGTTTTTTTGGGATACAATCAAATTTTTGTAGCCCCGGCTGATCAACATAAAACTACCTTCATAACTCCTTGGGGAAACCTTCTGTTATCATGTCATGCCGTTTGGCCTTAAGAATGCTGGTGTGACCTATCAGCGGGCTATGACTTACATTTTTCATGACATTATGTAAACTATCCTTGAGGATTATGTCAATGATCTTCTTGGCAAATCTAAACATCGCAGTGAACATATTGATGTTTTAAACCATTATTTTTGATCGCCTGTTATAATATCCTGTCTGGATTCAACCAAAGAAATGTGTCTTTGGTGTCCTTTGGGGAAAACTTCTTGGTTTTATCATCTCTTTGCATGGCATTGAGGCCGATACATCTAAAGTCAAAGCTATCCTAGAAATGCCCCCACCCAAAAACCTCAAACAATTGCGTAGTTTGCAAGGTAAATTTCAATCTATCCGGTGTTTCATTTCCCAACTCTCAGATCGATGTCAACCTTTCCATCACCTTCTTAAGAAGGACATTGCCTTTTGATGGAGCAAAGAGTGTCACCAAGCCTTTGAAGCTCTCAAAGCCTATCTCTTGCAACCACCCATGCTTATCCCACCTCAAGATGATCTCCCTTTCTACCTTTACGTTTCTGCCACTGACCATGCTATAGGAGCCATGCTCACACATCGGGACTCAACACATTGAGAACAAGAGGTTTATTATATAATTTGTACTCTCGTGGATTACGAGACTAGGTATACACATGTAGAAATATTATGTCTAGCCCTATCATTTGTAGCCACCAAACTCTGACACTACCTCCTGAAACATAAAACTTTTGTCATCAACAACACGGAAGCCATTCATTATATGTACGCCAAACCACATCTAAACCAATGCATCGCCCGATGGCTTATGCTCTTCACTGACCTCGACCTTGAATTTATACATTATAAGTCAATCAAAGGACAAACTATTGTGGACCAACTCGTGGAGGCCCCCTTTACCTGGGGAACAATTTACCAATGTTTTTTTCCCCGACGAACTCATTGCCACTCTTTCACTTAGGGAGGAGTCCTATCTAATGACCCTCTTCTTCGATGGATCCAAATGCCAGCGCACTGGCGGAGTCGGTGTTGTTCTCATTCCTCTTGATGTAGAGCCTATGCCTCTTTCATTCCGACTCGATTTCCCATGCACTAATAATACAGTGGAATACGAGGCCCTTGTTTTGGGTCTCCAGGTTACGTTACACTTAGGTGTCAAATCTATTAATATTTTTGGCGACTCTCAATTGGTATTCAATCAAGTTATGGGCATCTACCAATGTAAAAATGAGGAACTTCAAAATTACAAACATTACGTGGATTCACTTTTAACCTCATTTACTCATTATTCTATCCAAACCATTCCCCCGCTCCACTAACAAATTTGCGGATACTATGGCTTTCTTAGCCTCGCAAATTCCTACCTCACCAACTAACTCTGACATATTCATCTTGGTCCAACAACTCTTTGCCCCATCTTACTCAGCCCTGGATTGTTTGTATGATAAATAATGTGTCTGCTAATTCACAGGATACCTGGTATCACCAATTTCACGACTACCTTACAACCTCTGTTCTCCCACCTGACCTTACTAGTAACGGAAAACATGCTTTTCTTAAAAAAAATTCTCGTTATGTCATCATGCGGGGACTCCTCTATAAACGTGGCTTTGATGACATCCTCCTTTGATGTCTAACCAGCGCGGAGATCACCTATACCATCCAGCAAGTTCATGATGGTATTTGTGGTGGACATTTTAGTGGCCTTGCCATGGCTAAACGAATCCTTCACCTAGGTTATTATTGGCCTACTCTTAATAACGACTGCTACGAATATGTCCAAGCGTTGTGTTATGTGTCAACAACATGCCAACCTTCAACATACTCCTAGCCATCCGCTACAGGTCGCATGAGATTTTTGGCCTTTCTCACAACGGGGTTTAGACTTTATTGGTGAGATTCA
Organism: Taxus chinensis; assembly: GCA_019776745.2. Classification (NCBI taxonomy): domain Eukaryota; kingdom Viridiplantae; phylum Streptophyta; class Pinopsida; order Cupressales; family Taxaceae; genus Taxus; species Taxus chinensis. Next base: position 769,086,634 of record CM034152.1, read on the forward strand.
ATCCGCCCTCTTCGCAACGTCACCATTGGATAATCACAGTAACAGAATATTACACTAAATGGGTGGAAGCCATTCCACTCATTTCAACCAAAAAATAAAAAATTGTTGAATTCATTAACCATCACATTATCTGTCGTTTTGGTTTTCCTCATCGCCGGATAACAGATAATGGAAAATCTTTCAAAAATAAGTTGTTACAAGACCTTTGTGACAACTTTGGTATCAAACTTAGTTTCTCATCACCTTACTATCCACAGGCCAATGGTCAAGTTGAATCTTCTAATAAAACCCTAACCAAAATCCTCATGAAAGTTGTTAATGATTTTGGAAGAAATTGGCCTGAGCACATCCCTTTTGCTCTCTGGGCTTATCGAACTAGCATTCGTACCTCTACTAATGCCACCCCATTTTATTTGGTATATGGTATCGAGGCTGTCTTTCCTCTCGAAATACAAATACCCTCCCTCAAAATATCTCTTCAAGGATATTCTCACCAACGATGATTTCCGCCAAGAGCGGTTAGCCCAATTAGAGATTCTTGACAAGCATCATCTTACGGCTCTTGACCACCTTCAAATCTATCAAAAATGCATCAAGTGTGCTTATGATAAGTGAATTCATGAGCGTACCTTTAAGGTTGGTGATCTTGTCCTAAAAGAGAATCAACATGTAACCAAACTAGAAAAGAGTAAACGTGGAAAATTTGCTCCTAATTGGATTGGTCCTTACATTATCACTCACACTTATGGATCATGCACTTATCATTTAGCTTCGCTTAATGGTAAAACCTAAGCCTGAGCCCCTTAATGCCTTGCATCTTTGACCATTCTACTATTGAATTCAGTGTTATATCACTTCTTATCTACCTTGTGCTCGTCCCTTGAGCTCATTTACCACCGCATACACTTTGTTTCCTACATCTCAAAATCAAATCAAGCTCACATGGTTTGATTATCACCTCCCCTAAAAGATGCCTCCCCCTTTTTAGTCTAGTCCATGACTTCAAAGTATTAAAATGACACATTCTTAATTAAACAATTATGGGACTTTTTTGATTCAAACTTCCTACAAAACTAGATGCTTTATGCCCAACGGACATCTAGACCTCTAAATTTTATATAGACTACTCCCTCGAAGGATAGCTATATGCCAAACTATAGCTGCTATTTTATATAGACTGCTCCCCTGAAGGATAGCTATACACAAACGCCGCATCTACTACTATAAATAGAATGCTCCCTTGAAGGAAAACTATACATAGTTAGCCTTTATAAAAAACTTCTCGCATTGATTAACTTTGTGAAGACCTCAAGAGTAAAAAAATACATATCCCTTGTAGACTTCCTGCATCTATCAGTCTATATTCAGCAAAATAAAAGCCGCATTCAAAAGAACTTTTGAGTCATGGACTTGTCTATTTAGGTTTGGTTCTCTTTCATCAGAGTAATAACCTTGTAATAAGATCTTAACACCCCCAGCCTATATTAACCACCTCATCTCACCATTTGTCAAACGCAACAAAACTCAAGGGACGTGATGTATATCTGATATATTGTGATTATACAACTCTTTTAACCTATCAACTTCTCGCGTGTGCAAGGTACCTAGGGATTCAAGCTCATCCTATGTTAATATGTGGTTTATTTAGCTCTTATCAACTACGGGACACTTTTGCCTCTTTTTCTCAACTCTAGGATTGTGTGTTGACCTTAATCAGGATACGGTTCCCTACCACTTGGGTGGGCTAACTTTCACTTTACCGATACATACATCAACATCGTCAACACCAACAACATTACGCTACCAATATTAATATTCTTATCAAACAACACATTGCCTAACCATACCTAAATTGTCTAAATTCACCTCTCCCTGGTTCTACAGGAGAACTACATCGGTTTGAGGCCCTTCGTTGCTTTGTGCAATGGGCTATGTAGGCAGCACTTAGGAGACATGGGGTCTCCCAAGGTTAGCTCGACCATCCCCTACCATACCCTATCATGTGTTGTAAATATAAATATTTTTGTGTATTTATATTTTGACAACATTTATCTTTATCATTTTTCAAAACAAACCAAAACAACATTCAAAACACAACCATTCTTAGTATTATCATCTCTCAAAACAACATACATATTTTGTTTTTAGATGTTAAACAAATACATCTTCTCTATAATCGACTCGCAGGTCAGCATCCTTATTTATTCTTATACTCCTATGAAATTCACTTAGACCCTTGCGCCTCCTCCCGAATCAGGTGGTGATCGTGATCATCGATGCCCTTCACTTGGCCTCCTCCATCCTCAAAGGTGCCACTGCTATTGGTTCCTCCCATTGATTCGCCAACATCTCCTATAACATACGAATACGTCATCTTGTGTGGAGGAATCTTACCTCCAATCTCTCTACTCGTAACTGTCAAACCTCTAACCATCCCGTTGTCTCATCCACATGTGTTTGAAGCTGGTGAACCAAATCTTGTAGATGATCTCTCTCCGTTATAATCATAGCTATGTTAGGGTGCTCACGCGCACCTCGCAGCTCTGCTACCCACCATACTCTATAGGCCTCTGTTGTTCCCGCATCCATTACCCTACAATCGGCTGCTATCTCTTCTGGCCCTTCTGGAGGTGTCGGTCGGGGAGGTGAGAATGCTGCCTCGGCATCAATCCTCATGTATGGTCTATATGTCATAGGTATATCCTGAATGAACCCAAATTGTCACCGTACGCGATCTAGAGGAATCCTCTCATACTCACCTGGCCTGTGCCCCGCGATCCACCTCAATCGCTCTACACCCCTCAACTCCTCAGCTATGTTCTCTATTACCATATAGTTCCCGTAAGGCCTCCAACAGATATCCGCAATCGTCACCATCTCCCATACCTGTCTATAATACTCAGTGTCACCTATCACGGCCTGGGATCTTGCCTCTTGTTCTGTCTGGACCCATCGTCTGAATCCCAACCTCTGCACTCCTGTCTCTCCTGACTGGATGGGTCGGCCTATTGGTCGCACACAAACAATGTGCTCATAGGCCCAACAATGTAATAAATATGAACAATCCAGTGTTGTCTTGTGATTTCGCTTACAAGCCCATAAACCCCTGTATAGCTCCGCCAAATATGCAGGTGCCCATGCAAAATTCACGTTCCTTTCTATCATTTCCCAAATAACACACATCAATGCTTTTGAAAATCTTCCCCCATCCACCCTCGGTAATGCATAATACCCCACCGCTATCATTAATACCACTCCCAACCTTGTTGCCTTAGGGTGTGCTGCATACATTATACCATAAGTGAATGTCAAACCTTGCTGTGTCAAATCTCATGCGTGTGGACCAAATACTATTGTTATCGCTCCCCGCGCTGCGCTAGGCAATGCCTGATATACTGGTCTTCCTGTAATTGGGAGTCTCAAAATACGGAACACATCTTCCAACGTCACTGTCATCTCCCCTGTTAGCAGATAGAAGGTATTCTTTTCTGGATTCCATCTCTCAATCAACACCTTCAACATCTCATGGTTACGTGTGATTCGTGAATAATAGCGGATTCCGCTTAACCCCAAACGATTTATCAAGGCCCATTCAGCTGGTGTTACATCCGCTCGGATTGGTGACAATAACGCTGGCACATTATCGTTCATCCTTAACCCTGCCTCCACCTGCACACATCAAAACGACACACCGCCATTCAATAAATCTACTTCCCCAAGGGTTTTTCTCACATTCTGGAAATTCCTATAGTAACCGGTATTGGTTATAGATAGCCGATACCGATTTACTAACTGATACCGGTTATCTCTAAACAATACCAGTCACTATCAAAAATATACAACATGCTTCAAAACATACACCTGCGATAAATATTTCACCTGTTTACTCGTATCTATACCTAACAACATACGCAAAACCCCTGCTTACCTACCCCATCACACTCACCCCATCCCGAGCCCTTGCCTATCACCTTTTCTTTCTCATCTTTATCTACTTAATCTCCCTCATCCTATTCACAAAATATGCAACAATCAAATTACAATCAAACAGTTTACCTCTTGGGATGTAGCAGCTTGAGGAGGACCCTATCTTCCCTCTCGTCTCTCCCTGCTGGATGCTTTTCCTCGTTCAGCCATGTTCACCACCCTTTTCAAATATAACTTACCTTTCTGCCTTCTGAATCTCAGCCCACACTCACGTTACCTGTCTCTTTCCTCCTTATCACTCAATTCTCTCATGCAATTACCTGTCTCAGTCATCAAACAGTGTCGCATTCGCGTATTTAACTTCTTGCATGGCTCTAAAAATAAGAACTTAAGTTGCCACCCAAGCTTTTCTATTTTTAGAAAATCTCATTTTGGAATAACCAATATCGGTTACCTAACCGATATCGGCCTATCGTATACCGACATCGGTTATCTAACCGATATCGGTCACATGCCTACTTTTTCTTACACATAGTCCTTTTTCTTTATTTTTCTACCCAATTTTTATGGCGCCCGCCTCTTTTTCCTGCATAACAACACCATTATCCATATTTGTCATCAACATCACATCAAATAACAATTTCATCAACATCATCTATCTATAATAAAACCAAACGGGGCATCAACAAAGACGTCAAAACTATCCATATATACACCATTTGAATTAAAATCATCATCTATATATACATACATTCCATTTCAAAAGCCATCAACAAAAGACATCAACACCATCAATATATAAACTATTTGGATCAACCTCATCATCTACATATATTCCATTTTCAAAACCCATCGACAACATACATAAAACATTTTAAAACACAACATAAGGATCAAAATCATCATCTCTATATATATCAATATTTCAAATATACAACTTGCCCTGCATAGAGGCCTCTGTGATCTCCAAATAATACAAAACCGGCACGAACGCCAAAATAACTGTCACAATCTCGACTCGGCTCGCAAGCCGGTCTCTCATATCAAAAATATACTCGGTTCGTAGGCCGGGTATCACATATATAACCCGTACTCAGCTCGCAGGCTGGTATATACAACAAGAATGAATAAATGAATCATATGTGGGCACGCAGGCCTCTATATAAATAGCCGGTTCACAGACCGGTGCCTATATCCAATATACAAACAAAACATCCATCTTTTCTCTAGGGATGGCTCAACTCTCCCCACAGCCCTCAGCTCCTCTCCCTGCGGGTCCCTGGCCCTGGCTCCTGCCTCCTCCCTGTCACTGACCCACCTGATGTAGCTGCACCCCCCTGGGATCTCTGACTCCTACAGGTCTTTGCTCTGTGCGCCGCATACGGCTGATAGTCAGCCCCAGTACCATCAAGGACATCCTGATAGTACCAGGCCTCCACTCTAACCTCCATATAATGGGCCCGTGCCACCATAGCTACTGGGGCTAGTCCCCCGACTCCTAATAACAATGGCCCTTGTCCTACTAGTACACCCTGTGCCTGTGGCTGTGCCGGTACCTGGTGGCAGTACCTGTGCCTGTGGCTGTACGACGGTGGCGAGTACCTGTACCTATGGCTGTGCCGGTGCCACTGGTGGTGCCATGTGGTGGTGCCTGTGGCTATGCCTTGTACCTGCGCCTGGGCCAACTACCCCTGTAATACACCTATCTGTGCCTATGCAGCAGTAAGCTGCCCCTGTAATAACTGTACCTGTCCCCTAGGAGGTGGTCCCTCTCTGCTGGTAACAACTACCAAATCTGGTTGTGTAGGTTGTACTATCGTTGCGGCTCTCTGACCAGCCCACCAAACCAAGAATGATCCTGTGTACACCCAGCGTCATCTACTGTATCATCTGCTAGCCTCTCTGCTACCCAATCTAGGTCAATGGGCTGCGGGGTAGGTAGTGGGGCCTCTACATCAACCCTTCGGTACTGAAGGAGGGGAGGTGGCTCATCCTGTCGTAGCCCCAACTGTTTTTGTACCCTCTCCAGGGGTATCCGCTCGTACTCTCTTGGCCTCCATCCTGCTATCTATAATGTATACTGGATCTAGCACATCTATGATCAGGCTCCTCCTCAGGAGCTGATGGCATATATAAGGCCTCCATACAATATATAACGTGATGAGGCCCTCTAGTATATGATGGTAGTAAGCTACATCCCATCCGGCGAGCACCGCTCGTGGCTGGCCCACGACCCCAAACCACCTCTGAAAACCATATCTGTAAATCACCTGTGGCCCTGGCTGCTGGGGCAGCCCTACTGGTCAAATACATATAATATGCTCATATGCCCAGCAATGTAACAAAAATGTGGAACAAATCCTGAATCACCTCATCCGACGATAGCCCCACAACTCTTTGTATAACTGCACCAGGTATACTGGTGCCCAAGCATAACATGTATGCTCCTCCACCATCTCGTGTAGTACCCCCATCAGTGCCCGTGGAAAGCGGCCTCCCTCTGAGTCTGGGAGAGTGAAGCATGTGATGCCTATCATCATCAATACGGCAACCCGTGTCTCATGTCTGTGGGCACGATACATGTCCCCATAGGCAATGCTCGCACTGTGATAAGTTAATAGCATGGCTACATCCCCAAATACTTGTAGAATGTTATCCATGGCTGTCTCTGCATCTACCTGGAATACTGCCTCCCCATTGATCGGTAGTCTAAGGATGCGATACACATCCTCCAGTGTAATAGTCATCTCTCCAGTTGGGAGATGGAAAACATTAGTCGCCGGATCCCATCTCTCGATGAAGGCAGCCATAAAACTGTGATCCCTATTTATAGCCCTATATCACTGGACTCTGCTGAGTCCCACCTCGCGCTATGATGGCCCACTGCGCTGCAGACATGTGTGGCTGCATCCGTCTCAATAGCAGGGGCATCCTATCCCGCATAGTTAGCTACTAACATGCCTGCACAAATCACCCACTTCATTAGACCTACCCTTTCAAACAACAACCTCCTTTAACCTTATATACCCCCTTTTACCCACCCGACCACACAACCGCCCCATTTTCCCACCCACACCCACCAATCACCCTTCCTATCAACCTCTACCCCTTCCCTCTCCACCCCCACAAACACAAAGCCCAACAAATAAACACAAAACCTAAACCACTAATACCAACACACCCAAACAACAACCCAAACAATACCAAAACACCCAAACAACAACCCAAACAACAACGAACAAATTCAACACAACAACAAACCCAAACCAAAAAAATAAATAATCTTAACTAAGGACCGGTACTGGTGACCCATGACCTGCCATCGGTGCTCTCTCCATCATCTCTCCACCGATGCCGGTTGACCCATGACCGACACCGGTTAACCACAAACCAACCACGCCCGAAAACTTCATGACTGATGCCGGTCGCTTAGTGACCGACATCGGTCACTGTTAAATTACGCAGCCGAACTCGACGTGGCCCCCCTAAATCCATTTTGGCCTATTTATCTCTATTTACCCACCCAAACACCCTGAAAACCTACCCACCCTGCCGCCTTGGCGTATTTAACTCATCTACCCTCTCCATTTTTCAAATAGCTTCAATTTATTCATTATTTTATCAAAATATTGAATTCCTACCCAAACCCCCAAATCTCACTTAACAACATTAAATTCACATAATGTGAGGTTTCGAACCTACCGGTACAACTACCCGTTGTCGTGGTGGGATAGGTGGCGGCAGTCCAGCTGGTCCAGCACCTCCAGCTCCTCCTGGCTGTGCCATTGCTCTAAATCCCCTCTGCTGGGTCCTCCACCAATCAATATGCTGCCTTCTACTCACTTGGGCCTACCAACCACTCACTTCTCCACTCAAATAGTGCCACCTCAGCTGACAAATTCAACAATTTCACTAATAGACCTCAGACAACTAAAATTAATTTTCAAATTGACAATGTGACAATGACAGGCTGTATTTTTATTTTTATAGGTTTTTTCTACCTATAACCGATATCAGTTATATAATGCCCTAAATAACTGGTATCGGTCATATAACCGATACCGGTCATAGAGAATCGATATCGGTTTAATCCCACCTTTTCCTAATTTCTGACCCTTATTTACTAATCACCCTTTCTCACAACATCACCTATATCCACCTTCGCTGAAAACCCTTTGTTGACTTCATTGGCCCGACCCAAGGCCGCAACCAACCATTTGGCCCAACCCATGGTCGCAACCAATCATTTGGCTCAACCCAAGGCTGTAACCAACCAATTTGGCCCGACCCACGGCCACAACCAACCATTTGGCCTGTCTCACAGGCTGTAACCAACCATTTGGACCGACCCATGGCCACAACCAACCATTTGGCCCGACCCACGGCCATAACCAACCATTTGGCCTGACCCCACGGCTGTAACCAACCACTTGGCCCGACCCACGGCCGCAACCAATCGATTTAGCCTGATCCACGACCGCAACCAACCCATTTGGCCTGACCCAAGGACGTACCCAACCCATTTGGCCTGACCCATGGCCCGCTCACTAATCAATCTAGCCCGACCTAAGGCCACACCAATTAAATACCGTCACCCAAAACCAACAAATTACAATTTTATCCACCCATCATGTAGCTTTTTGTTCAATCGAGCTCACCTGTTCGTGTTTTAGTATGATTAGGGTCCTCGACTTGATTAGTCGACCAACTTTGCCTAGACCAAGACCATGACGTTTATCTCAACCAAACCAACCATTTGGTACTCGCTGAACATGCCTCAACGTTCCTGTACCTTACCCGTTATATCCCCTGGAGCTACTTCCTATGCCTTGGATACCAGGATTATATCACCCTTGTTTGGATAAACTATCGACCTTTGCCTATGAATTGCTTGTTTGCTCTTCAAATTATGTACCCTAGTCGCACTACTGCATTTCAACATGCGTCTACTTCCTTGGACCTACCCCACCATCTTACCATCATCTAAACACCATTTACCCTTTATTAACCCTATCCCTGATTTCACGCTACCTCCATCTGTGATAGATTTGAGGGGGATTACCTATACCCTTAACAAGGGTAACCACTTCTTATTATTGTCTGTGCAACGTTACAAGACAAGATACATGACAACAAGGGGCTAATGTAGACACCAAATTTGTGTCTGACGACCCCCCATGTACCCCGCATCTCATTTTGTAACCTAACCTCATCACCTAAACCTTACACAATCATTTATTAATTACCTTATAATTAATAAATCCACATCACCATACCTGCCACCTCATTTCACCACCTCATCATGACCTAGTCCAAACCCTAAACTAACCTAATTAAGACCTATAACTTGGTCTACATCCACACCCATGACTAATGACTCCTCACCCGCACCTAAAAGCAACCTCATAATGACTTGACCAAGCCCATAACTAATCCCTAGGGAGAAAAGGAGGGAAAGCTAGCTATTTTACTAAAAACAGCCCACTTTGACATTACCGATACTAGTTCCTACTCGACTGCCGTCGGTTACGTAACTGCCATTGGTTCCCTGTAAATGAGCGCTCCCAACCAAAAACAAGGAGGTTGGATTTTCATTTGATCTAAATCAGAAGTCATTTTAAAAGATCCGGAATTGACTTGGCTAAGTAGAGACAAGTGAAGGAAAGAGAGAAGTTTCACAGAGAAGGACATAAAGCCCAAGACTGCAACTAAATAACCAGAGTCCAGTGATACTCATCTGAGCATCAAGAGAGGAGATAGCTCATCTTAGATTATTAGATCATCCTACCTAAGCCCTGTCTTCGTCATCACAGTCCTAGAACCTACATTTTCCATCAGGAACTAGTAAGTAAGTCTTATATGTTATTTTAATAATATTTCTTGGATTTCTAAATCAAAGTAATTACAATTCTACCCCCAGATCTATTACCCGGTAACACTCTCCACCTAACTTACATTCCTTTACCCCTACTTTTCCCCAAGAACAGCCCCCCATACTCTCTCTGAGTCTTCTCCATCACCTCATTACCTATCTCCAGTTATTCTACCAGCCTTATAAACACCATAACTATCATATAGCCATCTTACAGCCAACCTTCACCCAACCCCTTAAATCACTACCCATACCGATATCAGTTATCATCAACCAGTACCAGTGACACTGACCGGCGTTGGTCCCAATGATTCAAAACCAAAACCAACCTTTCCTCTACTTGTTTCAACGAGGCAATTAAATTGTGATTTTACAATCATTTGTGTTAATTCATATTAGCAGGGGAACTGACCACCTTCGAAAGGAAGTTTTATATTTCTTAGGCCTAAGGCAGCTCCCTCATTTATCTGTGTAATTAAAATCTCGCGGTCTTGTATTTTTACTTGCAGGTAGTCCTTCTAAGACAAAAAGGAGTTCTTCGCAGTCAATCTGATCTCTCTCTCTATGGTACATGCTCACTCTCTCGACATTCAACAAGTATTCCTCCTAGCCCTAACCCTTATCTATTTCTCAAAGGAATGAAAGGATAGAAGAAACTCTATTCCCAAAAGCTGAAACATTCTGTGTGAAACACCAATAGTTGGATTTTTTTGTTTAAAACCAAATTCTTAAACCTCTTCAATCCTGTGATTACCATCAGGACATACTTCTCAATGAAGGAGTACCTCACCTCATAATCTTCTAGACTTTGGTTAAAAAAAGCAATTGGCTGTTCTGTACTTTCTTTGTTCTGCTGCATCAAGATTGAAGAAATTGTGTCACTGCCACCAAAGGCATACAATATGGAATCTTTGGAAAAATATGGGTTCACAAGAGTTGGGGCTTGTGATATGGCTTCTTTGATAGCATCAAAACTTGTTTTTCCCTTAGATGTCCATCTAAATGTTAAGCTCTTCTTCAACATCAACGCTATTAGCTTAACAAGGGCAACAGAGTTTGGAACAAACCTGTGGACAAAAGTGATTTTTCCCAAGAAGCTTTGAAGAGCCTTCTTGTGACTTGGCAATGGAAATGCTCTTATTGCTTGAACTCTTTCTGGGTCAATTGCCAATCCTTCCTTTAATATGATATGGCCTAGAATATTTCCTTCATGGGCCAAGAATATACATTTTTTGGGGTTGAGTGACACCCCAAAAATCCTACATTGTTGGAACACTTGCCTTAGGTGGAAGAGATGATCTACTGCATTTTTGGAAAAAAATGTAATGCCATCTAGATAGATCAACACTACTTTGTTGATCAGCCCCTTGAATGCCATATCCATTTCCCTTTGAAAAATGGCTCCGGCATTGGATAATCCAAATGGCATTTTCTTGTAGGCATAGATGCCCCATTTGGTAGTGAAAGCTATTTTGAATTGATCATCTTCTTTCACCATGATCTAGTTGTAACCTGAGTAGCCATCTAGGAGGGAGAACCTTTCTAACCCAGACACTACTTGCAAGATCTACTCCATTAAAGGGAGTGGGTAGTGGTCTTTGAGGGAGGCTCTGTTCAAATCCCTGAAGTCAACACACAACCTAATTTCTCCATTTTTCTTCCTGACTGGGACCAGATTTGCAACCCAGCTTGAGTCTTTGATTGGAAATATGATGCTTTCCTCTATCAGCTTGTTTAGCTCCTTCATTAGAGGTTCTATATGTGGGTTGACTGGTCTCTGCTTCTGCCTGATGGGCTAAGCAGATGGATCTAGTTTGATTATGTGTTGTGCTAGTTTTGGATTGAACCCTCTTAGGTCCTCATAACTCCAAACAAACACATCAGGGAATTCTTGGAAAAGTTGTATGAATTCATACCTTTCTTGTGTGGTGGCCACTTTTCCAATTTGAAGTGTTTTATCTTCTCCAACTGGGATTGACTCTGAATCTTCTCCTTTGATTTGCATGTTAGCCTTCTCCTTTCTGAACTGATCATTACGATTGAAAATAGATTCCAGTGTCACTAAGCCTTTGGGAAGCTTGTTTGTATGCAGTTGTAATATCTAATTCCCGTACTGTTGCTCTAGTTTTCTTTGGTTCATAGCTAAGAATTCAGCTTCTTATTGTAGAAAGTTAATGATCTGCTAATCATTCTCAAACACCTGCCAGCATGTATTATTATCTGGCACTAATGGCCTCACAACCACATGGATATGTGGCTATTCTCTGTCCCTCTTGATGCTGTCAACACATCAAATGTTGGTCCAACTACTGCAAGTCTATTAATAGCTTCATTTATCCTTCCTGGGTATGGACACAATACTGAATGCCTCAAAATCCTCCATGAGATCCCATACCCTACTCTTGTAGTTTTTGAGCAGGTCATTTTTGACAGCATTAAGTCCTTTGACCTGATTGACAACTAGTTCACTATCATTGAATAATCTCAAGTTCTTGATTCCCAGCTTCCTTTCCTAATGAAGACCTTGGACTAAAGCCTCATATTCAGTAGTGTTATTTGAGCAAGTGAACTAGAATCTAAAGGTTGAATAATATCTCATACCTCTGGGGGACACAATCATGGCTCCTCCTCCAGCTCCTTGTCTACTCCTTGAGATATCAAAGAACAATCGCCATACCTCATTGTCATCCTTGTATTCTAGCTTGATTAGGTCAGGAAGAGGATAATTCTCTTCATGTAGGCAGTAGACACCCAATTCAGATTCCTCCATCTCCTTATAGGGGTCAAAATTATGTTTTTTTTCGGCCCGCTCATCTAGTGTCAAGTCTGGGATACATCCCACCTTGGTATTTGTTTCATTGGTGTTTAGGAGGTCTTCTTGATCAAAAGATGAGTAGTTGTTATTGATTGGGATAGGCGCATAGGATTCAATATGATAATCAAAAATAGGCTCAGATATGATTGTGGCCTTCACCCCATACCTAGTCCTTAAGAACATATGTGACCAATCAGCAGATGGGTAGCCTCCAATTTTAGCAGTGGAGTCTCTCGACAGACACAAAGCAAAATGTGGTGGCAGGTCTATGATTGACACATTTTACAAAGATGTCACATTAGGGAAAGTGTGTAAATTGAGACTCAAATCCTTGATGATTCCCTCAGTAGTCATCATTGTCCCATCTAATTGGACTACTCCTCTAGAGATTACCTCATACTAGAGACCCAACTGATCAGCTATTTGTTTAGGCATCACAGAACTACTGGCCCTAGAATCAATCATACAATTGTGCACCAATTTATCTCCAATAATTAATGAGACATAGAAGGGAGGATGTCTCAGGTTTTTACATTATTGTTCTCCATGGTTCCTCCCAAAATGAACTGCATTGGTAAGCACTCTTTCTTGCTGGTTAGGGGGTTGATTTGAACTTGACCAATTGTGCATGGCAGTTTGCAATAGATCCCCCTGCCTTGGAATGGCCAGTGAATCCCATAGTGAAATTTTCACACTTGTCCTTTTCATCTACTCAATAATATTGAATGTGCTGTCCTTTTGCTACCCCTTCCCAGACATATTTCTTTCTTACATATGAACTATTACAACCAGTGCTTGAGCGGGTTTGGGAGGTGGCTTGGATTAGTTATGTATGTTTGGAGTTTCACTTGGAACACCAAGAACTTGTGGAGTGATGGAAGATTGAGGTTCACCTGAATTCAGTGGCCGAACCTCTCCAATACTTCTCTTTTTGGACTGTGTATTGGTAGCTGCACCTTGAGAAGGGAACTAATTCATCCCATAGAAGTCTTCGGCCTGCCAGTTGATAAGCATAATTTCATTTGGGGTGTCCACCTTGTTGAGCTCCTTATTGTTGATCTTCCTCTTGGACAGGTTCTTGTGGCACCATATTGGTTTGCACCATCAAGGCATAATTTAGAGCACCATTAAAGCACATTGATTGGTTGTGTGGCTAACTGCATGGAAAACACCAATCATATTGTTTTGTACAGAATGTTTCCAGTTCCTGGAATAGAGTTACTTCTATCCTTTCATTCTTTTGAGAAACAGATAAGGGTTAGGGCTAGGAGGAATTCTTGTTGAATGTTGAGAGGGTGTGCGTACGTACCGTAGATAGAGATCAGATTGATTGCGAAGAACTCCTTTTTGTCTGGGAAGGACTACCTTTAAGTAAGAATGCAAGACCACTAGATTTTTAGTTAGACAATAAATGAGGGAACTGCCTTGGACCCAGGAAATATTAGACTTCCTTTCGAAGGTGGTCAGTTCTCCTTTCAATACGAATTAAACATGAATGATAATAAAGAAGCTATTGAGAAATCATGATTTAGGTGCCTCATTACAAAGCAATAGAGACTAAACTACCAATAATAAAATGTCACGTTGTTTGTTTGGTCAATGGTCATTGTTACATTCAGCTCGAGTTACAGGGATAAACCAAATTGCATCTGAGGTTTTTAGGAGACAAATAGGTGAGAGGAAGGTTTTGGGTATAAGTCACAGTGACCGATGCCGGTCACTAGATAACCGACCACGGTTTAGAGAACCGCTGCCTGTAGAGGATAACCGACACTGGTAGGGTCAGTAATCTAGGTGCTCTTGGAGGGAGGTTGGTTGCAGGGGTGATTGTGGGGTTTTCAAGACTGGTGGATGGCTGAAGGGAATAGTGAGACGACAGGGGAAGACTCAGAGTGTGATAAAACTATCTTTTAGGTAATACAAGGCTGTATGGATGAAGGTTAAGTGCAGGGTGCTGACAGGTGGTAGATCTAAAAGTGAGCTTATAATTACTATCAATCAAAAGACTCAGGAAATGGTGCTTAGAAACATACAAGACACTACTTACTCATCCTTGATGAAGATTCAGGTCCAAGGAATGTGGTAGTGACAGTAAGGCTCAGTTGGGATGATCTGGTATTGGAAAACGAGCTGATGAAACTATCCTCAGTCTTTTCCAATTCTTAAAAGGGGGTGGTAGCAATCCAGTGGCTCAATTGTAGTCTTCGGCTCGATGCTCTTCTCTTTTCTTCACTTGTCTCTACTTTGCCAAGTGAATTTTGGATCCTTCAAATGAATTCCCAATCCTTTTGTTTTATTTTTAGTTAGGGGAGGTCATTTACAGGGAACCAATGGTAGTTACATAACCGACGACGGTCGAGTAGGAACCGATGTTGGTTAAGTCAAAGTGGGGTATTTTTAGTAAAATAGCCAACTTTCCCTCCTTTTCTCCTGAGGGATTAGTTGTGGGCTTGGTCAAGTCATTATTAGGTTTCATTTTGGTGTGGGTAAGGAGTAATTAGTCATGAGTGTGGATGTAGACCAAGTTATAGGGTCTTTATTAGGTTAGTTTAGGGTTAGGTCTAGGTCATGATGAGGTGGCGAAATGAGGTGGCAGGTTTGGAGATGTGGATTTATTAATTATAAGGTAATTAATTAATAAGTGTGTAGGGTTTAGGTGGTGAGGTTAGGTTGTGAAATGAGATGTGGGGCACAGGGTGTCGTAAGACACCAAATGTGGTGTCTACATTAGCCCCTTGTTGTCGTGTAGCTTGCCTTATAAAGTCTGACACTAATAATTAATAAGAAGTGGTTACTCGCAGTTAAGGGTATAGGTAATCCCCCTCAAATCTATCACAGACTAAGGCGACATGAAATCAGGGATAGGGTTGATAAAGGGTGAATGGTGTGGAGATGATGGGAAGATGGTGGGGTAAGTTCAAGGAAGCAAATGCATGTTGAAATACAGTAGTGCGACCAGGGTACATGATTTGAAGAGAAAATAAGCAATTCATAGGCAAAGGTCAATAGTTTATCCAAACAAGGGTGATATAATCCTGGTATCCAAGGCATAGGAAGTAGCTCCAGGGGATATAACGGGTAAGGTACATGAACGTTTAGGCATCTTCGGCAGTACTAAATGGTTGGTTTTGGTTGAGATAAACGTCACAGTCTTGGTCTAGAAAAAGTTGGTCGACTGATCAAGTCAAGTACCCTAATCATGCTAAAACACAAACAGGTGAGCTCTGATTGAACAAAAAGCTATATGATGGGTGGATAAAATTACAATTTGTGGGTTTTGGGTGAGGTATTTAATTGGTGCGGCTTTGGGTCAGGCCGATTGATTAGTGAGGGCCGTGGGTCGGGCCTGATTGGTTGGGTGCGGCCTTGGGTCGGGCCTGATTGGTTGGTTGTGGCCTTGGGTCGGGCCTGATTGGTTAGTGAGGGCCGTGGGTCGGGCCTGATTGGTTGGGTGCGGCCTTGGGTCAGATCTGATTGGTTGGTTGTGGCCTTGGGTCGGCCCTGATTTGTTAGTGAGGGTCGTGGGTTGGGCCTGATTAGTTGGGTGCGGCCTTGGGTCGGGCCTGATTGGTTGGGTGCGGCCTTGGGTCGGGCCTGATTGGTTGGTTGCGGCCATGGGTCGGGCCTGATTGGTTGGGTGAGGGCCGTGGGTCGGGCTTGATTGGTTGGGTGCAGCCTTGGGTCGGGCCTGATTGGTTGGGTGAGGGCCGTGGGTCGGGCCTGATTGGTTGGGTGCGGCCTTGGGTCGGGCCTGATTGGTTGGTTGTGGCCTTGGGTTGGGCCTGATTGGTTGGTTGCAGCCTTGGGTCGGGCCTGATTGGTTGGTTGCAGCCTTGGGTCGGGCCTGATTGGTTGGGTGCAGCCTTGGGTTGGGCCTGATTAGTTGGTTGCATCCTTGGGTTGGGCCTGATTGGTTGGGTGCGGCCTCGGGTCAGGCCTGATTGAGTGGTTGCGGCCTTGGGTCGGGCTTGATTGGTTGGGTGCGGCCTTGGGTCAGGCCAAATGGTTGGTTTGCGGCCATGGGTCAGGCCAATTGGAGTCAAAATCAGGCAAGTCAGCAAAGCCAGGGAGAGGTGATGGGGGTAAAAGTGGAGATTGGTTGACAAGGGCGGGAGTTAGGTGAAGGAAGTAGGGAACCTGATATCGGTTATGTATAACCGATATCGGTTAGAAGACCGATACCGATATTCTAGGGCGCGAAATAACCGGTATCGGTTATAGGCCAAAACCTATAAAAAAGAAAAAAATATGGCATGTCATTGTCACTTTGTGAATTTGAGCACCCCCATTTTTTCTTGTCTGAGGTGTGAAGTGATTGTGGTGAGTTTGTGGGATGAGGTGGCATTATTTGAGTGGAGGAGTGAGTGGTTGGTAGACCCCAGCGATCAAGAGGCAGAGTTTGATTGGTGTAGAACCCAGCTAAGGAGATTTGGGGCCATGGCACATCTAGGAGGAGCAGGAGGTGCTGGACCAGCTGGACCACCGCCACCTATCCCACCACGACGACAATGTAGTCGTACCGGTAGGCTCTGAGCTCTTACCTATGTGAATTTGATGAGTTTAACTTAGATGTGGGTTTGGGTAGGAATCCTAATTTTAATAAAATAAGGAATGAATGGAGGTAATGTGTAAAATGCAGTGGGTAGGTAGGCTAGTGAGGCCAAAAACGGCAGGGTGGGTAGGTTTGTAGGGTTTTTTGGTGGGTAAAAGGGGAAAAAATAGCAAAAAATATTTTTTTGCGGACCGTTTTGGGTTCAGCCCCGGAATGGGACAGTGACCGATGTCGGTCACTGGGCGGCTCGGCATCAGTCACAGAAATAATTTTTATATGTTGTTTAGGTAAAGACCGGCGTCAGTCATAGGTCAACCAGGCGTCGGTACACATTATTTACTTGGGGCGACCGATGGCAGTCGAGGGTGACCGGTACCAGTTAGCATGGATAGGAGTTATGGTTTTTGTTTGTTGTTTAGAATTTAGTTGTGTTGTTTTGTTTGTTTGTTTGGGGGTGAAGGGGGAGGGAGTAGAGTTGATAGGAAACGTGATTGGGGTGGGGGGAAATGGGGTTGTTGGGGGGCTAGTTTGGGTAGGATAGATTAGGTGTTGGGTATGAAGTAGGAGGTGTTAAATTGGTGGGGGTATAATTAGATGGCTAGAGTAGATCAGGGTGGTTGGTAGGGTGTGAGATAAGTAAAGGGGATATCGTAGATGTATAAGGTTAGATAGGTGGGTGTAGATGTGTGTTGTAGCGTCGGGTTGTGGTTGGGTGGTTAAGTGGGTATAGAGAGTTAAGGTAGTTATTATTGTAAAGGGTAGGCCTGATGAAGTGGGTTGTTTTTGCAGGCACGCCAGCAGCTTACGATGCGGGATCGGATGCCCCCTCTACTGAGGCGGATGCGGCCACATGTGTCCGCAGCGCAGTGGGGCATCATGAGAGAGGTTGGACTCGGCGGAGTCCAGCGGTATAGGGCTGTGGATAGGGACCACAGCCTAATGGTTGCCCTCATCGAGAGATGGGATCTGGCAACTAATGTCTTCCATCTCCCTACTGGAGAGATGACGATTACTTTAGAGGATGTATATCGCATCCTGAGACTGCCGATCGTAGGTGAGGCAGTGTTCCAGGTGGATGCGGAGACAACGATGGACAACATCCTACATGTATTCGGGGATGCAGCCCCATTGTTGACCTATCACAGTGCGAGCATTGCCTATGGTGACATGTATCGTTGCACACCGACAGGAGACACGGCTTGCCGTGTTGATGATGATAGGTATCACCTGCTTCACCCTCCCAGACTCAGAGGGAGGCCGCTTCCCACGGGCTTTGATGGGAGTGTTGCACGAGATGGTAGAGGAGCATACATGCTATGCCTGGGCACCAGTGTATCTGGTGCAGCTATACAGAGAGTTGTGGGGTTATAGCCGTATGAGGTGATTTGGTATTTGCTCTACATTTTTGTTACACTGCTGGGCATACGAGCACATCATTTGTATACGACCAGTAGGGCTGCCCCAGCAGCTAGGGCCACAGATTGTATATAGTTATGGATTTCAGAGGTGGTTGGGGGTCGTGGGCCAGCCACGAGTGGTGCTCGCAGGACGGGATGTGGCCTACTACCATCATATGCTAGAGGGCTTGACCACCCTAGACATTATATGGAGGCCCTACAGAGGCCATTAGCCCCGAGGAGGAGCCTGAGCACAGATGCGCTGGATCCAGTATAGTTTCTGGATAGCTGGACGGAGGCCTGAAGAGTATGAGTGGATACCCCTAGAGAGGGTACGACAGTAGTTGGGCTTGTGACAGGATGAGCCACCTCCCTTCCCACAGTACCGGAGGGATGATGTAGAGGTGCCACTACCTGCACCGTAGCCCGTTGACCCAGATTGGGTAGCAGAGAGGCCGGCGGACGATACAGTGGATGATGCTGGAGTGACAGGGGCCTTTTTGGTTTGGTGGGCAGGGGAGAGAGCAGCTAGGAGAGCACAACCTGCACAACCAGATTTGGTGGCTGTTATAGCATGAGAGAGGGACCGGCTCTGTAGGACAGGTGCAGTTGTTACAGGGGCAGCTTGCTGCTGCACAGGCACAGATTGGGGTGCTACAGGGGCAGTTAGCCTAGGCACAGGCTCAGGCACACTGGTACAGCACAGGCACAGGCACCGCCGTAGGTATAGGCTCCAGTACAGCCACAGGCACCAGGCAACAGGCACAGGCACAGGATACAGGTACCACCACAGGCACCGGGGTGTACCGGCAGGACAGGGGCCACTACTATTAGGAGTCGAGGGACCAGCCCCAACAGCCATGGTGGCACGGGCCTGCTATATGGAGGCGAGAGCGGAGGCCCGGTATTATCAGGACGTCCTTGATGGTACCGGGGCTGACTATCAGCCATATGCGGTGCACAGAGCTGAGACATCTCGAAGCCAGAGATCCCAGGGAGGTGCAGCCACAGCCGGTGGGTCTGTTACAGGGAGGAGGCGAGAGCCAGCACAGGGACCAGTAGGGAGACAGGCCGAGGGTGGTGGAGAGAGCTGAGACATCCTGGGAGTGGAGATGGGTTTTTGATATTGGATATAGACACCGGTCTGCGAACCGGATATGTATATAGAGGCCTGCGTGCCCACATATGATTTATTTATTTATTCATTTTTGTTGTATATACCGGCCTGCGAGCCGAGTACATGTTGTATAGTTGATACCGGCCTACGAGCTGAGTATATTTTTTGCCATGAGAGACTGGCCTGCGAGCCGAGTTGAGATTTTGACAGGGATAGTGGCCTGCATGCCAGCTTTGTATTATTTTTAGATCACAGAGGCCCCCATGCAGGGCAAGTTGTATATTTTGTCATTGATATATATAGATGATGATTTTGATCCACATGGTGTGTAAAAAAAATGTCTTATGTATTTTGTCAATGGTTTTTGAAATTTAATGTATATAGATGATGAGTTTGATCCACATGGTGTGTATAATGATGGGTTTGATGTATATATTAAAATGTCGCATGTATTTTGTCGATGGTTTTTTGAAATTTAATGTAGATAGATGACATTGATGAAATTGTGATCATATGTATATGTGTTGATGGGATTTTGATGACAAATATTGATAATGATGTTGTTATGCAGGAAAAAGAGACGGGTTGCCACCAAAAATTTGCAAAAAACGAAGAAAAGGCCTAGGTTTAAGCAAAGGGAGACATATGACCGATATCGGTTAGCTAACCGATGCCGGTAGATATATGACCGATACCGGTTAGGTAACCGATATCGGTTATGCTAAAACAAGCTTTTCTAAAAATAGAAAATCTTGGGAACAACTTGAGTTCTTATTTTTAGAGGCATGCAATAAGTTAAATACGAGGATGCGACGTTGTTTGACGACTGATACAGATAATTGCATGGGAGAATTACAGTGATAAGGAGGAAAGAGATAGGTAAAGTGATTGTGGGCTGAGATTAAGAAGGAAGAAAGGAAAGTTATATTGAAGAGGGTGGTGAACATGGCTGGACAAGGAGAAGCATCCAGCAGGCAGAGACGAGAGGGAAGACAGGTTCCACCGCAAGCTGTTGCGTCCCAAGAGGTAAACTGTTTGGTTGTAATTTAATTCTTGCATGTTTTATGAATAGGATGAGAGAAGGGAAGTGGATAGAGACGAGAAAGAAAAGGTGATAGGTAAGGGTTTGGGATGGGGTGAGTGTTATGGGGTAGGTAAGCAGGGGTTTCACGTATGTTTGTAGGTGGAGAGAGGAGTAAACGAGAAAAATAATTATCGTAGGGGATGTTTTTAAGCAGGGCTGTATAGGATTGACAGTGACCGGTATAGTTTAGAGATAACTGGTATCGGTTAGGTAACCGGTATCGGTTATCTATAACCGATATCGGTTACTGTATGAAATTCTAGAATGTGAGATTTGATTTATTGAATGGTTTGTTTGTTGATTTGATGTATGCAGGCAGAGGCAGGTTTGAGGATGAATGATAGTGTACCAGCTTTGTTGTCACGAGTCCGAGCGGATGTAACACCAGCTGAATGGGTATTGATAAACCATGTGGGGTTAAGTGGAATCCGCTATTATTCACGAATCACACGCAATCATGCTATGTTGCAGGCGTTGATTGAGAGGTGGAATCCAGAAAAGAATACCTTCTATCTGCCAACAGGGGAGATGACAGTGACATTGGAAGATGTGTTTAGAATTTTGAGGCTCCCAATTACAGGAAGACCAGTGTATCAGGTGGGGCCTAGTGCGGCGTGGGGAGCAATAACAACAGTATTTGGTTCAGCTACACGAGATTTAACACAGCGAGGTTTGACATTCACTTATGGTACAATGTATGCAACACACCCTGAGGAAACAAGGTTGGCAGTGGTATTAATGATAGCGGTGGGGTATTATGCATTACCGAGGGTGGATGGGGGAAGATTTCTAAAAGCATTGATGTGTATTATTTGGGAAATGATAGAAAGGAGCGTGACTTTCGCATGGGCACCTGCATATCTGGCGGAGCTATACAGGGGTTTATGGGCCTGCAGGTGAAATCATAGGACGACACTGGATTGTGCATACTTATTACATTGTTGGGCCTATGAGCACATTGTGTGTGTGTGACCAATAGGCCGACCAATCCAGGAAAGAGAGACAGGAGTGCAGAGGTTGGGATTCAGACGATGGGTCCAGACAAAACAAGAGGCGAGGTCCCAGGCCGTGATAGATGACATCGAGTATTATAGGCAGGTATGGGAGATGGTGACGATTGCGGATATTCGGTGGAGGCCTTACGGGAACTATATGGTGACAGAGAACATAGCTGAGGAGTTGAGGGGTGTAGAGCGATTGAGGTGGATCGCAGGGCATAGGCCAGGTGAGTACGAGAGGATTCCTCTAGATCACGTGTGGTGACAATTTGGATTTGTTCAGGATATACCCATGGCTTATAGAACATACATGAGGATCGATGCTGAGGCATCATTCTCACCTCCCTGGCTGACACCTCCAGAAGGGCCAGAAGAGATAGCAGCCGATTGCAGGGTAATGGATGCGGGAGCGACAGAGGCTTATAGATTATGGTGGGTAGCAGAGCTGCGAGGTGTACGTGAGAGGGCCGATCGTCCTGACATAGCTGTGATTATAGCGGAGAGAGACCACCTGCAGGATTTGGTTCACCAGCTTCAAACACAGGTGAATGAGACAACGGGATTGTTAGAGGTTTCAGCAGTTACGAGTGGAGAGACTAGAGGCAAGATTCCTCCATGCGAGAGGGCGTATTCGTATGTTACAGGAGATGTTGGTGGATCAGTGGGAGGAACCAATAGCAGTGATCACCTTTGAGGATGGAGAGGCCAGATGAGTGGCGTCGACGATCGTGATCACCACCTGATTCAGGAGGAGGTGCAAGGGTCTAAGTGAATTTCATAGGGGTATAAGAATAAATAAGGATGCCGACCTGCGCGTCGATGATAGAGAAGATGTATTTGTTTAACATCTAAATAAAACTGAATATGTATGTTGATTTGAGTTATGATAATAATAAGAATGGTTGTGTTTTGAATGTTTGTTTGAAAAAAAAAAAAGGATAAAGATGAATGTTATCAAATAGAAATACACAAAAATATTTATATTTACAACACATGATAGGTTATGGTAGGGGATGGTCGAGCTAACCTTGGGAGACCCCATGTCTCCTAAGTGCTGCCTACATAGCCCATTGCACAAAGCAAGGAGGGGCCTCAGACCGATGTAGTTCTCCCTTAGGACCAGGGAGAGGTGAATTCAGGAAATTTGGTTGTGGTTAGGCAATTTGTTGGTTGATAAAAAAAAAATATTGATATTGGTAGGGTAATGTTGTTGGTGGTAAGGAATTGGTGATGTTGGTGTAGGTATAGGTGAAGCGAAAGTTAGCTTACCCAAGTAGTAGGGAACTGTGTCCTGATTAAGGTCAACACATAATCCTAGATTCGAGTAAAAGAGGCAAAAGTGTCCCGTAGTTGAGAAGAGCTAAACAAACCACATATTAAACGTAGGATAAGCTTGAATCCCTAGGTACCTTGCATATGCGAGAAGTCGATAGGTGAAAAGAGTTGTATAATCACAATATATCAGATATACGTCACGTCCCTTGAGTTTTGTTGCTTTGACGAATGGTGAGGTGAGGTGGTTGATATAGTTGGGGTGCAGAGAACTTGTTATAAGGTGATTATTCTGATGAAAGAGAACCAAACCTAAATAGACAAGTCCATGACTCAAAATTGCTTTGGAATACTACTTTTTACTTTTTCTGGATATAGACTGATCGATGCGGGAAGTCTACATGGGATATATATTTTGTTGTTCTTGAGGTCTTCACGAAGCTGATCAATGTGAGAAGCTTCTGATAAAGGCTGACTTTGTATAGCTGTCCTTCAAGGGAGCAGTCTATTTATAGTAGCAGATGCGGTTTTTGTGTATAGCTGTCCTTTGGGGGAGCAGTCTATTTATAATAGTAGAAGTGGTTTTGCACATAGCTGTCCTTCGAGGGAGCAGTCTATGTATAACTTAGAGGTCTAGATGTCCGTTTGGCATGAAGCATCTAGTTTTGTAGAAAGTTTGACTCAAGAATATCCCATAAGCGTATAATTGAGAACGTGTTATTTTGATACTTTTAAGTCATGGACCCGACTAAAACGGGGAAGGCATCTTTAAGAGGAGGTGATGACCAAGCCACTGTGAGCTTGATTCTATTTTGAGATGTATGAAACAAAGTGTATGAGGTGGTAAACGAGCTCAAGGGATGAGCGCAAGGTAGATAAGAAGTGATATAACACTAAATTCAATAGTAGAATGGTCGAAGATGCAAGGCATTAAGGGGTTCAGGCTCAGGTTTACCATTAAGCGAAGCTAAACGATAAGTGCCTGATCCGTAAGTGTGAGTGATAATGTAAGGCCCAATCCAATTTGGAGCAAATTTTCTGCGTTTGCTCTTTTCGAGTTTGGTTACATGTTGATTCTCTTTGAGGACAAGATCACCAACCTTAAAGGTACGCTCATGAAGTCACTTATCATAAGCACACTTGATGCGCTTTTGATAGATTTGAAGGTGGTCAAGAGCTGTAAGACGACGCTCGTCAAGAAGCTCCAATTGGGCTAACCGCTCTTGGCGGAAATCATCATTGGTGAGAATATCCTGAAGAGATATTCTTAGGGAGGGTATTTGTATTTCGAGAGGCAAGACAGCCTCGGTACCATATACCAAAGAAAATGGGGTGGCATTAGTGGAGGTACGAATGCTGGTACGATAAGCCCAAAGGGCAAAGGGGATGTGATCATGCCAATTTTTTTCCAGAATCGTTAACAACTTTCATGAGAATTTTGGTCAGGGTTTTGTTAGAAGATTCGGCTTGACCATTTGCTTGTGGATAGTAAGGTGATGAGAAGCTAAGTTTGATACCAAAGTTGTCACAAAGGTCTTGTAACAACTTATTTTTGAAAGATTTTCCATTATCTGTTATCAGGCGATGAGGAACACCAAAACGACAGATAATGTGATGGTTAATGAATTCTACAATTTTTTCTTTTTTGGTTGAAATGAGTGGAATGGCCTCCACCCATTTAGTATAATATTCGGTTGCTGTGATTATCCAACGGTGACGTTGCGAAGAGGGCGGGTGAATCTCACCAATAAGGTCTAAACCCCATTGTGAGAAAGGCCAAAGATCTCGTGTGACCTGTAGCGGATGGCTAGGAGTATGTTGAAGGTTGGCATGTTGTTGACACATAACACAACGCTTAACATATTTGTAGAAGTCATTATTAAGAGTAGGCCAATAATAGCCTAGGCGAAGGATCCATTTGGCCACGGAAAGGCCACTAAAATGTCCACCACAAATACCATCATGGACTTGTTGGATGGTATAGGTAACCTCCGCGCCGGTTAGACATCGAAGGAGGATGCCATCAAAGCCACGTTTATAGAGGAGTCCCCCCATGACGACATAACGAGAAACACTTTTAAGAAAAGCACGTTTTCCATTACTAGTAAGGTCAGGTGGGAGAACAGAGGTTGTAAGGTAGTCGTGAAATTGGTGATACCAAGTATCCTGCGAGTCAGCAGACACATTATTTATCATACAAACATCCGGGGCTGAGTAAGATGGGGCAAAGAGTTGTTGGACCAAGAAAAATATGTCAGAGTCAGTTGGTGAGGCAGGAATTTGCGAGGCTAAGCAAGCCATAGTATCCGTAAATTTGTTAGTTGAGCGGGGAATGGTTTGGATAGAATAATGAGTAAATAAGGTCAAAAGTGAATCCACGTAATGTTTGTACTTTTGAAGTTCCTCATTTTTACATTGGTAGATGCCCATAACTTGATTGACTACCAATTGAGAGTCACCAAAAATGTTAATAGATTTTACACCTAAGTGTAACGCAACCTGGAGACCCAAAACAAGGGCCTCGTATTCCGCTGTATTATTAGTGCAGGGGAAATCAAGCCGGAATGAAAGAGGCATAGGTTCAGCATCCAGAGGAATGAGAACAACGCTCGGCCCCTCTGCCATGCTGGCATTTGGATCCATCGAAGAAGAGGGTCATTGAATACGACTCATCACTGAGTGAAAGAGTGGCAATGAGTTCGTCAGGGAAAGTAAAATTGGTAAATTGTTCCCCAGGTAAAGGGGCTTCCGCGAGTTGGTCTGCAATAGTTTGTCCTTTAACTGATTTCTGGTGTACAAACTCTGAGGTCGAGGTCGGCGAGGAGCATAAGCCATCGGGCGATGCATTGGTTTAGATGAGGTTTGGCGTACATATAATGGATGGGGTCCGCATTGGTGATGACAAAAGTTTTGTGATTCAGGAGGTAGTGTCAGAGTTTGGTGGCCACGAATGATAGGGCTAGGCACAACTTTTCTACATGTGTATACCTAGTCTCGTAATCCACAAGAGTATGGCTTATGTAATAAATGGCTTGTTCTCGATGCTCAGAGTCACGATGTGCGAGCATGGCTCCTACAACATGGTCGGTGGCGGAAAGGTAAAGGTAGAAAGGGCGATCGTCCTGAGGTGGGATAAGCACAGGTGGCTGCAAGAGATAGGCTTTAAGAGCCTCAAAGGCTTAGTGGCACTCTTCGCTCCATTGAAAGACAATGTCCTTTTTAAGGATATGATGGAAAGGTTGACATCGATCCGAGAGTTGTGAGATGAAACCCCGGATAGATTGGAGTTTTCCCTGCAAACTACGCAATTGTTTGAGGTTAGTAGGTGGGGGCATTTCTAGGATAGCTTTAACTTTAGCTGGATCGACCTCAATGCCACGCAAAGAGACAATAAAACCAAGGAGTTTTCCCGAAAGGACACTAAAGACACATTTCTTTGGTTGAAGACGAACACAATATTGTAACAGTCCAATCGAAAATAATGGTTAAAACATCGAGATGTTCACTGCAATGCTTTAGATTTATCCAAGAAGATCATCGACATAATCCTCAAGGATAGTGTGCATAATGTCATGAAAAATGTAAGTCATAGGCCGCTGATAGGTCAGCACTAGCATTCTTAAGGCCAAACGGCATGACACAATAACAGAATGTTCCCCAAGGAGTTATGAAGGTAGGTTTTATGTTGATCGCGCCAGGGGCTACCAAAATTTGATTGTATCCTGAGAAGCCATCCATGAGAGAAAGCATCTCATGGCCCGCAGTGAGATCAACAAGTTGGTCAATACTTGGGAGGGGGAAGTCATCCTTTGGGAAAGCGAGGTTAAGGTCCCGGAAATCCATACATATCTGAAGTTCCCCCCGTTGCTTTAGTAACAGGTACGATGTTAGAGATACATTGAGGATAGTCAATAGGTAAGATGAAGGAAACAAAAAGGAGTTGTTGAAGCTCTTCTTTGACCAAGAGGGCAATGTGTGGATGCATTTTCCTTAATTTCTGTTTAATTGGTTTGGAATCAGAGACTTTCGTCCAAGGTAATGTTATGGACAGTAATGTCAGGATCAATTCCTGGCATGTCAGCGTAGGACAAAGTGAAAAGCTTGGTTGCGGGCACGAAGGCAAGGTAGTGAAGGAAGTTTTGTTCTGATGCATTAAGAGATTATCAATCTTCACAATGTGACTCCGATCATCCAATTGTGTCGATGTTGATTTCTATAGCACGACTCATTCAACATGGTTTGAGTTCCCATCAGATGGTAAGGCGCGTTGAATATAAGAGTCGTCCGCACCCAGGTAAGTGAGGATGGAGTCGTCATCATGCACTCAACAACATTAATTGAAGGCGAGTCCTATTCGAATCATGTCTGGATACAGAAGGGGAAGAGAAGATGGGTCTTCATTATCGCGTTGATAGGTGAGAGGACCCACGAAGATAACGTTTATGAAAAAAAAAAGTTAGCTGAGGGATAGATTCAGGGTTTATTCAACTCTATGGGTGACGATGGTAAAATGGGTGATGATGGTTCAGAAGGGGTGACTTCATCATCTTCCTGCAGATACAACTAATACGATGTTTCTTTCGGTGTAGGCCTGTTTCAGAAAATCCAAGACCATTTTATGATCTTTGTGTTTGTGTGTATAACGGGAATGATTGTATGTCGGCCTTGTTCATAACGACCAAAACCGAAGCCTTTCCAAGCACAGCACGTCATAGAAGGTGAGTGGCGAAGCAACGATTAGTTAGATAGAAAATCAGATTGGAAGGGAAAACACCAAGGGGAGGTTCAGGGGGTAACAGAGGATGCGTCGACACCCCCATACGTTACGTTGGTGCGGCAATTAGGTGGTCCATAAGAGATTACTTCCCCCACACGACGGTCATAGGTAGGATGCGAATGTAACTGTCCGTACTTCTGTGGGGTATGGAACGTGCTAACGTTATATAGGTGATACTCCCCCAGCATAAGTCATTCTAAAAACAACTACTAAGGGATCTATTAGGTTGGGATGTTGTCCGCTGGGAAGGATGCGGTATTTGCGGCGGCGGTTTCATTAGCTGAAGGTGTAGGTGCAGTTGAGATGGATGGTTGAGGTGTGGTCGAAGTATACGGTTGGATTGGATGAATGGGTGTCTTGACTGGTACAAACACATCATTACGGGACTATATAACATATTGCAGGTTTTGAACGGGGGGAGCGTCAGCTTTTACGGTGTAGGATTCTTCCCCTCATACTCCAAATTTTATGCATCTATGTAAGGTGAAGGGAACGCATCCCATAGCCATTAGATCCAAGGGCGTACCTAGAACAACATGTTGTATTGGAATTCTCCCTCAAGGACATAGAAGAGTTCGGGTAATAGTACATGGCCCTACATGAATGTTAAGGATCACAGTGCCTAAGGTAGAAGTAATAGCATCGTTGAATGAACGCAACATGATGGGGTTGGCACACATGACAGCTAGAATGGATATTCATTTGTTGGAAGGTTTTGGAAGAGATGATATTTAGGCTAGCACCCCCGATTCAATCATAACACGATTGTTACATCGAGATGTCCCGGACGTAAGCTGAGATGAAAAGAGCGGGGTCCAAGGATCTTCTGCACAAAGTCAACAATTTCGTCTTCAAATGTCACTGACAGCAGCAGTTTGCTGTACAGGGACATGAAGGTGATAGATTGTTTGGTGAGAGAAGCAATGTGGTTGGAAGTGTTAAGATGGAGGTAACAGGCAAGGTTTTATGTTAGGCTAGGGCTACCAAAATCCCTTGATTGTATCCTCAATGAGAGCCATACATGAGGGATGAGCATCTCAGAGGCCCACAGTGAGATCATACAAGTTGATCATTTTTACTTGGTGATTGGGGAAGTCATCCTTTGGGCAAGTGAGGTTTCGGTCCCTGAAATCCGTACATATCCGAAGTCCCCCTGTTGCTTTAGTAACAGGTACGATGTCCACCAATAACCACTTGAGGTGATAGTACGATCGGTAAGATGGAAGGAGAACAGATAGGCCAGTCAGGTGTAAAGCTCTTCTTTGACCAAGAGGGCAATGCGTGGATTGCATTTTTCTCAGCCCTCGAGTAGCAACTAGTTTGGAATCATGTTGATCTTATGAGTACATGTTATGGAGGAACAATGTCGGGATAAGTCATGGTCCTCGAGCATGTCAGCGTTATAATAATGATAGATCTTGGTGAGGCGGGGACAGGTGGTATAGGAGAGGGAAATGAAGCTAAAGGTTTTGGTATCACCGAATCACAGCACCCTTGGAATGGTAGTGATCAGGCCGTTCTAGTTCTGATGCACTCTAAGGGATCCAGTGTCCGATCTTGACAATGTGAGGATGCTATCCTCTATGTGGATGTTGACTTTCTACTTGAGATTGACTCATTCAACATGGTTTGAGTTTCTAATGGTATGGTGCGTTGAATCCTAAGAGTACGTGCCGCAATCCAAGGTAAGTGCAGGATGAAGCTCGTCTGTCCTGGCACTCAACAACATTCCAATTGACCAGGGAAAGATCCTGCTTCGATCATGTTTTGATACACTAAAGCGGTGATACACCAGAATAGGATGGTCTGAGAGTAGTCACCAAATGTGTGAAATACAAAGGCAATGTGCACACCAGGAAGATAGCGTTTATGACAGTTCTCCAAAAGTCTAGGAGGAATGGATTCAGGGTCTAGTCGATTCTGCAGGTCACACACAATGGCAATAATGAATTGATGCATGGTTCAGAAGGAGTAGACTTCAATCATTCTTCCTGGAAAGATACAAAGGGCATATGAAGAATGTCTTTGAAAACATAGTAGGTGGTTCAGAGACATCCAACACCACTTGACGATCTTTATTGCTTTGCTGTGTAGTGCACAGTTCAGTCTATTACAAGATATGTCGGCCTTGATCACCATACAAGGATTCCACTGACAAGGGCCTGCAACACAATGGCTTCACAAAGCAATATTGGTAGATGATTTGCTACACAAGAACTCTGAGGGTACAATGTGCCCAAGACTCCAGTTAGATATTGAAAATCAGATTGAGAAGGGAACCACACCAAGGGGAGGTTCAGGGGTAATCCCAAGGATGCTGTCCTTTCACCACCTGTAATAGGCATTAGTTTGAGTGAAATGGCAATTGTAGATGGTCCTTAGTAAGATTGCCTCCCCCACACTGACGGTCATAGGTAGGCTGCAGTATGTAGACTGTCCGTACTCTTGTGGGGTATGGACCAAGAGCTAACGTTATATAGGCTATACTCCCTCAACGTAAGGCATTGAATAAACATCTACTAAGGGGTCTGAGGTCGACCCATGTTTTCCTTAAAAAAAGGAAGCGGTATTCTAATCAAAGCGGTAGAATTTCTTAATTTCTGTGCATCGGACTCGTAACCACGGTTCCAACGGTATCAATGGTTGAGTGATGTAGGTCAGAAATTCAAATGGTATGGCCTTCTGAATGCGGGCATGCTATGTCTTGGGTCTAGTACAAGCGTTTTCTGTCATTTGAGGGCGATATAACATATTAACGGTTTTGACTGGGGGGGAGGAACACTTTTCTCTTAACGGTGTAGGATATATCTACCCTCATACTTAAAAATAAGAAATGCAGTCTATGTAAGGTGGAGAGGAACGCATCCCATAGCCCCGATCCAAGGGCGACCTAAGTCAACATGTTGTATTGGAATTCGGACCCTAAAGGACATCAGAAGAGTTATGGTCGTTTGAAGTTTCTGAAGCCATACATGAATGACTTAAGGATCACGGTGCCTTTGGTAGAAGTAATCGGCATCGTTGAATGAATGTCAACATGCATCACCCTTTGGCACACATACAACTAGTCCCAGGGATATTCATTGTATTGGAAAAGGCTTTGGAAGAGATCCGATATTTAGGCTGGTTGGGCTTCAATCATAACACGGCTTTTCTGCCGGATGACATGTCAGACGTAAGATCTGATTGATGCCTTCAGCGGGGTTAGGCTATCCGCGTCTGCCGCGCAAAGTTAACAATTTTGTCCCATTTGGCCCAGAAACTGAAAGCAGTTCGGTTTGTTGTACAGGCCGAACCAGCCGGTTCGCGTAGATTGTTTGGCCCAGATGAAGCATTTACTTTCGGACCGTTCGGGACAAATTCTTCCGAAATCGCCTAGTAACAGGCCAAGGTTTCGTTAGGTAAGACCTTCTATCCCGTATGTCCCAGACTTTAAGTTCTCCTTTCGAGTCGAGCTCCGGCCGGTTTGCATAATTCACGTACTTTCAGCCCAACTATTCCGGGCTGCCTTGACTCATTTCACCTGGTTCAGCCGGGTCACATACTTTTGTCCCGCGCATCCCTAATAGGTGATTCAGTGAAGTTACCTTGATCATGGTTCGATGGGCAACTCCGGTTAGAGACGGGGTAGCGTCCAGATGTCCACGAACTGTCCCGACTACTTGCAAGGACTAGGACTGGTAGCCATTGATTATGATGGTGGATGGCCCAAGCTTGTTTTTTGCAGGTGTGCTTTCTTTAGCATTTTCTCAAAACTTTCTCTCTTCTTCTTGGACCCTCGAGTTAGAAAAACACATGAGGGGGATCATAGAAATATGAATTTGTGAAGATGAGACTCAGAGGATAGATTGATAGGGATGACTAAATTGTCTTCGAGAGGTGGGGTTGTTATCAATGATAGATCCTGGTAAGGTGGTGACGGGTGGTACAGGAGAGGGGATTGAAGCTAAAGGTTTCTCCCTTCGTAAGTTGTCTTTCTTAACCTTTCTATCTGAGAGAGGTGACTGACGAAGTATGGCTTTCAAAGCTTTGCATCCCTCTACATCATGTCCTAGTGTGCGGTGGTAAGCACAGATTTTAGACTCATCATAACCTATAGGTCGAGGTTTAGATGGATCATAGGGTCTAAGTGGGGGTAGGGAAATGGTCACATTCTCCACCAACATATCAAGGATCTTGGCGTAAGATCCTTTGAGCGGGTCAAAGTCAGAGGAAGATGAGGCTATTGATTGGGTGGGTTTTGGTAATGTTTGGGTATGGTTGGTTTGTACGGGTGGTGGTTTAGACAAGGGGTTTTGATAATTGGATTTAACTAAACGTGGCTTCTTCGGCGCAGAAGTTATGTTTAGCTGGTTAGATGATGAGGCCACAGATGATGTAGTAGCAGAAAACAACCACGGAGAAAGAGGAGTGACAGCAAACAAATCCTTTGATGATGGAGTTTGTTTAGGGTTGATAGGTGGACAGGATACTTGGGGTGACGGTGTTGATACACCCATGGATCTCTGTATGGGTGTAGAAGGATGCAGGTCGTTTTAAAGAAAACGCAGGAGGTATGATGTATTGAGGCAAGGTGGAGGGGTGAGGTCCCAATATAGAAGGTAGGTGTGATGGCGAGGGTTTTAGTTGTGACAGAGGCATAGATTGGACTTGAGGAGATTGGGTTTGTCTCCTAGGTGGATGGATGG
The DNA here is from genome assembly GCA_019776745.2 of Taxus chinensis. Taxonomy (NCBI): domain Eukaryota; kingdom Viridiplantae; phylum Streptophyta; class Pinopsida; order Cupressales; family Taxaceae; genus Taxus; species Taxus chinensis. The sequence continues at coordinate 769,119,133 of CM034152.1, forward strand.
CTTTATTTTTGGATAAATCTAACCGTTTAGGTGGGTGTGTTAAGCTGGGTATTGGTGAAGTCCCAAGCATAGGGAAAGGTTTGGTTAGGTTAATAGAGGTGGATGAGGTATTTGGTAGAGATGAGGGGGGTGAAGATGAGGACATAGGCATTTTGAGCTTTTGTAAACACTTCGGGTATATGGTAGAGGTGTCTGGATCAGTCATCTGCATTTGAGTAGAATATGGTGTACTCAAACGCTCCCATAGGACTCGTCTATCTTCTGAGGGATGACAATCTTCACGTGTGAATAGGAACTTTTGTATGGAAGAGAGGTGGGTTGTGATTCCGGTCCACTGTGGGTGTGATACAGGGGGTAAATGAGGCACTGTATCAATGGGCGTTAAGAGGTCAACCGGTCGCTGAAAAGATTTAGGTGATGAAGAACTAATAGGTAGGAGGGCATGTTTGAGAGGATCTGTCATGATTAAAGAATTTGGTGATGTTGGTTCGAGAGGTTTCTCTTCTAAGGATGACAGAAAAAGTGGCGAGCCTTCCTCTTGTACAGCAAGAGTGGTAGAAGGAGATGTTTGGGAAATAGATAAGTTAGATAACATCCGCTCACAGTCTTGCAAGGATGTGGTGTAAGAAGGCTCATCTATGAGAAGAGAACTCTGGGCGGTTAATTCCTTTATGGGTAAAGGAATGGCAAGGATTTTGTCTTGTCTTGATGGTGGTGAAGGGGGTTCGGGTCCCTGCGTTAGTGAAGAGGCTTGATTCAGAATTTCCTCGATAGAAGCTTTTGGTTGGGAGTCGAAGACTGCATGGATTTCATGAACACTCTCCTCGGCTAAGATATCTTGGTTTATGTTACTGTTAGATGAGTGGTTTGGGAATGGTTTGTTGAAGATTTTCAAATTTCGGTTAGCAGGGGCATTAGGATTATCGAGGGTTATATCCCCTGCATCAACCATTTCCTACACTATATTTTTCAACATCTTGCAGTTTTCATGACTGTGTCCCTTCACGCGGTGGAAGTTACAGAAGTCATTTTATTTGTACCAAGAAGGTATAACGCGGGTGGAATCAAACCCGGAGTGAGGTTTAACAGGAGGGTAAGGTGATAGCTCCTGCTTTGAGCAATTTTTCCAAGATGACACCATAAGTTTCTCCCAAGGGAGTGTAATTGATGGGCTCGGCTTTATACTTATAGGTGGTTTTTGGTGGGGTATTAGACGGTGCTTGGGATTTGACCATCACCGCGTGTACAGCTCCTTTTGATTTCGAAGTAGTCGATGCGTGAGAATTGGTGGTGTTGGGTTTGTTGGTGGAGTCTTGGGTTCGGAAATTAGGGTTTTTGTTGCGCAACCGCAATTTCTCTTCCTCTAAGGCTCGAATCTCTAGTTTTCGAGCCATAGTAAAGGCCTCATCAAAGGTGCGGAAAGTTTGAATTTGGAGGGTAGGAGAAATGTGCTTAGCGCAGGCCCACGTAAAGAGTTCGATAAGTTCGGCCTGAGGCAAGGCATAAGTAAGTTGGTTGATAAGGCCCCGCCATCGTCCAACGAAATCTGCGATAGATTCGTCTTCAAATTGTCGGATGGCATAGAGGTCGGTGATAGATACTTTCTTGGCAATGTTAATGGAGAAATGATCTAAGAAAGATTGGGCTAATTGGTTAAAAGAGAAGATTGAGTGCTGGGTTAAAGCACTGTACCACTCCAAGGTGGGTCCTGATAAGGACATGGGAAAGGTGCGGAGTAGTAAGGCATCGTCATGAGCAATCAGATAGCAGGCATGTCTAAATGATCGCAAGTGTTGTTGAGGATCCTCCTTACTATTAAAACGAGTAAATTTTGGTAATTCCCATTAAGGAGGATATGAATGAAGGGGGACAGAAGGATGAATAGGCTCCCGACAAACTTGCTCGTATGTCAGGGTGCTATGGCTTCCTGAAACAGAAGCCTCCAGATTTTGCATCTTGTCCATCATTTGTTTGATTAAATCAGTGGTTGGATGAGATGATGGTGCGGTTGTCGTAAACGGAGGAGGATTGGGCCAAGGGCCACCACTAGACAATGGTGGGGTTAAATGTTGATAAGGTATTGAGGACGAATATGTTGAGGCGACTGAATAGGGATGTCCTATATAAGATGTTGAAGTCACCGGATACGTGTGTGGAAATGAAAAGGTGGGCGGAGCTTGAGAAGGAAAGCTCGTGTGGATAGGTGGCAGAGAGCAAGTTATGAAAGGAGCAGTCTGCGAGAGAGACGAGGTAGGAGCAGTCGGTGGTAATGATATGTGGGGCCCCAGATTAACCAAAGGAAAGCCAATCTGTGCCATATGAACCATTTCGAAGCCACTGAGTTGGGAGACGGGGCTAAGGATGAAGAAGGTAAGGCGGAGTTATCAGGTGGGGAAGGAGCTAAGTGAGCAGCTATACTAATAGGCATACCAACAAGGAGTTGACCATCGGGTGTACGGTCAGGGGCATGAGACAAATAGTACTGTACAGCGCTAGGATTAGCATCCAAAAATTTCACAAATTCCTTATCTCCTACAGGGATTTTGGGAACCTCACTGGTGTCCGTAGGATTCCCCATAGGATGTGCAGGGGGTGATTCAGGAAAAGGCACGGAGTAGGCATGTGAAACCATGGCTGCAGCTTGTTTCTGAGTGATAACAACCATGGACAAGGGTACACAGCAAGGGATGCAATCTATCAGGAACAGAAGCAGCAACAAAATGTTGGAATTGGTAGGTTGCTGGTTTTGGGAACTGTGAAAGACAGTAACCGATATCAGTCAGGTAACCGATGTTGGTCAGACTGTAGCCGGCATCGGTAAGTTAACCGATGTCGGTAGAATAGGACCGGTGTAAGAAGCTGTAAGAAGTTGCTGATTTGGGGTTAACAATGCTTAGTATACCTACCAAACTGTTCTGAAGTGATCACAGAAACAGTGTATGACAGAGAAACAGAACTAAAAAACAAGCAAGATGCACAAGCAAATCAAGAGACTAACCCTAGGATTAGTTTTAATTATTGTGGGCTTATGCCTTAGACGCAAGATGATGTCAATCCTAAACAAAAGACCTAGGGGAAATGTCAAGTTTGTTTTGGCTTATAAGGTTACCTCAATCGGGCGGAGGAATACCGCGGAAAAGGGGGATGTTTGAGTTGTTGTGTTGATTATGATGTGATTTGGTATGTGTTGTGCAGTGAAAGTAAGATTAATTTCTTGTCAATACCGTGGATATCACCCCCACGTGTACGACCTGTTACTTAATCTATGTTCACTAGAATTGAAAACAACAAGCAAGAATGTGATGCACGTGTTTTAAACCCAAATCGAAAATGATATTCGATGAAGCAAAGGAGATGACTTTCACTAATGCAAAGATGTGAAAGCAAGACAAATTCTTTTACCAAAATGAAAAAATATTTTGTGAATATTTAGCAGAAACAAACAACAAGTATGCTCCCTATATGAAAGCAAGCAAGAAAGAAAGAAACCCGAAATGGGTCCCACCGGGCGTGCCAAAATGTTTCACACAGAAATGTTTCCGTTCCTAGAATAGAGTTGCTTCTATCCTTTCATTCTCTTGAGAAACAGATAAGGGTTAGGGCTAGGAGGAATACCTGTTGAATGTTGAGAGGGTGCGTGCGTACCGTAGAGAGAGATCAGATTGATTGCAAAGAACTCCTTTTTGTCTAGGAAGGACTACCTGCAAGTAAGAATACAAGACCACCAGATTCTAGTTAGACAATAAATGAGGGAACTGCCTTAGGCCCAGGAAATATTGGACTTCCTTTCGAAGGTGGTCAGTTCCCCTGCTAATACGAATTAACACAAATTCTAACAAATAAGCTATTACAAAATTACAATTTAGTTTACCTCGTTAAAAGCAATAGAGGAAAGGCTGGTTTTGGTTTTGGAATCACAGTGACCGATGCATGGTCACTGTCACCGGTACCGGTTGCTGATAACTGATATCGGTAGGGGCAGTGATTTAGGGGCTTTTAGAAGGTTGGCTATAAGGTGGCTTTGGTAAAAGGTTGGCTATAAGATGACTATGGTGTTTATAAGGCTAGTAAATGATTAGGGGATAGGTAATGCAGGGTGATGGAGAAGACTCAGAGAGTATGGGGGCTGTTCTTGGGGAAATGTAAGGGTAGAGGAATGACAGTTAGATGCAGGGTAATTACCGGGGTAGTGTAGATCTAGGAGTAGACTTGTAATTACTGTGATTCAGAAGTCTCAAGAAATGTTATTAAAAGAACGTACAAGACACTACTTACTAGTTCCTTGATGAAGATTCAGGTCCAAGGACTGTGATGAGTGAAGGTAGGGCTCAGGTAGGATGATATTGGACAATCCAAGATGAGCTATCAGTCTCTCCCAATGCTTGGATGAGTGTCACTGGGCTCTGGGGGTTACTCAGTTGCAGTCTTGGGCTTGATGTCCTTCTCTGTAAACTCTTCTCTTTCCTTCACTTGTCTCTGCTCTGCCAAGTGAATTTTGGATCCTTCCAATGAATTCCAGATCGATCCTTTGTTTTTGGTTGGGGGAGGTCATTTACAGGGAACCGATGGCGGTTACGTAACCGACGGCGGTCGAGTAGGAACCGATGTCGGTTAAGTCAAAGTGGGCTATTTTTAGTAAAATAGCCAACTTTCCCTCCTTTTCTCCCGAGGGATTAGTTGTGGGCTTGGTCAAGTCATTATTAGGTTGGTTTTGGTGCGGGTGAGGAGTAATTAGTCATGGGTGTGGATGTAGACCAAGTTATAGGTCTTAATTAGGTTAGTTTAGGGTTAGGGCTAGGTCATGATGAGGTGGCGAAATGAGGTGGCAGGTTTACGGAGATGTGGATTTATTAATTATAAGGTAATTAATAAATAATTGTGTAAGGTTTAGGTGGTGAGGTTAGGTTGCGAAATGAGATGCGGGGCACAGGGTGGTTGTAAGACACAAATTTGGTGTCTACATCCACACTTCTAACATGTAAGCTTTTACTAGTAGCTCTTTTTAATATGATTTTGTCAGCCGAACCAACAAACTTTGTTATAACTCCACTTGAAGTTGTTCAGCTCCAAGGTTATCACTAATGGATCTTCAACAAGTCCTCTACGCATTGGACTCAACTGTCCATTTCCTTGGGGATTAGCTTACAGCATGCATGTCAAACATGGCTTATTACACAAAACACCAAATGATTGACAAAAGGTCATAACTCTGAAATTGAGCATGGGGAATGGTATGGCTTGGCAACAATCTGAAACTGGTACTCCAAATCTAAATATTACCTTGATTAGCATAAATTCACCAAGAAGAATTATTTATACTAGGGTTTAGCCTTCTTGGTGGGGATTTCTTCACCCACTTAAGTGAAAACTCAATGGGTACCAGATTCCATTATGACTGCACTCAGAAGGATAGAAATATTTCACCAATGATCCATTCCCCATAACTTATATGGGGCTTGAACTAACATATGATGCGAACCAAGGCACCTTGATAGCTTTCATTCTTCTAGAAAAATGATGGCAACTTTAGAACATTTTCTAACCAATCATAATATATCCTTGAAGAGCATCGACCACCAACCTAGGAGCAACCCTTTTTCCTTGATGTTGTAACTCTTCATGCCATGCTTCTCTAGCCCCTACTGGATAGACTCCATAGGATGTCAGGCTAATGTATCTTTGTGCCTCTCATCATCAACTGTATCATTAAGAGAAGTCTTTCTTCTGATACTTTCTCAAGCTAGACCTAAGAATCAGCAATACATATTTTTAAGAACCAACATTAAGATGGCTTTGCTGATTTTTACTGCAAATGTTCAGGGAATGCTAGATGTCTGTCCGATAAAATATTATATCTTTGTAATTCAGTCAGCTTACTCAAATTTTCAAAGACATCCACTCTTGTATTGTTCTACTTCATTCACGCTCCAACAGTTTGACAAGTTGCTTTAAGCCTTTAGCCAGGCCCAAACCTCTAACCAATCGTGGTTTGTATATCCATTTCATACTAGTTCTACAACTTTTTGACCGATATACGTCTGGCTTCAAGACCTCCTCTCTGATAAGACGTATTGTCAACAGTCCCATTTTCCCCAGGATTATAGAGGTGTAGTCTAATTTGACTCATAAATGTCCATCTGAATAATCTCCTGATTGTCTCATTCAAAAATGCTTGCTTCATATCTTGGACTATTTCAACTCAGTGGGCTCCTTGTGATTTTACTCTAGTAAGGAAATTGGTATTCCCAACCCCTTAATCATCCTTCTGCAACAGAACTAAATGCAATTGTGCAATCTAAAGGTAAAGTGCTGACCATTCTAAAACCGATTCTTGTAAGTTGGAGCATATGCCAAAATGGGGCATGCTTTAGTGCTTCCTTGATTGAAAGCTTGAAGAATCTTCTACCCGTGGCTGAAACTATAGGTCCTTCTTCAACAGCTAGTAATGGGGAGGTTTCTCATAAAGGTTAGAAACAAATCTTGCTGGAAATTTATTTGTCCTCTAAATGCATTTGAATTCCTCTTTTCTCTAGGTTCTAGGAATTAGAACCTCTGTTGATGGCTTACTCTCTCGGGATCATCATGACCCCTTCCTATGATATAATGTGACCAAGAAAATTTTTATTTTGCAATCTGGCACTTCTTGGGATTTAAGATATGGTACACCTTATAAAATTCTCTCCAATGCAAGTAGATTTATTTTTTTGGCAGTGACATCAGATTATATTCCCATCTTTGTAAACCACCATTGAGCCTCTTCATTGATATCTACGAGTACAAGTGCTACATCACATTACTACTCTGGAATAGTTCATCGTCAGACATTCATTAGCTAAAAGGCATGCCAAAACTGTTACCACGAAATCAACAACACCCCCAAATGAGTTCTATAGTTGTTTCTTTTCTAAGGCAGAATCATTTAGTGTGATTGTATAACATTGAACTTTTCCCAAGGTGTGGGACCTTGAAAAATGGGAAATCTCTCCAAATTAAAGGCTAGTTCCTTATTCCTCTATTAAGTATGCATACGTGCAGTATCTTCACAGAGGATCTGTCTCTATAACGTAATCTAACTAAACTTGATCAAATGAGACAGGGGTAGAAAGGAGTTTAGACAATTAGGAATTACAAAGCTAAACTACCATGTGATGCACCAAAGGAATGAAGAACACTTATTTTGATAACAGACACAAACCAAAAAAATGCATACAATAAACAAGCATTTCAATAGCCAGATGGTTGGTAATGGAAGACAAAATGTGAAGAAAAAGAGTCTAAGATTTAAGGATCTAAAATCAATCACATATGTGTTTTATTGCTTTGTAGATTGATACAGTCCATTAGAAGGTAGCCAAAAGTTATAAACGTAAAACATTTTTTGATGGAAGGCCTAAACCCCATAAATCCCTTTGCTAGAAGAAGAATGGAGCCTGTAAAGACAAAGCCAATGTCTAAACCTTTGCAAGGAATCATTCCACATGTATTTATAGATTTGGTTCCTGAAAGAAGAAAAAGAGACAGAAGCAGGTGAAAAGTAGGTTAAAACTCAATGCACTCGTTGTTAATGCGCTCTGATGAAATCTGCCCCAATAGAATCTATCTTTACTACCTAAATCCTTGAATCGACACCTTCCAAGGAAGTGAGGAAAACTTAGAAACATATCCTTTGAAATCTGATCTAGTTGTTGAGGCAAGAAGACCATGCACCTGAAATTCTGACTAGTAGGCATCTTCCAGACCTACAATAACTGCAACCTTAACTGGATCCACTAACAAGTCTAAAGTTGCAGACGTCCATGTGCCCTAACAGAGTCCCAAAAGGTGTAGCAAACACACACTTCTTGATGTTTAAGGAGAATATTTCATGTTCCTACATCTCTTAAACATCAAGCGCAAGTTATCATAATGATTCCCTCTAATAAGGCCATGACACGGGCCCAGATGCATGACTAATTAAACCTTGCAAGAATTTGTGAATAAAAATCCATTTAGTAATGCTTGAACAGCTATGTGTGAATAATGCCATATAGAAAACATTGGCATTGTCAAACGCAAAGGGAATCACCGTATACTTAGCAAAAATTGAGGCCCATTCAGTGGTGAATCTTTTGAGTCTGTATCTTGTTATGCGGGATCGTGGTCAATCCAATATTTGGCACGAGGGAGAAATATGGACCCAAGATGGTGAATCCATTTGTAAAAGAATAAACTTCATGGATAGATCAGACGCCTTCTCAATTATTGTCCTCAGTGAATGGTAGTACTAGAATCTAAGAGATTAGTCACACATGCAACATATCAGCACCTTGTAGTCCAATATAAGATTCCTAATCTGACGTATCACACTATCCTTTATACTTGATCACCATTGAGGCTAACCCAGGGTGATGATTCGTCTCAGTGGCTTAATGATGCCAGAGTAGCAAATTTTTGTCAACGATCATGGGCTTGAATTTGATGCACAAGTTCGAGAGTTCATTCTGTACATGGTCTCTGCCCTGACCGGAGATAGAGTGCTAAATTTTGTGTTTAGCGATTAGTGGATCTTCATTGTCTAGATAATGATTTTCATGTACTCCTTTTAAATCATGGTAGCCCCTAGTGGAGATCTAGTCCTGACAAATCTATAGATAACTACAATTATCTTTGCTACTTCACAAATCAGTCCACTAATCCCTAATGATTGCTTCCTTAGTGTTGTGTTCAGTAGATTAGATGCAATGTGATGGACTTATACTTAGATCTTCATAGGTTCATGATTATGGAACTGTGCATCGTAGTGATCCCACACTATCTAGATTACTCACATGCATTACATGGGATTTGACATGATATATGATGTGGTAGAGTTAGATTACAAATGATCCTCATGAATTCACTGGATGTAGACCATCTTTCCTTTTTCTTTCTCAGATAGCAAGCACACTGAAGTAGTATGGCATCTAGATTAGACATTCTACTGATCATTGAACCACGCTCCTGAAAATGGTATCCTCCACCAAACTAGACTCCTGAATGAGTTATTCTGCCTTTGCACTGTCTCCCATAGTATAAGCACTTTTATAAGCTGGTTAGATTAGATACGATGTGATGGATTAGATGTAGTTTAGATAAGATGAAGTAGATAGATAAAGTTTGTGTCATTCTTGCAATCAGAGCGACCGTCTAATACATCCAGTCTCCCTATGTAATTTTGCATAGAGCACATGTACCAGAGCTCATACACAACCTTGTAAAGTGGAGGTTAAAGTTTGTGCACCTAAAGTGCAAGGTACTTATGAGCCCATGGCTTTTCCTTAACATACAACCAAAGATAATTAGTCACACTGCTAAGATCGTGAAGGGAAGTTGAATAGGTGTGATTATACATGATACTATAGCATATTGATGAGTAGGTTGCATTACTTGGCTTGTACGGGGAACCAAGTGGTCTATCAGAAACTTTGACTAGGTCTATGCTCTATTACTTTAAGCATTATCCATGTGAATCTGATCCACTAGCGCGCTGTTGTCTTTTGCATGGGAAGGTATGATCGGTGTGGAACAGTATTTCCTAGGATGCTTGTTTCACTTGGATCTATCCACTTGATTCTTCCATGGTTTAAAAAGGTTGAACACCGTAGGGTCTCCTTTACTACCAGTGTACTGAGGTAAAAAGTTGTTAACTATCCTATCGAATACATCGAGGTTTACTTCTCTGAACAATATTTTCTTCTTACTTCGCGCCCCAACCATCTCATAGGTGTCATTTTCCCAATTGTCACAATAAATACTTGTATGTATCACTGATAGACTGCGCATCTTCCCATTGGAGGATTCCTTCCTTTGAGGGATCAATGGATACTTTTGACATTTTTTTTGTTTTATTTGAACAACTATCCTTCAAAGGAGTAGTCTATTTTTTGAATAATATAACTTTTGATATAAGAATCCATGTTTTTTTTTTTTAATTTTATAATGGAACCGAGGATAACAAAGTAGATAGCTTGGGGAGGGGAAAGTAAGATGTACAAGCTACAAGTGTGGACCCTTATTATGGTTCCAGTAGGTAGATAAGAAGGAAATGGGTGTAATGATCATGGGGTTCCCTCCTAGAAGGATGAAATTTTCCATGAGGAATATGCTATGAGCAGAGCCATGGTGCCCATATTCAAATTCATAGATAGGATAATGATGGAATACCGCATGATTCCAAATCATTACGATGGGAGATGGAAAGGTATAATGATGGGAACAATATCGTTAAGTGGGACTAATATCACATTGGTGAAATCCATTAAGAGGTTCCATTTCTAGTTTACCATCGAGAGAGGCTAAGTGATAAGACCTAGACCCATACTTATGTGTGATAATATATGGTTCAATCTAGTTTGGAGAAAACTTTCCACGTTGGATCATTTCCAGAGTAGTGACATTCTATTTTTATTTTAGGAAAAGGTCACATATTTTTAATTTATGTTTTTTAAGATGTTTGTTATAGGCAAATTTGATTCTCTCTTGATAGATGTGATGATGTTGGAGAGTGATTAAATGATATTCATCTTATAGTTGAAGTTTTTCCAGAAATTCTTGATGATAGTCCTCGTCAGAGATGAATTCACAGAGAGAAATACACAAGAATGGGATTTGAATTTTGAGATGAAGGACAACTTCAAAGTCATAAACAAGAGAGAAGGTAGTAACATCCGTATAGGTGCGGATGCTAGTTTGATAATCCCAAAGAGTGAAGGGGATATGAAGGTGCCAATATCGACCTACTTTATCAATAGTTTTAGCAAGAATGTTACAGAGAGTTTTGTTAGTGGATTTAGCTTGGACATTAGCTTGTGGATAGTATGGAGAAGAGAAGCTAAGATTCATGTTGAAAGTGTCAAAAATCTTCTTAAGATATTTATTTTTGAAGTAATTTTTGTTGTCTGCGATGATTTTATGAGGAACACTGAAGTGACAAATGATGTGCTGATAGATGAAATTGACGATCTTGTTAGTTTTGGTGGATGTGAGTGGAATATCTTCCACCCACTTAGTGAAGTATTTGGTAGTGGTAAGGATGGAGTGATGACATTGAGAATAACATGGATTGAGGAGACTAATGAGGTCATGTACCCACTGTGAGAAAAGCCACAAATCTTGAGTTGGTTATAAGGCCTGTCTAGTGATACATATGAGATTGGAATGTTGTTGGCATTTGACACACTTTTTAACATACTCAGAATAATATTGATTGAGGGTAGGCCAATAGTAGCCCATCTAAAGAACATGCTTGGCAATGGTCAAACCACTAAATTTTCCACCACAGATGCTATCGTGGACTTCTTGGATATCACAAATAGATTCATGGGATTTAAGGAATCATAGTAAAATACCACCAAACACACATTTGTAGAGGATGCCACCAAGGATGACATAATGGTTAACACATTGAAGGAGAGACCTCCTACCATTTTTAGATAGGCCAGAGGGAATTTTAGATTGAGAAAGATAGTCAAAGATCTAGGTATACTAGATATCATATTGATCAGTGTCGACAAGATTGATATGAGGAAGCTCATTAGTATGGTATGGTTGATCAATGAAATGTAAAACAACAAAGAGTTTGGATTCTTCCGTTGTCCAAGGGATGCCATAGTTTCTACAAAGTGATTGGATGAATGAGGGAAAATTTGGATGGTGTATTGATAGAAGGCTTTGAGAAGAAAGTCAACGATGCATTTATATTTTATAAGGACTTCATTTTTACATTGATAGATCACATTGATTTAATTGATGATGAGTTGAGAATCACCATAAATATCAAGGATTTGGACGCCGAGCATGATAGTAGTTTGGAGGCCCAAGATAGCTTCTTCGTACTCAACCATGTTGTTGGTGCACTCAAAGTTGAGTTTGTAGGTGACAGGAATAGGAGTTTCCCAAGGAGGAATGATGATGATGCTGACACCTCCCCCTTGCTTAAACTTAGATCTGTATAAAAATAATGTAATTTTTAGGGGAGAGTACTCATGATCAATGGTGTGGATGGATTTGTTAGGGAACTATTAGTGGGGAAGTTGATTATCAGTAAGAGGGGCTTCAGTGAGTTGATCAATGATATTCTGGCCGTTGATTTATTTTTGGGAAATGAACTCTACGTCAAACACAGTCATGAGTATGATCCATCGAGTGATGTGATCATTGTGATATGGTTTGGAATGTATGGTTCTAAGAGGATTAAAAATAGTGATGACATATGTTTTATGATTGAGAAGATAGTGACAAAGTTTGGAAGTAATGAAGAAAAGAGTGTAACACAAATTTTCATCTTTGGTGTAACAGGTTTCTTAGTCATGAAGAGTGTAGCTGATATAATATATGGATTTCTCTCTACCCTACTCATCACGGTGCGACAACATGACACCTAGAGCATGCTTGGTGGAAGAGATGTAGAGGTAGAATGGATCCCCCTCACATGGAGGTGTGAGAATATGCGGTGATAGAAGATATTTCTTAATTTCATCGAAGAATTTTGGTAGTTGGAATCTAACTTGAAGTGAGTGTATTTTTGGAGAAGATGATGAGTAGGTTGGAAACAATCAGAAAGCTTCAAGATGAAACTATGAAATGATCGGATTCAACCTTGGACACTATGAAGTTTCTTTAGATTAGGAGGAGGAATTTCAAGGATGAACTTGATCTTGGTGGGGTCAACTTCAATAACCCTGATAGAAATGATGAAGCCAAGGAGTTTAACAGTTATAACTCTAAACACACACTTTGTAGGATTAAGATGGAGGAAGAAATGGATAAGACACGTGAAGGGGATTTTAAGGATGGTGAGATGGTCTTATCAACATTTGGATTTACCCAGAAGGTCATCAACGTAATCCTTTATGGTTTTTAAGATGAGATTGTGGAAGATATAGGCCATGACATGTTAATAGGTGGACCTTGTGTTTTTTAGACTAAAGGGCATGACATGATAGAAAAAATTTCCCCAAGGGGTGATGAAAGATGTCTTATGTTGGTCTTCTGGTGTGATGAGGATTTGATTGTAACCAGAAAAACCATCCATAAGAGATAGCATCTCGTGGCCAGATGCGAGGTTGAAAAGCTAATCAATATTAGGAAGGGAAATTCGTCCTTAGGAAAAGTGACATTTAAGTATCAAAAAATGGTACATATGTGGAGCTTGCCAGAGGCTTTGGAAATGGGAACGATGTTATAAATCCATTGCAGATAATCGATAGGCTAGATGAAGTTGGATGAGATAAGATGTTGCGATTCCTCTTTGACAAGGAGGGCAACAAGAGGATGCATGTGGTGCAAATTTTTCTTGACTAACTTGGAATTAGGGATGGTGATGATGTTATGGACTATGATGTTTGGATTGAGACCTAGCATGTCAGAATGTGACCATGTGAAGGCTTGGCTATGATTATAAAGGAAAGAGGTGAAGACTTCTAGATCTAGTACATAAAGAGATTGGACAACTTTGAGGATTTGGGGTTCTTGTGGAGTCCCTATGTTGAAATTTATGGTGGATTTATTGAGGAGGATTGATGTGTCATGAGGTAGGGCCTTACGAATATAAGAATCTTCCAACCCCATGTAGGAAAGAATGGAATCTTCATTTCTACATTGAATAATTTCGAGGGTAGGAGAATCCTTCTCTACCATGTTGGGGAATTTGAGAGGAAGGGACCTAGTTTCACCTTCATCTTGATAGGTGACCGATCCTAAAGTGATCATGGAGATTAATTTTTTTTTTAAAGAAAGGGACATGGTGTTGTCCGTGTCCATGAGGTTTTTGGATGGATATGGAGTGGATAAATTGATGTGCATGAGAGATGCAGATGAAGTATGCTCGAAGGAGTTGATGGGTTATTCTTTGAAACCCAATCCAAACTTCTTGTGGCATTTATGAAATTGGTCAATGATGAAATCATGCATGCCTTGTTTGTAATGTCCAATACCAAATCTCTTCTATGCATAATGATGAAGGCAGGTAAAGGTGAAGGATTTGTTGTAGAGGAATTCAAAGCCACTGGTGTATCACTTAGTATGGGGTTAATTGTTGATGTGGGAAGAAGTGTGATTGATGCCACCATAAACAAGGTTTGTTTTCAAGTGACATGGACCAAAAGAAATGATATCCCCAATGTCAGGTTGATACATAGGATATGTTTTGGGTCTATCGAGTCGATTGGGCATGGGAAGAGCATTTAGGTAGAGGAGTTGATACTTCCATAGTGAAAGAAACTATATCACAGAGTAGAGAGATTCATCGTTAAGAAACTTTTATGCAGGTACAAATGAGCTAGTGGATCTTATTGTCCAAAATAACTCCCCTATTTATTTTGACAACTTACATTCCCATTCTAGATCTGAAGATCAAATATTACAGGTTTTGTGCACTCAGGTTGTTTCCTTGGTACATAAGTTGGTTTTAGTACTTTCACATGTGTTGCATGCCATCCCTTTTAATTTCTCTATCCCCTTCTATGCCCCTTTGTGAACTCCCCTTATGTGATCCCTCATTTCCTCCCACAGTCCACAAATCCTTCATGCATACCCCTGACTTTCCCTCTAAATTGGCTAAGTTCCTTGTGTAGTCCTTCATGCCCCCTTTCTTTCTTGCTGCTACACATTGCTCAATTGAATGTTTGCATGCTACTTGCATATTTTTCTCTTACATATATGCACCCTTTCCCTCCACGTGCATCACCTCTACACACCCTCCTTTTTATTTCCCTTTCTTGTGCCTCTTTCTTTTGCACGTAACTTGTGCATCCTTCCACGCTAGTCACTATGACACATGACAACCTATTAGACTTGAATGTGCTATAGGTAACCTACCGAAGCATGTAAATTGGGTGCCGAATATTTATGAAAAATCAATGCGTGACACAAGGCAGAAAATGACAAAAAAGATGAACAGTTGGCCAATTCCTCATCCAATTAGCATGTACCACATGTCATTGCAGGTCCAGATTTCTATGTATACTTCATATCATTATAATTTTTTCTGTAAAGCTTGGGTTAATGCACAATTGGTCTTGTTAGAAAGCTGCTGATGTGGGTGATACTCTAGATCATTTAAATTCAAATGTTGGTTTGATTTGGTAGGTGAAAAGCATGGAAACATGTTTTCATCCATTAATGCAGACATCTAATCAACTCAACCACCAGATTTCATTCAGGTCTTGCCTCCTTCCTTCTTCTACAATCCAAATAAACATGGGGGGGGGGGCGCATCTGACAACTTTGTAGGTAGATTTGTAGGCATTAAATACTTGTTGATGGTAGTTTAATTTCAAATACAAGTTTCTATCTTCTTCTTCTTTCCTTCTTCTATAAATGTTAGAGCTATGCTCATTAAAAAGGTTGCTGGACCCTTTAGTTGCCAAGTGCTTTGTTCCTTAGAATTTTTAAGTTGCAGGTGTTCATATATGGATCTTTGGTTTTAGATATCATCATCATATGCCATTGTAATTGACTGTGCATTTTGTAGCAGCAGTAAAATCTTTGTTTTGTGGCTATTCTCTACCTTGGCTTGTTTTTATTACTTTTCCTTACCTTTGTTTTGCATTGTCTATTTTCCGTGCTTTTTCATCCTTGCAGGTTCCTTTTATGATTGTGTCTCATGAAAATGAGCGTGTGTATGTGTTTTAGATTGTGATATAAATTTCTATCCTCTATATACACATTCCCCTTCATTTTTTCTTAAAGCTAACTATGTTCATCCCCTCGCTTTCTAGTGTTATCACCTCCCTTATATTAGTTTCCCATTTCTTCATATCCCTCTAACTCTAGTCCCTTGGGATGATTAATTTAGGATTTGATTTCAACATTAGGAGTAGCCGTAGTAGTAGATATAGGTAGAGGAACTGGCCTTCTCCGCAGGTCTGTCTCAAATGTACAAGGGACCACAACTTGGATACAATCCCATGTTTCCTCAATGACCTAATTCATCCTGATCTGAGAGGGGTGTAAGTTTGAGCTCCAACAGTTTTAGCACGCCCGATGGGACCACACACTAAAAGCTTAAATTTAATAATTGCTAAGTTATGGTGTGTGACTTAGTCATTTATAGACTTTGGAGACTTGTTTCAACACATATAGAAACTCCCAACTCTCATATCTACTATTTTTAGAAGTCCACATCCCTTTTTCATGAGAAGAGTGCATATCAGACAAAGTGCAGTAACTAAAGAATCCTTTGAGTACCTCTAGCTTTATCCAAGGAGAACATGGAGCAGAGAAGTTGTGCACACATCTCCATCTCCAACACGTCGTACAGTTTCAATACCACCTCCTGGTAGGCCTTCCTTACAGCCTCCTGGATATTTTAGGCCTATCATCATGAAAACACAAAAAAAGTAAAACAAATTAAGGATTTATTAATTTCACTGGTAGTAGTCCTCTTTCTATTAATACCCAAAACCCTATTCTAACATCTACACTCAAGAGCATGCCTTTCTTCATTGGGGAGAACCATATTACTCTAACTGATCACATACAAGACATTGCTAATGTCTGCGCCATCCACCAAGTTATTGAACAAGATGTGGATGTTAGGCTATTAGCCTCTTCATTCAAAGGGAGAGCCTTGCAATGGTTCAAGATTCTTATAGTAGGGTCAATTCAAAATTGAATCAAGTGGGCGTAACTCTTTGTAATCAATTTGGAGAGAAGGAAGATAATCTCTCATTGCTTGAACAATTGAAAACCATAAAGAGGGATCCCAATGAGTTCATGGAAGACTTCAACTTCAGATTTAATAAGACATGGGAGACCATTCCAGCCCTGGTAAGACCAACTCTAGAAGGTGCTTTCTTGTACTTTTTAAGGGGTTTAAATTCTGATATTGCTATCATGATCCAATCCATGGGGGGAACAATAATTCTTGGAGCCTATTCATTAGCTATTAGGGCTAAGAATTATCTAATTAAAGAAGGAAAGTTAGTTCCTAGACCGCCCATGACATTATTCCCAGAAATTCCTCAAGCACCCCAGCCTTCTATTGCCCCTATTTCTGAGTAGAGTGTTGAACAAGCTATATCCACATCATATTCTCCCACACAAGAGAAGGAGGATGAAGAAAGGAAGGTCATGATTAGAAACCTATCCAATAAGGTCATTTCTTTAGAAAATCAATAGATGCAAGCCTTCAAGAATAATTCTAATCAAGGGTATAACATGGGTCATCAACCCTTTAGAAACCAATATCCAAATCAAATATATGGGAAGAACCAACAAAATGATAGATGACAAGCTAATATGCACCTTCCTTTGTAAGTGGCCCCTTCTGTGTAAAATCTTCTAGTGCCCAACACAAACCAAGCACTAGTCCCAGTACAGAACAATATGGCTCAAGAGTTAGAATGGTATTTTCCTTACAATATGCCTTATAGTCAATATCACCATGCTAATTCCTTTTGTGTGCATGATTACATGATTCAAGCTAGTTTAAACTGTGAGCCTTCCACTAGTGTGCATGAACCTGAAAATCTAGAAATGCCAAAAGTTGTTCTTGAGGCCAACCTTATGTTATTTGGTGCCAAATAATTATGTGCAATCAATTAAACTGTGGATATTCGAAACATGCCGTGCTCCTAGGTTGCTAAAAACACAAGATACAAAAAGAGAATGCATGATTTTGATGTATATCCCTCCACTTCTATTAGTCAGAGTGATCTCCAAAAGAAGGATGAAAATGTAAATTAGACCAATAGTTCTGGTGCACAAGTTTCTGTGTGTGAGGTTCTACACAATGCTTCTACAAAAGTGGCATGCATCCCTCTTTTGGTAGGTCAAGCCTCTGTGTAACCTAAGGCCCCTATTTCTACACCTAAGAAAACAAGAAAATATGTTGTTGTGCCTCAAATGTACAAATCAATGGGACTTCCATTCAACATTGTGGACCAGAGGAAGAAGACAAATGTAAATGTCACAATGTGGGATGACTTGGACATTCCATCTTAACACGACCTGTTGCATGAAGCTATGACATAACTTCCACACACATATCCAATTATCCAAATGTCTAATTCTGTTGTTAATATATTTCAAGAAAAGGAGAAACAAGTAAGGTTGTCAAAACCCCCCACCCTTCTATATGTCCTTGATCATAGGAAAACACCTTGTACATAATTTTATGATTGAATCAGACGCTAGTACTTCTGTTATGACCAAGAAAATTGTTGATGTCTTAGGTCTTAAGTATAACCCCATGTTTAAAGGAGTCTTGCAACTTGATGGATCAACCGTCACCAATTTAGGAGTCATCAAAGATCTTGAGTTAACCCTTCATACATGTACAAGCCTCACAATAACTCAAGATGTGTCAATCATTGACCTACCTCCTTTGTTTTCCTTGTGTCTATCAAGAGATTTTACTACTAAAGTGGGTGGTTACTTGTATTTTGATTGGTCCCATATGTTACTAAGGATAATTTATTGTACCTGGTTTACCATATGAGAGGAGCCAATATTTTCCTATCATGTTGAGTCATATGACACATCCCCTCTTCAAGCTAATTGCCTAATCCAAGAAGGCCAAAAACAAGTTTAAGTTTTAGAAGAGAAGCCTATTAACCCTCCTATACCAGATTTATTGCTAGATGAGTGGGCAGAGAGGAAACAAAAATTTGATCCATATGTTGAAGAAATTAAAGCCTTTGAAACTAGGCTTGGTACTTATTGCATTCTTAAAGAAGAACCTGTGCTGCTGTGCGCGCTCAAGAATAATGAAGAAAACTCTGGTCTATGGAAGTTATACTTTGATGGATCTAGAATCAGGAATGGTGCAGGCACATGTGTTGTTCTCATTTATCCCAAGGGTGAAAAATTCTTCTCCACGCACAAGCTACAATTTTCATGCTCCAACAACGTACTTGGTAAAGTTTAGATTAGGATTAAGAACAGACCCTATATAAGTTTCTACGTATGCACCTAAACAGAGGAATAAGGAACCAACCTTCAATCTGAAGAGATTTCCCATTTTTGCAAGGTCCCACACCTTGGGGAAAGTTCAATGTTATGTAATCACACCAAATGAGTCTGCCTTAGAAAAGCAGATCTTTTAGAGCTCAGGTTGGGGTGCTGTGATTATGCACTAACATAGACTTTAAATGATTCAAGCCACTTCTAAATATGAACCTTCCAAAGTGAAAATGATCCTGAGAATCAAGAAATGCCAGAAGTTCATGAAACTAACCTTATGTTCTTTAGCACTGAAGAATTCTGTGTCATTAATCAAGCTACAAATGACACAAATAGACCACATGCTCAGATTGCTGATTACACAAGGTACAAGAAAATAATGCTCGAGTTTGACATGTAACCTTCAGTTCCTACAACACAAGTTGATCCTCAAAAGAAAAGAGATGCAACTAATCCACCCAACATTCATGATGAGAAAACTCCTATGTGTGATATTCCACACAATGCTCTAACACAAGAAGTGTGTTCCCCTCCTTTGGTAGGTCAAGCCTTTGCACAAGCTAAGACACCTTCCTTTGTACCCGAAAAATTAAGAAAATATGCTATTATGCCTCAAATGCACAAATCAATGGGCCTTCCATTCAACATTGTGGACCAAATAAAGAATACAAATGTGGATGTCATAATGTGGGACACCATGGCTATTCAATTGCAATGCGGTCTATTGCATGAAGCTCTGGTACAACTCCCACATGTTGATCCAATTATCTAAAAACCCCATGATGCTGTCAATATTTGTCAGGCATAGGAAAAACAAGTGAGAAATGTTTTCAAAACCCCACCCTTCTATATGTCCTTGATCATAGGTAAACACCTTGTGCACAATTGTATGATTGAATCAAGCTCTAGTACCTATGTCATGCCTAAGAAAATTTCCGATGTCCTAGGTCTCAAGTATAACCCCATATCTAAAGGAGTCTTAAAACTTGATGGCTCAACTATCACCACTATGGGGGTCATCAAGGATCTCAAGTTAACCCTCCATGCATGTCCAAGCCTCACCATAACTCAATATGTGTCAATCATTAACCTACCACCCTTGTTTGCCTTTTGTCTATCAAGATATTTCACTGGTAAACTGGGTGGTTATTTTTCTTTTGATTGGTCCCATATGTTACTAAGAACAAGGTATGGTGCCTAGTTTACCGTATAAGCTGAGCCAATATTTTCCTATCATGTTGAGTCATATGACCGATCCCCTCTCCAAGATAATTACCTAATATAAGAAGGCCAAGAACAAGTTTAAGAAGAATAACCTATTCATCCTCCTCTACTTGATTTATTATTGGGTAAGTGGGTAGAGATGCATCACAAATTCGATCCATATGCTGAAGATATTGAAGCCCTTAAAACTTACTACATCCATGAAGAAGAAGTTGTGTTGCCACGCTCGCTCAAGTAAAATGATCCATAGGGATCCAAAATGACTCTACTTCATCATAGTAGTAAGCACAAAGAAGAAAAACAAATACATAAAGATTTTGTCTTTATAGTAACAGGACTGCCATTTTGTGTAGAACGACTGTTACAGAACCGCCGCCCAACCAGGGTGGCGGTCCTGAGACCGCCGGTCTACATTGGGTGGTAGTCCTGGCTCTTTCGGACAGAAAATAAAAATATGAAATGAACAACCCTAGAATTTGAAAGGTTTTCAGTGTTCATTATCCTCCATGAACTTTCCCATTCTCTAGTGCATGGGAGGACATTAGAAAGGCTATAAATACATGTTTGTATAAGAGAATAAGATCATGGAAGCATGAAAGAAAGTGAGCAAAAAGTTCTTAGTGATGGAATTGTGTTTAGTAGAAGAAAGGAGTGTTGAGACCGAGCAAGAAAGTAATTGGGAGGAAGTGTGAGATATTATCTACTTCTCTTTCATACTTATTGTAATTTCTATACTTATTGTTTGAATTGGCCAATAAAAGTGGAAAGAAAGAGTAATTGCCCTTCCCGACTGGTGTTTCTTCCTTTGGAAGTTTCCAAGACAAAACTTGCTGGTGTTTGTGATTTTATATTCTTTCCTTTCCTACAATTGTTGATTCTAAGCACAAGAAATATTCATTCACTAGCTATCTTTGTCATTTTATAATAGAATGTAGAAAAACAACGTTTAATTTATGATTGTGTGGATAATTCCAAAGTTGAAGAGTTTACAGATCATTTTGGTATCAGAGATAACAAGTATCCAGGACTGTAGTATTCATTCTTGGATTTGCATGACAATGACAAGATCTAAAGGCAAGAGGATTTACCTTGCGATCTAGAAATTTCTACAAGGAAGTGGAAACAAGGAATTTGGGGGAAAATGGAGGAAGAGAACTTGGTCCGTAGAATCAAGATGTTGGAGACCATGATGGATAGGATGTTTAGAAGGAAAGAAGAACTTACAGATTTGCATAAGACAACTTCTGTCAAGAAAGACTCCATGGACTCAGTGGTTCGAGGCACAACTGAAAAGTTTGGCATAAGCAAGAGCCACCATGAGGAATATTATGGGGAAGAGCATGAAGAAGAGACTTCAAACGCAAGAGAAAAGGTAAAATCTGACCATACTCCTTTTAAAGTTGAGATTAAAAGATTTGAAGGACAAGTAGATGTAGAGTTGCTTGATAAATGGTTAAAACAATTAGAATTCTACTTTAGCATCCATAATTTCACTGAGGCATAGAGGATCACCTTTTCATGTCTCAAAATGGAGGGACATGCTCTGGTTTGGTGGGAAACCCATCTAACCACTTGTGAAAAGAAAAAGCATTCTATTTCAAAATATTGGAAAGAATTTAAAGAATTACTTAGAGCTAACTTCTATCCTATTGGCCACAAGACTGACCAAATGATTTAATGGCAATATTTTAGACAAGGAAGTGGTCAAAGTGTGAAGGACTATACTACAAATTTTCAGAGGTAGGAAATGTTGCTAAACATGGACTTGGAGGATGAGAATATTCTGACTAAGTACTTAGGAGGACTTCACACTCACTTTCAAATAAAATTCACCTCCACAAATCCCAAATATATCAACAAGGTGTGTGTGTAGGCATACCACATAGATGATGAAAAGATGCAAGGAGAATCAGAGCCAAGGGCAAAGTAGTCAAAAAATCAGTAGAAAAAAGAGTATGGGCAAACAAGTAACAAGGATAAGTGGAAATGGAAAGGTAAAAAAGTTTCCACTACTTTAAATAGTTGTAAAGATCCCAAGAATTTTTGCAAGAATTGTGATATCAATGGTCATACTAATGTTACATGTTGGAAGTTACATCCAGATTTACATATGAAGAACCAAACCAAGGACTCAAAGAAGTCCATGAAATATGTAAAAAAAGAAGGGGAGGTGGAAATCGAAGATGACTCTGATTTAGACAAAAATCTTAGATGCACGACCACCAACATGGACAGTTAGGAAGAGGAGATGAGTAGACTATTCCGGATCAAAATCCAGATCAAGAGAAATGAGGTAAATGATTTGGTTGATACCGGTTCTCAATCTAACTTGATTTCTGAAGCATTTGTAAAGAAGCTTGGTCTTGAGAGTTACGAGCATCCACACCCTTATCCTTTGGGTTTGGTGAAGAAGGGTGTTGAAATTGAGGTAACAAGAAGATGTAAGGTCAAGTTTGGGATAAATTCCTAGTAAATTGATGTTTTAGAAGCTGAAGTTATTACACTTGATGCTTTTGATGTTGTATCCAGGAGTCCTTACTCGTATATTAGGGATGCTATATTTATGAGAAGGGAAAACTAGTACAGATGGGTCAAGGATGGGATCAACTACAACATCCAGACACACCAACATAAGACATAGGTTACTATGGTGAGTGTTAACCGAGAAAAATGACTTATTCAGGAAAATCATAATCAGTTTTGTTTACTTTTGTTAAAGGATAAACAAGATGGGGTAGAAGTTTCAGATATTTCTAACTAGGGAAAGTATGTTTTTAGTAGTATTATTCAGTCTTTTCAAGAAGTATTTCAAGCTCCCAGTGGGTTACCACAAAAATGGGAAGTGGAGTATGAGATTTAGCTATTGCTAGAGTCCCCTCTACCAAACATTGGGTTGTATAGGAAATCCTTTCTTAAGAGTACTGAAGTAACTAAAAAACTCTAGGAACTATAAGACCAAGGGTTGATACATCCTAGAACCTCACCATGTGGTTTTCCTATTGTGATGGTGCTAAAGAAGGATGGTTCTTGGAGAATGTGCATCGACTACTATGCTTTGAACAAGATCACCATAAAGAACAGATATCCATTTACCCACATAGATGATCTCTTGGACCAGCTTTAGCATGCCAAACTTTTCACGAAGTTGAATCTCAAGTCAGGTTATTGTTATCCAAAATTCACCCCTCAAGGTAATTTTGATAACATGCATCAAATTATTTAGTCCCGAGCAAGTATATTGGTTCAAGGCCTGAAATCATGTTTTGGGGGCCCCTCGGCTTCTCTCTAACTCTCCCATCCAAGAAGAAATCCCAAGGAGTTAGAAAAAATGGAAAAAATGCAAAAAATAAGGTTGTAGGACTGTTTTAAAGCATTTCGGGTCTGAAGGGTTCAGGTCATACCAATTCGGGTCATACTGAGGTTTGTCGTACCAAGATTGGGGCCAAAAAACAAAGAAAATTGGCTAAGTCAGACAATTTTGTCCCAGGTGGTCCGCGGGACAGTTGGGATGTCAGGACGCGAGGGACGCGAAAAGCCAAAACGGCTGAGAGCAGGGAAAATCGTCAAGTTTTTTGTTTCACGTGGTTTTGGGAGAGCCGGGACAGAAGTACACGTAGGAAACGAATCGGCCGATTTGCCGCAAGACGGTCCATTTCGGGCAGTTCAGAGATTTTCGTCTGGGACAACCGGGACAAAAGTACGTGAAGTACGCGAGGGATGTGCGGTACGCGAAAAGGTGAAAAGGACGTAAAAGAGAGACAAGGAAGCCCGAATCGGCCGATGCGGAAGATTTTCATTCAGGACAGCCAGGACAAAAGTACGCAAGGGACGCGAAAATCCAAAGCGGCCGAAGGCAAAGAAGAAAAGTCAACGTTTGACCCGTGAAACTTCAAACGGCCATAACTTTTGACTCCGAGCTCTGATTTTCACAAAATTGGACTTTCTGGAACGAGAATGACGTCCTATACGCCACAAAAATTGGATTTATTATTTTTAATAAGGGTAAATATATTTAATTAAAAGAAACATATTCGGCTCCAGTCAGTTAATGCTCATTCCCGTCAAATGACAGAAAATGCCTGCCAGACCCAAAATAGCTGCCCGCACTCAGAAGACCATAACTTTTGCATTTCTCAACAAAATCACACAAAATTAGTACTGTTAGAATCGTGGCTCTAAGCCCGACACACATAAATCAATAAATTCTAGATTTGATGAGAGATTGATAAATATTTTTTAGAAAACGTGGCTGGGTTCATAACAGTGTTTTATTTGGTAGTTGGGAGTGCAATAAAGAGGCATGGTCACCATTCTTTCTCTGCTACAGCACATGGGACAGTATGGGGGGCCTTTTACAAGTAATATACAATCATTTTACTCCATTTAATTCCTCTTATAGGTGGTTGAAGGACAGATTTCGGGATTTCCATTTTTCCCTTTTCTCTCTCTTCTCATTTTTTCTATAAATTAGAGTGTTGGGCTCATTGTAAGGCAGGTAGTTTTTGTAGCAAAGCTCTACCAAAATTGATTTGTGAAGATAATGTGTTGCAGGCCCTTATTGTGGACTCCTTGCATGGTGATCCAGGCCCTTTTCTTGTAATAGACTGAACTGTGCATATCAGAAAGCAATAAAATATAAGTTTGTGGATGCATCTTCCCCTGCTGTGTTTTCTTGCATTCTTCTTGCCCCTTAAACCTTGATTACAAGGATATTGTGTCTATTATTATGCTCTTGCAGGGATCCATTAACATTGTGTATGTTTGAAGTATTTTTGTGAAATGTGTTTTGCTAGATTGTGGAGAACTGTCATCACCCCTTCTAGCGTGCACTTTGCTTCTGTATCTCACGCATTTGAAGACTACTCTCACACCCTCCTTTTCTGGTGTATCACCGCTTTAGTGTAGGATTTCATTTTATGCATTCTCTCTCACTGGTCCCTTGGAAATTTAGATTAGAATAGTTAGTTCCCCTGCATTAGAGTAGATTATGGCAAGTAGTTTAGGAGTAAGAACCAGCTTTCTCTGGAGGTCTATCTCAAGTAGCAAGTCCCACAACTTGGAGATAGTACCCATGTTATCCAATCACACCGTGAGTTCAAGTATATGCACTGGTATCATCATAAGGGTGTTGTGATTTGGTGATAATAGTTATCACCAAGTCAGAATGAAGGAGGAGGATATATGGAAGACTACCTTTAAGAAAAAATAGGGTTTGTATGAATTGTTGAAGGGGGTTCCAATATAATACTTTTCTTGGATTCCCATAGATATGTGCCATGTGTTGTGTCCCATCCACTCTCCATCATTACCTCAAATACAAATATTAGGGTAAAATCCATACATTCTTTTTTGATCTTCCTCCATTCAAAGCATACCACATAACCTACCAGATAAATGACGTGTTCATCCCTAAATATGATTCATCTTCCAAAGGATCTGTTGGAGCTCAAACTTGCACCCATCCCAAATTAGGATGAACTGGGTCATTTAGGCAACATGGGAATATCTCCAAGTTGTGGGACCTTGTGCACTTGGGACATACCTACGAAGAAGGTCATTTCTTCTACCTATTTCTAATACTATGGTTACTCCTCATACTAAAATAAAATCCTAAATTAATCATGCCAAGGGACCAGAGTTAAAGTGATATGCGGAAATGGGAAACTAATCTAAGGGAGGAGATAACACAAGAAGGTAAATGAACATAGTTAGCTTTAAGAAAAAATGAAGGAAAATGTGCATAGAGAGGATAAAAAGAAGTATCACAGTCTGAAACACATCCACGCACGCATTTTCATGAGACAATTAGAAAAGGAACTTACAGGGATGCGAGAAAGAACAAAAAATATATAGTGCAAAAGAAAGGCAAGGAAAATCAATAAAAACAAGCCAAGCCAAAGAATAGCCACACAAAAAAAGATTCTATTGCTTCCAAAAATGTAAATTAAATTACAATGGCATATGATGTCGATATTCATATGTAGAGAGCTAGATTTGAAGGCTTGTAACTTAAAAATGATATGGAATAGAGCTCTTAGAAATTAAAGAGTCCAACAATATTTTCAATGAGCATAGCTCTAACATTTATAGAAGAAGGAGAGAAAAAGAAAAGGGAAACTCAGTATTGATATTCAACCACCAACAAGTATTGAATTCCTGCAAATCTATCTACAAAGCTTTCAGATATGCCTCTCCATGTCTATTTTGCTTGTATAAGATGGAAAGAGGTAATATGTGAATGAAATTTTGTGGTTGAGTTGATTAGATGTTTGTATTAATGACTAAAATGTGTTTCCCTACTTCTCACCTACCAAATCCTACTAACATTTGAATTTGAATGATTTTGAGTATCTCCCACAACAAAATCTTTCCAATGAGCCAAATCATGCATTAATTTGAGCTCTATAAAAAAAAATATTATGATATGAAGTCTACATGGCTATATGGACACACAATGACATGTGGCGCACACTGATTGGCCGAGGGATTAACCAACTGTTCATTGGTTTTGTCATTTTCTGCCACTTGTTATGTATTGAGTTATCACAAGGATTTGATGCTCGGTTGGTGTGCTTCGGTAGGCTTCGTGTATCACACTAAAGTATGATAAGCTACCACATGTCATAGTAATTGGCATGGAATAATGCACAAGTTATGTGCAAAATCAAAAGGTAGGTGCACAAAGATAATGTAGATGGAGGTAAAGGGTACATATCTGTAATATAAAAATATGCAAGTAGGGTGCAAACATTTAATGAACAATGTGTGGAAATAAAAAAGAAAGGGGGCGTGAAGGATCACAAGGGACTTAGCCAATTTAGAGGGAAATTCAGGGGTATACACGAAGGATCCGTGGAATGTGGGAAGAAAGGTGGGAGCACATAAGGGAAGCATTTAAAGGGAGGATGGAAGGAGATAGAGGAATGAAAAGGGAGGGTGCATAACACGCGTGTAAGGACTATAGCCAACTTATATACCAAGGAAACAACCTGAATGCACACAACCTATAATATTTTATCTTTAGAGCTAGAATGGGAATGTAAGTTGTCAAAATAAATAGGGGAGTTATTTTGGACAATAGTTTGGCTAATTTTGGGGCCATCTTCCTACTAGATGAAGGAGATTAGTAGCCTTGGAGTATTTATTGGGCATGGAGTCTATTTGGAAGCATGAAATTATGATCCGTGACTTAAAGAACTACCATTGAAGTCATGTGAAACATTTTTAAAACTTTTTATAATTGTTGAAGACTGTCAAAATATTTTTTAACTAAGCTGGCATCCTGAAAGCAATAAAAAAGTGCACATAAGGAGCACGCAAGATGAAATAACTATATACAAAGAAACAATGTGCATGCAATGCACTTGGAGGAATTAAAGCTAGTCTAAAATGCATAATGATGTAGAATACTTAATGGAAGTGCTTGAGATAAATCCTATTGACTAGGATTGGTAATGTGCCTCCATCAAGGTGAGACAACTCAAAAGAGTTATCTTATTTGTAAGAACTGATAGTATATGGGCCACTCTAAATTGCATCAAACTTTGAATGGTTCCCTTGTTTGGCTTTATCAACATCCCACTTTAAGAATAAATCACCAAATTTGAAAGATTGAGGCCTATCCTTTCTGTCAAACCATTTCTTTTTGATTGTTGATGTTATTCTAGCTTTATCATGGCAAATTTTCTCAATTATTGAATTTCAACCAGCTCTGCCATTTTGATTTCTCTCTGTTCTACGCCCTCAAAATCTAACTTCTGGGAAAGTTCTAAT
Source organism: Taxus chinensis (assembly GCA_019776745.2). NCBI lineage: Eukaryota > Viridiplantae > Streptophyta > Pinopsida > Cupressales > Taxaceae > Taxus > Taxus chinensis. The sequence goes on from CM034152.1 coordinate 769,147,054, forward strand.
GTAGGAAATTCAAGAGACAAGGGAATTATAGCTTCCTTACCATAAAAATTCTTGTAAGGTGAGGTACCTATTTCCTTCATCATGATTATGTCTTCCCATAGCACAGCCAAGACTTTTGTGTGCCATTGTCTTTGGTTTATTTTCATTATCCTCTTCATGATTCTGATCATGTTCTTGTTAGTAGACTCAGCCAAACCTTTACCTTGGGAGTAATAGTTAGAAGAAGTCTTCAAATAGATTCTAAGGCTAAGCGCATAATCAGAAATTTTGGTACCAAGGAAGGATTTTGCATTATCAGAGATAATGTTCTAAGGAATGCAAAACCTTATTACAATCCCTTTGAGAAAGTAAAGGATGAATGAATTGGTTGATTCTTTGGGTGTGAAATATTTTGTCCATTTGGTGATAGTACGTAGCTGTCAACACCCACTTGTGCCCTGTTGGTGCTCGTTTTGACCTCTCACCATTTGCGCTAATTTTCCTCTGATATGCAGGCTTTGCTTTTTTCCCTATTTATCCTCGACCATGGAAGCTCAAAAATGATTGATTTATATTTGTATGCCTTTGAAAAATCCAAATCCATGGTCAAAAGATGCTTGGAACCATGATCCACATAGTTTTGTTTTGAAATAGTTTTCATCCTTAGCAAAAAATCTGGTTTTAAGCATGAATGGTGAATTTCTGTGTTTAGACGGTCTGATGGGTGTCTTTTTCCTATCAAATTTATTCCTCAGCATTCAATGGTCATGTGGCTTCCTTTGGTTGGTCTGGGGACAATAGGCGAATGCTTTAACTTATCACTTTTTGTTTTTTTGGCAAAAAGGAAAATTTGGTCCCGTAGCCCCGCTCAAATATGATTGGCTCTTTTGTTGCCTACGTGGCTTTTTCCAATTGGATGGAGCATGGTGGGTTTGTTTTTGAACTTTTTCTTTTTGGATACTTTGGAAAAAAGTTTGAACCTACCCTGCGACCCTGCCAGGATTTAATTAAAGAAAAAGTTTAAGTGGCAGGGAAAAGTCTTACCTTGACCCCACAGAAGGACACCTAACAAAGTTGAAGGCGGAGATGTGGGCCTTTGGAGGCAAACTGGATGTTTTTCCTTCTTTGTAGAATGGAGGAAAAGTCTAAAATGGAAGTGCGCCTTCACCAAATCATTTCTGAAACCTTAAGGGTTTTTTAATAAGCGCCAAGAGGACACGTGGACGCCTCCACTCTGCTTTTTTTTTTCTTGGACTTTTCAACAGCCAAAAGAGATTGCCTCAGATATTGACACTTGGCACCTTCTGCTGAGCTTTAAGCCTTCAAAAAAAAATTTCCAGGCTAGGACACGTGGCGAGCCCGCACTCTTTCAAGATAACAATTTTTGGGGACCATCTCAAGGTGCGCCATAGTGACACGTGGTAGTTTGAAAAGTCAAAAGGAACAGGGAAGCGGACCATAAAGGGTAACTTATAATTTTTTCCTCTTATGCTCAAAAGGGTTAAGATATCAAAAATGGCCCACAAGCTCGTCAAAGGGGCAGGGAGGCAAACCATAGGGGGTAACTTGCATTTTTTGCCCCATGATATTCAAAGGATCAAAACATGAAAATGGCCCACAAGCCCGATAAAGGAAAGGTCAAAGCTTGCTCCAGTCAAAGGCAGAGGTGTGGACCCTTAGAGGAAATTTGGAAAATCTTCCCTTTGTGGGAAAAGGAGTTAAAAGTGAAAAAGGAAGCGCAGTTCCGCTAGGACCCACATTGGATCATGTATCAGAAGCATTTCTCAAGGGCGGAGCTGCGGGAAAAAATTGGAAAATTTTCCCTTTTCCAAAAAAGAGGTGAAATGGAAAAATTTGGCCACAGTTCCTTTGGGACCCACCTCAAGACACGTGTCAAGATCATTTCTCAAGGGCGGAGGTGCGGAACAAAATGTGAAAATTTTCCATTTTTTTTCCAAAAGTTGTAAAAGGTCAGAGGGAACCCCTAGGTCTATTCTTAAGGTTTGAATCTTCCACATGGATGACCTAAATTCAAAGTAAAAATCAACGTAAAATGAGAGTCAAAATATGATTTTCCCCCCATTCTATTGAAACACACCTGGAAGTGTGATTCTTCATGACTTCTTGGTATTTCCTACACGCCAGGAAGAGAGGGGAGTTTATGTTGATATCTGAGTTTGGTGGGGAGATCTGGAAGATGTCTTTAGCTAGTAAAATGGTCTGACTATTGAGCTCGATCAAATTTTCCATTTTTTCTTCTCTCGAGCATGTAAGGAGCCAGATTTGACAGATTAAGGGCATAAGTGGTTGGTGTTGTCCTCTCAAAAATTCCCCCCTTTGTTGAGAAGTTCAAAATCATAAATTTTGAGGTTAATCACCTTTTCTGTTGTTTTGGTAAGGGAAAAGGTCAAAAAGTTGGAAAGAATCTACATTTTTGGGTCATTTTGTATGATTTGTAGGTCTGTCAGACATTTCTATCCAAGATGTCCCAAGTTCATTCGGTCTCCCTGTTCACCGATCAGCCGCTTTACCCGAAGTCCGTTTCTTTCAGGCTCGTCGGAACTTTTTGTCCCAAATAACACAAGTTCACCCAGGCTCAATGTTCACCTTTCACCTGCATCAACCGAGTCACAAACTTCACGTACTTTCATCCCTCATGTCCCAAAAGCATTTGTGCATCTTTTTCTCACGTCGGCCAAATCACAATTTCATGTCCCACGTGTCCCAAATGAACCAAAGGCCATCCAGGCTATTTTTTCCCACTCTTTCTGAATATCTTGCTTTTTAAGTTGGTAGATGTGTATTTAATGCACATTTATTACTTTTCTCTCTCCTAAATGACTATTTAATAAGCTGAACCTGCTACGCATTTTACACACTGCTTTCTTATCAATTTCTCATACCCTCGTAATCGAAACTTCTATGTGCATACCCATTTTCCCTGCAATCTCATCGAGAGTCCAGAATGTGACCTTGTTTCTCGAGTTGCTATCAACATGAAGATCAAATTTCAAGGTCAAGAGCAAATTTCACCACTCGAGTCTGCCGTTCCCGATATCGGGGATAGTGAATTTCGTCACCTGGACTTTAGAGATTTCTGGACTAGGATGACAGACTCGAACCCCTCTCATATGGCACAAATGATTCATGATAGTGGCTTGGCATTCGCCGTTGGTTTCCCAATCTTAGTACAATGTGTAGATACAGTACTCGCCTGTGGTGCTCATTTCAATCCTGACTAGAGTGAGCTAATGAATGTGCATGGGGAACTCATTGCCAAGCTCGATGCTGCTGCCATTGGCACTGCCCTAAGGATTCTTGAGATGGACAATTCCATAATAATCTCTTAAAACCAAGCACAGGCCCTCTTCGACCAGGAAAATGAGAAATACAAGGTGAGGGTGGCGAAGTCTTGGCTTAAAAACCCTAAAAAGGGGGTGTCACATTTATCCAAGGTTTTGTTTCATGCTGATTTCAATGAGGAGCTGTCAGATTTTATAATCCTACTAGCTCGATTCATGGGCTTACCCTCTACCAACAAGTTCGATTTCTGGATGTCTCGCCTTATCAACATGGTGTGTGAAGGAACTCAGAATATCAACTGGGTAGAAATCATCAGCATGAACTTAATAGAGCAGCTGTCCAATGTACAACAAACCAAGAAGTTCTACATGACTTCATACCTGATGTATACCCTAGCAGCATCAAGGCAATGGTTTGGATTCACATATATTGATGCTCATAAGGGTGACCCTGTATATGCCTACTGCCCTCAATTCACCCTGGACACTAGCAATCACAACTTCAGGAGGGTGAATGATGCTTTCACCATGTATATTGTAAGGTTCTGGAGAGTGACACTATAAGGAGGTTCTCGGATGAAGCCATGAGCCTAATAGCAAAGTATGGTGCTTACTTCATCCAATTCAGAAAATTCTCCTATATCAGGCTTGCAGGCTATGAGAGCACCCCTCTTAAGCTCCCTATGTTCTGCAATGATAAAATGGCCTTGATAGAGATATGCAGGCAATTAGAAAAGTTACATAGGACCTGCAGGGATAAGAAAATTACTGGCCTGCACTTCCCCATATCTTTGGGAAACTACACCTGCAAGACGGCTCTAGATGCACAAAACATAGAAAGAGCCCTAGCTCCCATCACTGTCCATTTCTTTAGGCCAAGAACTTGTTTTGATTTGAAGAAATTTATTGAACAGAACATCAAAATCAATTACTATCATAGGGTAGACACAGAAGACTATTGGGCTGACTGTGCTGATGATTTTGAGGCAAGAAGGAGACATTACGGCAGGTTTTCTCTTCAACTGATTCAGGAGCTTAATTTGTATCAAGTCCCGGAAGGGCTTCAGGATGATAATTCCGACCTATTTTCATATGAGTATGACACCTTGATCAAACACACTCCCTTGGAGGATTTGGATTGGTTCAAAAAGGAGAAAGATGATCTGGCTGAAATCTTAGACCCTGTCTTAGTAAGAACCAAGATCTAGTTTGATAGGAAAGTCCGTGAGCTTAGAAGGCATTCAGGTGAGTCCTCCTCCAAGGATACTTCAACACCAAGGAAAGAAGCATTGACACCTAGTTCGGAAGCACCTATGTAGACTCCTCCTACCTCCTCAACTAAAGGTCCTACATCCTCCACTCCTTCCTCATCCACTCAAGTATATCAGAAGAAAATCAAGGAGGTCAAAAAGGAGCCTGTTGAAGAAGATCCCATGATGAAGCATTCGGAATTGCCCTCAGGTCTAGAGAACATTATTGTTCTCAGTGAAAATGAAGAGAGTGAAGTGCCAGCCTCCGTAAGTGCTCCAGAGGCCCCAATGGATAAAGACAAAGAAGTCCAAAGCACTGAGCTTCCAAGCACCATTGAATCCTCTGTACCAGAAGCCCCGAGCGTTCCACTCATATCTCAACTGGAGGCAACAGCAGTGCACACTTTGAGTGCCATGAGTTCCCTCTCTCTCGGCCCTCTAGCCCCACCTTCCTATTCCTCCTCCTCTTTTGCATGGGTGTAGCCTTTTGTCGATAGTAGGAAGAGAAAGTCTTCCTCCCGAATCTCAGTACCCAATTTTGATGATGTGGCGGCCTTATTAGGCACTACTCCTCCTATTCCTACCAAGAAGGCTAGGACTACCTCTAGAATAGTATCTGATGCTCAGGGCCAATAATTCCTAGAGATAGCCAAGCCCAAAGTAGACAAACCAGAGCATGATTTGCAAGCATCTGATCTTGAGCTCTCGAGGATCCCTATGGGAGAGTCCACCCCTAAAGGTGAGATTCAAAATCTCCAAGAAACAGTCACCAGGATCATTGGGAGAGTAGAAAAAGGGAAACAAACTATAGAGTAGCTGGAGGAGCAGGCTCAGGTTCTTGCAGGTTTCATCAAGTCACTATTGTCCAAGGACAAAGTTTTAGACCCCACCCCACTAACCACTCTTCCACCACCTGTAATCCTCAGTCAAGATGAAGTCCAGAGTATCAAAGATATACACAGATATTCCATCTATGGAAGAGCTATTGAGGCTATGGTGGATGATATGCTTGTTTTAGGGTTGAATTTCATTAGTGAAGCCTTCAAACTCAATGAGAAGGTGAATAATCTACAACAAAAGCTCTCCTCCACTATTGGAAATATAGATAAAGAGCTCAAACTCTGGAGCAGTTGTATAGTAGACCTTCACCTTATGGGGTAGACTGATGAAAATATTTTAATGGCAAGCAAGGTCTTTGATGATACAAAAGATAATTTGTTAAAATCATGGGTATACAGTGTGGAATGGAAAATCAAGGTGCTGGAGGAGGCTTTGGTAGAATTGAAAAATAGCTAGCAGAAGGGTGAGGCCTTCAAGACTTTGGTGGTATCTGCTTTTAAGGATATCCATTGTCACCTCCAAGATGAAACCTCAGGTGTGCCCTTCTCATTACAAGAAATAAAGGCTCAATTCAAAGCTTTTGTTAAAGATAATCTGTTTAGAGAAGATTCCATCACAAAGGAAAAGATGAAAGAAATCTACTCTCTCTAGTCTACTATCGAAGAAGCAAGCAAGGATTATCATATGCACGTCGAATTTGACAAAGAGATGGAGAAATGTCTCAGATTCTAGACTTAGTTCACTGCCAACACATCAGTTCCACGTGGCAGAGACATAGCAGAGGCGTTAAAAAGATTTAGACAACGGATCCTCAAATCAGTGGGTCCTCCTCAGTCGTGAACACTTGTCCTGATTCTTCTCCTTTCTTCCTTTCTTCATCTCAGATTTATTGTAATTAGTTGGGGTATTGTGATTAGCAGCCTTTTAACTAAGCATTAATTAAAAGAAGTAGTTACCAAGAGTAATTGATTTGTAAACTATATAATAGCCTCTCCTCGCCATTTTTGAGGGGGGAACTTGGCTTATTTCTAAAAGTGTAAGGAATAATACGGAAATCAATACAAAAGGATCTTCTTTCTTTGTTCATCTAATTCCTTTATTTCACAGCTATCTGTTAAATATTATTAGATCATTTGTCTGCATAATACCAAGAAGCTTTGTATTCTTGTAAATGTTATTTATGGAACTATGTGTCCCCTCCAAATTGCATCTTAGTAATTCAAATACAAATGGTCCAATTCCAATTCATTGTATTCTGGCATGCATAAGGAATTATTTTGTCAGCTATAATTCTGGAAAATGCTTTTCTGCTCATTACCTTGTCTTCATTCTTCTATGCTTTTGTGATTGATAATCTATTTCAGTTCACAAAGCTTTCATGATACCCAAGTTCCACATCAAAGTTATGCGTTGTACATTTGTAAATAAGTTTTGCTTTTAAATAAAGGAACCTCTCCCATCAAAGAGGAGGGACTTCTTGTCCCTGACTGTTGCTCTCATTAAGATCTTCTTTTGATGACCAATAGTTTTTGGTGACTCCGCTGGGGATTCATTTTCCAGTTCCTTAACCATTTATCGATCATTCTTGATCTGGCGACTCCACGTTTTACTCGAGGGAGAAGGGCCCTTAGTACTGAAGATTCTCAGTTTCAGCTTTTGGAATAGCAGGGTTTTCCTTTCCCCTCAGCAGGAAGAAATAGAAAAGCTCGTTTAACAAGCACTCCTCCTATCAAAAATAGAACCCCTACGGGTGGTATTCCTTCAGAGCAACTCAGTCCTAATCTCTAAGCTCTGATTCTTGCTGGCATTTCAGTTCCCCTTCAAGCCATTTTTCCAAGAATGGTGATACCATTGCCTTGGGGCCATCATTTTGGGCCTCTTTCCCTTCCTCAACCTTTGCATGAGTTACCCAGAGGTAACCGGAAGAACTTTCCCAAGTTCAAAGGTGATGGCAAGGTACATCCTGATGAACATATCGCGGCCTTCATAGTTTCATGTGGAGTTCTTGGAGTTGAACATGAAGATGTCTCCGTAAGGCTTTTTGTTGAGACTTTACAAGATAATGCGGCTGATTGGTTCTATCACCTTCCGGCCGAAGCTATCACTAGCTGGAACATGATGAGAGCTAGGTTTGAGAATCATTTCAAACCGGTAGAAGACGTGCATGCTCTGCTGGCCCAAATTTATCAAATAAAGAAAGAATCACAAGAGCCCATGAGAGAATTTGTGGCTCGATTTAACAAGTTGATTAATAAAATTCCACCAGACACTCAACCTGTAGATCAAATTCAAAAATGCTTCTTCCTAAATGCCCAATTTCCTGAAGTTAGTTACGCATTGAGAAGAGTTAATCTTGCAACATTGGCCGAGGATCAAACTCTTGCTGTTAGTGTCGAAGATGATTTAATCATGTCAGGAAAGTTGAGGAGAGACCCTTCTAGATCCAAGTCTTCTTCTTCCTCCTCTTCCACTCCTAGACCTAATACTGATCCATTAGTACAAAAACTTGCAAATGATCTCATCACCATTAAGAAACAATTGGCCCAGCACGCCCCTTATGTAGATGTTCCAAGGTGGAATTTTCAGCCCAGAAATCATCTACCTGCTTCTCAAACAAGATTAGCACTTGAAGGACCACCTATTAAAGTTCCTGTTAATGCAACCTGTGAAGTTGAAGAGCCGGAGGATGAAGAAGTTAGTGAAGATTGTCAAGAATTTATTGAAGAGGTTGATGAAGAAATAGAAGAACTTGAGGGATCTCGAGTTAATTTCTTCACTACTGAAGGCGTTGATGAAGAAGATGATTATGACAAGGTAGTGGCAGACATGAATAGCAAATCATACGCTGTCATGAGAGAGTAGACAAACAAAAAGGAGAAAGTAATGCAGCCGGCCAAAAGATCCAAGGAACATCCAATGACTATTCCTATAATTGTAAAAAGAGGATTTCCTATCCCCATTCCGTCCACACTCAAGGTGAGTCCTGTCAATTCTGTTACTAAAGTTACTTCTTTTTCAACTCCTAAGATTGATAAGCCCAGGGTTCCAAGCAAGGATAGCTCGTCCACTTCTGGGTCTTTCGATATCATTGATCACCTAAAAAGGACCAAGGTTCAAATTTCAAAGGCTGAGTATTATTAAACCCATCCCAAGGATTTTGCTAAAATGGTACACTTTGTCAATTCTCATTCCAAAAACACCTCTAAAGGTATTTTACCCACTCCATCTTCTACACCACAACCCAATCTGGTAGCCTCTGTCACCTCACCTAATGAAAAGATCAAACCATTCTATGTAACCCTCCTTATAGCTGGTCATAGACTTAGTAACTGCGTCATAGACTCAGGGGCATCATACAATGTAATGCCTGCTAAAGTAGCCCATGCCTTAGGCTTAACTCTCACACTCACTTATGGGTCTTGCTATTCTATGCAGAGTAAGAAAGTGCCCCTTATCGGAAGAATTAAAGATGCACAAGTAGCTTTTGCTACTTTTCCTAAGAAGAAATTTTTGGCTACTATCCTAGTAGCAGACATTCCTCCTTCATATGGGATGCTGCTAAGTAGGAACTTCTGTAAGGATGTGGGTGGAGAAATTCAAATGGATTGGTCGCATGCCCTCATACCTATTAATGGGAAAATGAAAAAGTTGCTACCTGAGAAGCAGTCTGAGTATATTGTACAAAAAACAGATGATCCCAAAGCACAAATACTTTATGAGGATATGGGGCATGGAAACTATATGATTATGTCTCCAGAAGAAACCCAACTCCCCAAAATATCACCTGAGGATCCTAATGGTGTTTGGATATTAGAGTTTGATGGAAGCTGTTCCTCAGCTGGTTCTAGAGCTGGTGTAATATTGGTGCCTCCCAAGGGAAAGGTATGCCCTTTCTCATTCAAGTTACAATTTGAAAATACTAATAATACAATAGAGTATGAAGCTCTCATTCTTGGGCTTCATGAGGCAAAAGAAAAGGGTGTGAAGAATCTTCTAGCTCATGGAGATGTGGAGCTGATTGTCAAGCAAGTTTGAAACCTTTTCCAGGTAAAAAATAGAAGATTAAAACATTATAGGAATCAGGTTTGGGACTCTATCGAATTTCTTGATGCCTTCTCTATCGAAGAAGTGCCTAGGGAGGAGAACACCAGGGCTGATTCACTAGCAGTCTCAGGGTCATTGCTGATACCTCATCCTAACTTCTCTCAAGATAAGTTCACCATTGAGATGATCCATAGGCCCAGTGTACCTGATAATGCAAGTAACTGACAAGTTTTTAATGATGATCAACATCTGCTTTCTTTCTTAGAACTCAAGGATAACTTTGAACAGTTATACTTTGAAGGAAGTGACAATTTTCCCCGTGAAAGTGTGCCTTCCAATAAAGAAGATGTCAAAAAAGAGGAGACAAATCAAGATGGATGTATCAAACTCAAAGGGAACAAGATTCCAAAGGGACTAGTGAGTCTAGAAGAATTGTTTGACAAACATGATAGGTATGTGAAGTTTAGAGCTTCTACTGGATCACAACAATCAGCTGAATATGATAAAACTAATATTGGGAGCTCTATTGACCCTAAACTCGTGAACATTGGAAAATGTTGCACACCAGAAGAAAAGAAGAAAGTAATTAATCTTTTAAGGAAGTATAAATATGTTCTTGCTTATTCCTATGAGGATTTAAAAGCTTTTCAACCAAAGGAGATGCAACATTTCATCCCTCTCAAACCTGGGATTAAGCCTTTCAGATAGAAACAGAGGCAATACAATCCTAAGATAGCTGACACCATCTTTCAGGAAATACAGAAGTTATTAAAAGCCAAGATCATTTTCCCTATCCACCATTCAACATGGATTACCAACATTGTGCATGTTAGAAAGAAAAATGGTGAGATTCGTATCTGTGTCGACTTTAGGAATCTGAATCAATCTTCTTTAAAGGACAACTATCCTTTTCCCATGATGGATCAAGTCTTACAAGCTGTAACAAGATCCGAAATGTTGTCTATGCTTGATGGCTTCTCAGGATATAATCAGGTAGAAGTTAATACCGCAGATCAACACAAAATGGCCTTCACTACCCCTTAGGGTACCTTTGCCTAAAAGAGGATGCCTTTTGGGCTCATTAATGTCGGTGCTACTTTCCAAAGAGCTATGGATTTGGCCTTTGGAAGTTTGAAAGGAAAGTGTATTGTCGTATACCTTGATGACTTGACTGTATTTTCCAAAACAAGGGCAGATCATTTTCAGCATCTAGAAACAGTTCTTTTGAAATGTAGAGAACATGGGATCTCTTTAGATCCTAAGAAATCTATCTTTTGTGTCATAGAGGGAAAATTGTTAGGGCATGTTGTCTCTAAAGATGGTATAAAAATTGATCCTGAGCGAGTTCAAGCTATTCAGCAGATTCCCCTTCTAACCAGCAAAAAGGGAGTGCATTCTTTCTTTAGTAAGATTAACTTTCTGAGAAGATTCATCCCTGATTTTGTAGAGCTAACCTTGAATATCTCCCAAATGATGAAGGGAAAATAGACATTTGGCTGGTTTCCTGAAGGTAAAAGATCCTTTGAAGGTATTAAAAAGGCTATTGCTAGAACTCCCATCTTGGCATGTCCGGATTTCAGCAAAGAATTTATTATCTATTGTTATGCCACAGATAACACCCTGGCTGTTGTTTTGACTCAAGAAGATTCTAATGGTCATGAAATCCCAATTGCATTTATGAGCTACATTCTAAAAAATCATGAGTTAAAATACACCATAATGGAGAAACATGCTTTCGTAGTGGTTAAAGTTGTCAAGCAGTGTCATTTTTACATTCTTAACTCTCACTCCACAGTATTTGTACCGGATACAACCATTAAGTCCATTCTCACACAACAAGAGTTTGGATCTAAGAGAGGGAACTAGGTGGCCAAGGTATAAGAATATGACATTGACATCAGACCAACCAAGCTCGTCCGTGGAAAAGGCCTGTGTGAACTCATCGCTGAGGGATCTAGACACGAGTTACTAGAGGATAAAGTTGATCTTCCTACCATTATGTTTCTTGGATCAATTGATCAATGGTATGCCGATATCGCACACTTTCTCACATATGGAGAATGTCCCTCTCATTTGACTACCAAAGAGAGGAGAGCTGTTAAGCTAAGATCAGCCCAATATGTGTTGTGGGAGAATTTCTTGTTTAAGCGCGGGTTGGATGGAAGGTTTCTAAAATGTGTGGATAAGGAACAACAGAGGAAACTACTTTCAAATTTTCATAACCAAGCATGTGGAGGGCACTACTCATCAACTGTCACTACTCATAAGATTCTTTGTGTAGAATATTACTAGCCTACCTTGTTCAGAGATGCATCAAAGTGGATTGATAAATGTGAATCTTGTCAGACCTTCGTGGGTAGACCCAAATTGGCCTCTTTGCCCCTTAAACCAGTTGTGATCGGAGAGCCTTTTCAATAATGGGGTTTAGATTTCATTGGAACAATTAATCCCTCTTCTAGTGCTAGTCACACCCACGTATTAACTGCCACAGATTATGTTACTAAGTGGGTAGAAGCCATTCCAGTAAAGAGTTCTACTTCAGAAGTAGTATGCAGTTTTATCAAGGAGAACATCTTAGTGAGGTTTGGTGTGCCAAACAAGATAGTGACAGATAATGCTTCAAATTTTTCTTCAACTGAGATGATGGATTTTTGTTATGGATATGGCATATCCATGGCTCACTCCTCAGATTATTATCCTCAGGGGAATGGACAAGTAGAATCAACAAACAAAAATCTAGTGGCTATAATAAGGAAATTAGTTAATGAGTCCCAAAGGAACTGGCAAAAGAAACTCTATAATGCTCTTTAGGAAGATAGGATCACACCTAAGAGAGCCATTGGGATGTCTCCTTTTCAGGTAGTATATGGAGTAGAAGCTCAATTGCCTGTAATAGTGGAACTACCAGCCTTGCATTTAATGAAGGCCATTGAAGACACCAGTTTCAATGATTCTTTGGATAAAAGGATTATGTATCTTTACAAATTGAATGAGGACAGGTTAAAGGTTGCTGATAGAATATTTGCTCACCAATAGAAAGTAAAGGTCTTGTTTGATAAAAAGGCCAGGTTCAGGGATTTCAAAGTTGGAGACATTGTTTTGTTATGGGATAAAAGGCATGAACTTTGTGGCAGCCAGGGGCAAGTTTGATTCTATTTGGCTCGGACCTTTCAAGATCAGGCACTTTGTTGGTGAGAATTATTTTTACCTTGATTATATGGATGGTTCTTCCCTCCCACTTCCTTATAGTGGGCAGTACCTGAAATTGTTTAAGTCTTAGGTGATCAAGAAGTCCTTTGTATATTTTGTATAGCGTGTGCATGTGTTTCCCCCTCTTGTTTTTGTTGTTTTGTTCATTTTGTGTGTTGTCTTCTATGTTGGTTTTATTTTGACTCCATGGCTCAATGGATGAGACACTGATATGCTTTCCCTAGATTTTCTGAGAGTTCTTGCCTTGTCTCATTTCTTTAGACTTTAGCCAAGTCATCCTCAAAAGGAGCCAGCTGTTGTCCTCTCAAAATTTCCCCCCTCTTTTGAGAAGTTCAAAATCATAAATTTTGAGGTTAATCCCCTTTTATGTTGTTTTAGTAAGGGAAAAGTAAAAAATTTGGAAAGAATCTATGTTTTTGGGTCATTTTGTATGATTTGCGGGTCTGTTAGACATTTCTGTCCCAGATGTCCCAAGTTCATTCGGGCTCCCTGTTCGCCGATCGACCGCTTTACCCGAAGTCCATTTCTTTCGGGCATGTCAGAACTTTTTGTCCCAAATAACACAAGTTCACCCAGGCTCAATGTTAACCTTTCGCCCGCATTGGCCGAGTCACGCACTTCGCGTACTTTTGTCCCTCATGTCCTGAAAGCATTTGTGCATCTTTTTCCCGCGTCGCCTGCATCGGCCAAATCGCGCTTTCACGTCCCGCGTGTCCCAAATGAACCAAAGGCCATCCGGGCTATTTTTTCCCACTCTTTCCGAATATCTTGCTTTTTAATTTGGTAGATGTGTATTTAATGCACATTTATTACCTTTCTCTCTCCTAAATGGCTATTTAATAAGCTACCCTGCTACGCATTTTGTACACTATTTTCTTATCAATTGCTCATACGCTCACAATTGAAACTTCTGTGTGCATACCCATTTGCCCTGAAATCTCATCGAGAGTCCAGAATGTGACCTTGTTTCTCGAGTTGCTATCAACATGAAGATCAAATTTCAAGGTCAGGAGAAAATTTCACTGCTCGAGTCTGTCGTTCCCGATATCGGGGACAGTGAAGTTTGTCACCTAGACTTCAGAGATTTTCTAGACTAGGATGATAGACTCGAACCCCTCTCCTATGACACAAATGATTCATGATAGTGGCTTGGCATTCACCGCTGGTTTCCCAATCTCAGTACAATGTGTAGATACAGTACTCGCCTGCGGTGCTCATTTCAATCTTGACTTGAGTGAGCTAACGAATGTGCATGGGGAACTCATTGCCAAGCTCGATGCTACCACCATTGGCACTGCCCTAAGGATTCCTGAGATGGAAAATTCCATAGTAATCTCTCAGAACTAGGCACATTCCCTCTTTGACCAGGAAAATGAGAAATACAAGGTGAGGGTGGCGAAGTCTTGGCTTAAAAACCCTAAAAAGGGGGCATCACGTTTATCCAAGGTTCTGTTTCATGCTGATTTCAATGAGGAGATGTCAGATTTTATAATCCTACTAGCTCGGGTCATGGGCTTACCCTCTACCAATGAGTTCCATGGATGTGCCCCCTTATCAACATGGTGTGTGAAGGAACTCAGAATATCAACTGGGCAGAAATCATCAGCATGAACTTAGCAGAGTAGCTGTCCAATGTACAGTAAACCAAGAAGTTCTACATGACTTCATACCTGATGTATACCCTAGAAACATCAAGGAAATGGTTTGGATTCACATACATTGATGCTCATAAGGGTGACCCTGTATATGCCTACTGCCCTCAATTCACCCTGGACACTAGCAATCATAACTTCAGGAGGGTGAATGATGCTTTCACCATGTACATTGTAAGGTTCTTGAGAGCGACACTACAAGGAGGTTCTCGGATGAAGCCATGAGCCTAATAGAAAAGTACGGTGCTTACTTCATCTAATTCAGAAAATTCTCCTATATCAGGCTTGCAGGCTATGAGAGCACCCCTCTTAAGCTCCCTATGTTCTGCAATGATAAAATGGCCTTGATAGAGATATGCAGGAAATTAGAAAAGTTACACAGGACCTGCAGGGATAAGAAAATTACTGGCCTGCACTTCCCCATATCTTTGGGAAACTACACCTGTAAGACGGCTCTAGATGCACAAAACATAGAAAGAGCCCTAGCTCCCATCACTGTCCATTTCTTTAGGCCAAGAACTTGTTTTGATTTGAAGAAATTTATTGAACAGAACATCAAAATCAATTACTATCATAGGGTAGACACAGAAGACTATTGGGATGACTGTGCTGATGATTTTGAGGCAAGAAGGAGACATTACGACAGGTTTTCTCTTCAACTGATTCAGGAGCTTAATTTGTATCAAGTCCCGGAAGGGCTTCAGGATGATAATTCTGACCTGTTTTCATATGAGTATGACACCTTGATCAAACACACTCCCTTGGAGGATTTGGATTGGTTCAAAAAGGAGAAAGATGATCTGGTTGAAATCTTAGCCCCTGTCTTAGTAAGAACCAAGATCTAGTTTGATAGGAAAGTCCGTGAGCTTAGAAGGCATTCAGGTGAGTCCTCCTCCAAGGATAATTCAACACCAAGGAAGGAAGCATTGACACCCAGTTCAGAAGCACCTGTGCAAACTCCTCCTGCCTCCTCAACTAAAGGTCCTACATCCTCCACTCCTTCCTCATCCACTCAAGTATATCAGAAGAAAATCAAGGAGGTCAAAAAGGATCCTGTTGAAGAAGATCCCATGATGAAGCATTCGAGAATTGCCCTCAGGTCTAGAGAACATTATTGTTCTCAGTGAAAGCAAAGAGAGTGAAGTGCCATCCTCCATAAGTGCTCCAGAAGCCCCAATGGATAAAGACAAAGAAGTCGAAAGCACTGAGCTTCCAAGCGCCATTGACTCCTCTGTACTAGAAGCCTCGAGTGCTCCACTCATACCTCAACTGGAGGCAACAACAGTGCACACTTTGAGTGCCATGAGTTCCCTTTCTCTCGGCCCTCTTGCCCCACCTTCCTCTTTCTCCTCCTCTTTTGCATGGTTACAGCCTTTTGTCGATAGTAGGAAGAGAAAGTCTTCCTCTCGAATCTCAGGACCCAATTTTGATGCTGTGGTGGCCTTATTAGGCACTACTCCTCCTACTCCCGCCAAGAAGGCCAGGAATACCTCTAGAATAGTATCTGATGCTCAGGGCCAACAATTCCTGGAGATAGCCAAGCCCAAAGTAGAAAAACCAGAGCATAATTTGCAAGCATCTGATCTTGAGCTCTCGAGGATCCCTATGGGAGATTCCACCCCTAAAGGTGAGATTCACAATCTCCAAGAAACAGTCACCAGGGTCATTGGGAGAGTAGAAAAAGGGCAACAAACTATAGAGCAGCTGGAAGAGCAGGCTCAGGTTCTTACAGGTTTCATCAAGTCACTGTTGTCCAAGGACAAAGTTTTAGACCCCACCCCACTGACCACTCTTCCACCACCTGTAATCCTCAGTCAAGATGAAGTCCAGAGTATTAAAGATATACACAGATATTCCATCTATGGAAGAGATATGGAGGCTATGGTGGATGATATGCTTGTTGCAGGGTTGAATTTCATTAGTGAAGCCTTCAAACTCAATGAGAAGGTGAATAATCTACAACAGAAGCTCTCCTCCACTATTGGAAATATAGATAAAGAGCTCAAACTCTGGAGCAGCTGTATAGTAGACCTTCACCTTATGGGGTAGACTGATGAAAATATTTTAATGGTAAGCAAGGTCTTTGATGATACAAAAGATAATTTGTCAAAATCATGGGTATACAGTGTGGAATGGAAAATCAAGGTGCTGGAGGAGGCTTTGGGAGAATTGAAAAATAGCTGGCAGAAGGGTGAGGCCTTCAAGACTTTGGTGGTATCTACTTTTAAGGATATCCATTGTCACCTCCAAGATGAAACCTCAGGTGTGCCCTTCTCATTACAAGAAATCAAGGCTCAATTCAAAGCTTTTGTTAAAGATAATCTGTTCAGAGAAGATTCCATCACAAAGGAAAAGATGAAAGAAATCTTCTCTCTCCAGTCTGCTATCGAAGAAGCAAGCAAGGATTATCATACACACATCGAATTCGACAAAGAGATGGAGAAATGTCTCAGATTCTGGACTCAGTCCACTGCCAACACATCAGTTCCACGTGGCAGAGACATAGCAGAGGCGTTAAAAAGATTTAGACAACGGATCCTCAAATCAGTGGGTCCTCCTCAGTCATGAACACTTGTCTTTTCCTCCTGATTCTTCTCCTTTCTTCCTTTCTTCATCTCAGATTTATTGTAATTAGTTGGGGTATTGTGATTAGCAGCCTTTTAACTAAGCATTAATTAAAAGAAGTAGTTACCAAGAGTAACTGATTTGTAAACTATATAATAGCCTCTCCTCACCATTTTTGAGAGGGGAACTTGGCTTATTTCTGAAAGTGTAAGAAATAATACGACAATCAATAAAAAAGGATCTTCTTTCTTTGTTCATCTGATTCCTTTATTTTGCAGCTATTTGTTAAATATTATTAGATCATTTGTCTGCATAATACCAAGAAGCTTTGTATTCTTGTAAATGTTATTTATGGAACTGTGTGTCCCTCCAAATTGCATCTTAGTAATTCAAATACAAATGGTCCAATTCCAATTCATTGTATTATGGCACGCATAAGGAATTATTTTGTCAGCTATACATTCTGGAAAATGCTTTTCTGCTCATTACCTTGTCTTCATTCTTCTATGCTTTTGTGATTGATAATCTATTTCAGTTCACAAAGCTTTCATGATACCCAAGTTCCACATCAAAGTTATGCATTGTACATTTGTAAATAATGTTTGATTTTAAATAAGGGAACCTCTCCCATCAAAGAGGAGGGACTTCTTGTCCCCTGACTGTTGCTCTCATTAAGATCTTCTTTTGATGACCAACAGTAGGCAAATTGAAAAAAGAGTGATCTACCAGGGGAAGGAGTTGAATATGGGAGATATTCTATGAGATCTGTCCACTCAAGCATTTGGTAAACCTTTTGTAGATATGATCCTAAAAATTGCGATTGTGATCATGGAAAACACTGGTGAACTCAATTTCTGGATTTTTGGGGGGAAAAATCTGTGGTAAAATGTTATAAATGGCATGATTTTTTCGTGCAAATGGTTGGAGTGTTAGGGGTTAGGACTGAATTTTCTAATAGAAAAAAGCTTGATAGATCCCATCATTTTGAGAAGCGGTTTGAGAAGCTTACATATCTCTTTTGTATTAAATCTAATCATGCCAAGGTGGTTGCAAGTGTACAACCATTGACAAGTTCTGAGACTATTGTAGAAACTTTCCCCTCCTGATAGATTTAATCAAATTCAAGTTTTTCTGTGTTGTCTTGAGCAAAATGTGTTTGTTTTATTTCTGAATGTATGTGAGTAGTTTTTCTTATTTCTATTGCAATATTGTAATAAAATCTGATTCAATCACATAGGCCTTAATCCTTGTGACAATTTAGTGGTATCTACAATTTCATTTCTCAGAATAGCTTTAATCTGGGATTGGAATAAACGATTTAAAATCACTTTTCTTTCATCTGTTGACAGAGATTGTCTGTAAGCCTCTGGGTGTACCTTATGCATGATTTGACTTTGATCTTGATCCTTTGTTGTATTTTCTAATTCGAGCCTTCATGATAGAATCTCAAATATTGTGTGAAAAAGTGCTAATCCGGGCCTCCATTGAAGCAAATATTCTAGTTAAAGAAACATTTTAGCTATTTTGTGGCATTTATGTTTGTTTAACCTTCCATTTTTTAAATTTCTTAAGAATCTGGTGAATCAAGTTCATCCTACCCCACCTCCCACCAAATATTTATTCAAAAACAACCAATCCTACCTGTACTACCCCTGTTTTTCTTGTTTTCATACAAATGCATAATATCTGTTACCAAAACATGTAGAAGCCATCAGGGTCCCAAATGTCTTTAGTAACCTTTTCCATGTTGTGAAAATATTTCCATGATTTGGAAGTGACTACTCATGAGAGTCAAATTTGGTGTGTTGATCATATTTTCCCAAGGTCTCCTCTATAAAATTTATGCAAAAGAAGGATTTACCAATATTCTTCAATAACAAATGTTACAAAATAGGTTCTCTTACCTTGGTTGAAAGGCACAACCTATAATAGTTAGGATCAGATCACATCCTTTTAAGGTGATACCAACTCTTGTTAAAACCTAAGTGCTAGAGAGTCAAATAGATTACTTCCCCGACTACAAAATGACATACATGATTATCTATTTGCCTCTGAGTGTCCTATCAAATCCATGATGCTACTCAGTATTTGAAGGAGATTAAATTTGGGTACCAACATGCCCAACTCTTGAAGGAGGTTTGATCATACCTATGAAGTCAAGACCCCATTGCGCTAAAGGCTTATCCGCTTAGATTAGTCAGAGGGTAAGCACTAAAAAATTTCTTATTTCCTGCAAAGAAAGTGCATTCTTTACATTTCATGACCCATTTGTGTACATATGTGAATAGGGTAGGCCAAAAGTACGTGTCATCACCTATCCAACACTATGATAATTCTTTACTGGGAACTCTTCGTGCTATGATTATTTACTAATACACAGCTTTTAGTTTGGTGGATGAAATTTGGAAACACAACAACAAACATAACACAAGAATACCATAGACTATGATAAGAAGGAATAATGATAAATCTGAAATATAAGTGTAAATTATAATATCAACATGAAATTGTTACAATCTCACCCATGAGGTACTTCAATTGTTACTGACTTCACTTGCCTTCCAACAATAACTATGGGAGAAACTTCATAATTACACCTCTTGATGGCTTCTTTAACACACTTATAAAATATTTCTCACTACTTCCTTCTATGCTAAATGAGGGGGGTGGCCTCTCTATTTATAGAACTTCCAGGATTATCCATCTTATCTCTAAGATAGGATAAGAAATATACTCTGACGAATCATATTCCTTACCTTAACTCTTATCTGTACATGTAAGCTTATCTTATAAGATAAGATAAACCTTATCATTTCACATGGGTTTCACATTTTTAGACTTTTTACAAATAAAATACACAAAATATTTATGACCTCACTCCTTGTCCTTATTACCAATATAATATTTCTAATTCCTAATCATGTAGACCCTACTTCTCTACTTACCCCAACTTTTACATTTTAACATTACCGAACCACTTACAACAAATATTTACTTTTTACCACAACATTCCTATTGTAATTTTGAATATTACCATACTAAACATTATTGGTGGTATCGTATCAGCAGTTCCGTTATCTTCTATCAGACGCTACTACTAATTATACTTAACAACATCCTATTCCTAATGCATACATTAATGAAATAGAAATTACGGAGGAAAATTTTAGTGTCGACATACCCTTCCTTGATGATCTTCATCACTTTTAATTTGGAAGAGAAGTGTCCACCGTAGAATCCATTGTGAAATTATAATAACACTTTGTCAACTTGTGTGCCATCAATACATCTCTGCAACATGTCATCAATGTTTCTTTGTAAGAGAGCACCATCAATCGACACATATGGAATAGACTGCATCCTTAGATGTCATATTTTTCCTTTTTTTAGATCAAGAGTATATGCACCAGAGGAAAGGAATATTACCATTTCTTTTATCTAGCTACACACATTAGGATCTTCACTTTTCTCAGGTTCATCACGCAAGAGCTCTTTAGCCAGAAATAATGAAGTATCTTGATCATAATGTGCATCCTCAATAATCTGCTTATAGAGCACACCACCTCTAACCAACTTTATGGATTTGATAGTCACATAAAACTACATGATTTTGGTCATCCATCTTGATTCTCACTAATTTCTATTCCCATGATGAAGTCTCTTACACCTGAGTGTGAAACTAACACCTTCATATGATTTGTAGCAATCATACTTTTGGAATTCTTTAGTTCATGCATGATGGAAAAGACCTGTTTTTCCATGAGAATATATTTCAACTCATAAGACTTCAATTTCTAACTAAATAAAGCTAATGGATTCTTCATTCCTTGTTCTTTTCCTTGTGTTAAGATAACAACAACACTTGCATCAGCTCCATAAGCATAAAGGATGAAATCCTTAGAATAATATGGATTGATGAGTGTTGGCGCACAAGAAATTTCTTGCTTGATATCGTTGAAGATTTCTTTTCCTTTAGCTGTCCACTATAATATTGTCTTCTTCTTGAGCATCAGGGTGATGGGTCTTACCAGTCATGCAAAGTTAGGAATGAATCTCCTAACAAAATTGATTTTTCCTAGGAAATACTACAATTATTTCTTATGTGCATGTAGGGAGAGGGAAAGGATGGATGAAACATGCTTAGGATCAATAGAAATACCATCCTTGGATAAAACATGACCCAAAATCTTTCCCTGTACCACAAAAAAGTTACACTTCTTAGGGTTAAGAGATACCCCAAATTCTCTACATCTATCAAAGACTTTTTCTAGATGCGCCATATAATTAGCACCCTACTTTGAGAAAAAAATTATATCATCCAAGTAAACTAGGATGAACTCATTGATATATCCTTTGAAGGAAATTCTTATGGCCCTCTATCCTTGGAAAATTAAATTAGACAATTATTTTCTCATGAGGGGCTCGATCCTTGGATTGACTAGTCACTACTTTTGTCTAATGGGCTTGATACTAGGATCAAGGTCAATGGAGTTTTGAGCAACACTTGGAAAAAATCCTTTCAAGTATTCATACTCCCATGAAAATGTGTTTCCATATTTCTAACATAGAGAGATAAAGGCTTGTCTTTATCATGCACGCAATCTTTGTTGAGCAGCAAGTCTTTTCCGTGTGTAATAGTGACTGGAGTACAATATTCTCATGCCACATGCATATACTTTTCTTCACCCTTGAAATCATCATTGAGGCTGAGTTTTTTTTAAGGTGACCAACCCTTTAGTCAAAATTTTTGTCTTTAGTTGAATTGCTTGGCCACCATAGTTCTCATGCAAGTCATCTTGCATGCTTGAAGATAATTAAGTTTCATTCTAAATGAACTAGACAATTTGCATGTAGCTATCAAACACTTGCCAACTAGTATCATTATTTGCAATGGATGGCCTAATCACAATTTTAACATGTTGTGCATTTTCTTTGAAAAAATCATCCGCATGTGAGAATTGCAAACCAAGTTCAGCCATCTGATCTACTTCTTTGTTCATCTTCCTTGGCACCACCTACAAGTTTAAAGCATCAAAACCCCCAAGGAGGTCCCAAACTCTATGTTTATAAGCTTTGAGAAGATTATTATTTTCCGTGCACTTGTTTGTAACCTAGTGGATAACCAACTCAGTGTCCCCAAAGATATACAACTCCTTGACCTTTCTCTTTTCAGCAATGAGAAGACCATACACCAATGTTCACTGGAATCTGTAACTCTTCCCCCTCTAATGTGGACAATCAGAAAGTATTACTACTTTTTTTATCTCGTTATCATATAAGGGCCACTCCAGATGGCATCAAACTTAGAATGTCTCCCTGGTTTTGCTTGATCTGCATCCCACTTCAAAACCAGGTCTCCTTCCTAGAAAGTCCTTGCTTTTTCTTTCTTATCAAAGCATTTCTTGATTGAAGTCTGATTCTTCTCCAATGCTTGGAGAGCATTCTCTCTAGCTTCTTCTAATTCTATGAGCTCCACGTACCTAGCCTCCATTGGTCCAAACTCATACATTTATAGTTGCCTCACAAGCTCCAATGCCGGTAACTCAAGTGATATAGGAAACACTGCCTCTTTCGCATAGACAAGCTTGAATGGAGAGCTGCTGTGGATCTCTTGGGTGTTATTCTATCAGCCCATAAGGCTGTTTTGATATTTGTGTGCCAGGTCCTTTGATTCTAATCTAGGGTTCTCCTGATGATCTTTAACATGTTCTTGTTTGTAGACTCAACCTAGCCATTACCTTGAGGGTAATAGTTTGATGAGGTATGAGGTGCTCAAATAAGTCCCATTATTAATAGCCCATAATGTAATTTTGGAACCTATAAATGTTAATACATTGTCTGAGATGATGGTGGCTAGTACTCAAAATCTGGTCACTATCCCTTCATAGAAATCTAGGATATTAGACTCATTTACCTCTTTGAGTGCCACTGCCTTAGTCCATTTGCTAAAATAATCTGTGACTGCTAGGATCCATTTGTGACTTTGGCTTGAGTTTGGATTGATGACTCCGATGAAGTCCAATCCCCACTGCATGAAAGGTTGGTCGACTAAGATTGGGTGTAATGGAAGTGCTGCTAGCTTTTCCTTGCCTTTGAAGAATGCACAACTATTGCACCTTTTGATCCATGTGAAACAATCACTGAACACTCTAGGCCAATAATATCCTGCTTTCATGATTTTGAGTGTTGTCACTCTTGGAGAAAAATGGCCTCTAGTTGCTTCAACATGAAATTCTTGTAGCACTCTCTCTACCTGATCTGTCCCAATGCATCTCAGTAGAATGCCATTGATGTCTCTTTTAAACAAGACACCATCAATAAGAACATATGGGATGGCCTGTAACCTGAAATGTCTTCTTTTTTATTTATTCATCCCATGAGGGCACATGCCTATTTAAAGGAAATTCACATGTCTTGGGTCTAAAAAGGAGTAGGTACATCATCTCTCCCTTCTTCTTGATCCTCTTGTAGAATAAGAACATGCTCCTTACTATTTGTTTCATCTTGTAGAGCAAAGGCTAGCTTCTCACAAAAGCCCCTCCTATGGACCAACTTGGTGACCTTAATCTCAATGTCATATTCCATGACACAAGTGATCCATCCTGCATGTTTCTCATTCAGATCCTTGCTAAGGAGGAATTCTTTGACTCTTGTATGGGAGACCAATAGTTGTATTTTGTTGTTTGAAACCAAATGCTTAAACTTCTTCAGTCCCCTGATCACCGCCAAGACTTGCTTCTCAATGAAAGAAAAGCTCACCTCATAGTCTTATAGAATCTGACTAAAGAAAGTAATTGGTTGTTTTGAGCTTTCTTTGTTCTACTGAACCAGGATTGTGGAGATAGTGTCATGGCCACCAGAGGCATATAATATGAATTCCTTGGAAAAATATGGATTTACAAGAGTTGGGGCATGTGATATGACTTCTTTGATAGCCTCAAAACTTGCTTTTCCTTCAACTGTCCATCTAAATTCTAAGCTCTTATTCAACATTAGTGTTATTGGCTTAACCAGAGCAGAAAAGTTTGGGACAAACATTCGAACAAAGTTGATCTTCCCCAATAAGTTTAAAGAGCCTTCTTGTGACTTGGCAATGACAATGCTTTTATTGCTTCAACTCTTTCTAGATCTATTTCCAGACAATCCTTAGACACAATGTGGCTCAAAATCCTACCCTCATGGGCCAAGAATATGCATTTTTTGGGGTTCAAAGATACCCCAAATATTCTACATCTTTGAAACACTTGACTTAGATGAAAAATGTGGTCTACTTCATTCTTGGAGAACACAGTGATATCATCCAAATAGATCAACACTATCTTGTTGATTATCCCTTTGAATGCCATATCCATGGCTATTTGGAAAGTAGCACTAACATTGGACAACCCAAATGGCATTTATTTTTATGCACAAGTGCCCATTTGGTGGTGAAAGTAGTTTTGAATTGATGATCTTCTTTCACCATGATCTGATTGTATCCTGAATAGCCATCCAAGAGAGAAAATATCTCTGACCCAGAAACCACTTGCAATATATATTCCATTGAAGGGAGTGGGTAGTGATCTTTGAGGGAGGCTCTGTAGACACCTAAAATATGCTTACACTTAGCATTTCATCCCATTTAGGTAATTGATGACACTTCGTTAATCAACCCTTCTTCGCTCCATTCTCGGATGCCCATTTCATGACACCTTCTCAATCGTATTCCTCATATAATCAACTTATTTGGCTAATATCTCTCTTATTAGCTAAACATTCCTCCTTTTGACCATTCAGAACCTCCCTAGTTCTCTCTAGACCACTTCTATTGGCTTCGTAGGCTATCTATCAGTCATAATTGGTTATCCAGACCCCTCCCAACTCTCAATGAGTCTCTAATCACTTGCTAATCAAGTTTAACTAGCCTAAACCCTAATTAACTAGCCTAAACCAAGCTTAACTAAGCCTAAAGCATGTTTATCCTAATCTAATCCTAAAGTGATTTTTGAGATTTAGTCCCACATGCACCCAAATTCCAAATTCTTCCAAACTAAAAACTATAAATACAAGGCTAAGCCTACCCATTCAAAGACACAACTTTACATAACACAAATCCAAAACAAGCCTAAGAAAGCTTAAGAGCTCATTTGCATTAGCCAAGATAATAAGGGATTTGATCTTGGGTCATCCACCATTAAAATAGCTTCATCTTGCACCCATGTTATGTTAGTAATGAAATAGACTAAACTTGGCCATGTAGCCATTTAGTGAGATTCATTCACCCTCATGGAGTAAACAACAAAACTGATTGCTTAAGATCTTTAGTAGGTATATTTTATTAAGCTTTCAAGAATAGAGGTTAATGTATATTTGTTAGATTTCTTACTTATTTCAAGTTTAATACATGCAAATAGGATTCCTTGCTCATTTCTTATCATATGGTCCATTGAGGTTAGTTTGCACAAAGCTTTGGGGTCTTGCCCCATATCCATAGTTCTTTGCAAAATCTTTCATTGAAAACATTTGGCATGCCTGGTGGGACACTTATGTCCATCCTCCATTAATGGAGGTCTTTTAGGTTTTTCAAAGTTCATTTTCAAGTTTTTTAGGTCAAATCACTTGTTATTTCCTCATTTTTGTTTCTAACCCTAGATAAATGACCTTCATTTACATGCATTTTGTGGGTTTGATATAGAAATAGGACACTTTGACTAACAACTAACCTTGTTTGCTCTTGAAATTTTGAAAATCCGTGTTTTTTGTCAGTTTTTCACAGGGTAGGTGCGCGTACATGTTAAAACCCCAGCGTACCCATTGGATCAGGTGCATACCTGTCAGGAGGACTTCATCATTTTCACATTTTCTCTCTATAGAGACGTGCACACATGTCTCCATCATCTATGGTGTGTATCCGCCTCTCTCTGGCCGCGCATGCGTAAATGGTCTGACTATTTAAATTTTTTAGATAATTTTGTATTTCAGGCTTGGGTGCGTACTCATCAAAAACCTAAGTGTCCATGTCAATATGCGCACGTCTCTATCATGTTGTGAGCATCTGTCTTTCATACTACATTAAGTTTCATTAATTTTTGACTACAGACGTACTCGTTAAGTAGGGCATGTATCCTTTGGTTGGGAAGCGTAGGTGTCAGTATAGGTGCACAGGTGTTTGTATTAAAAATTAGAACTTTTTAGAGTCTGCAAAATATTTTTCTCTGATCCATTACTGCAAGTTTCTAGGACTAATAATTTTTTTTTAAAATAGTGTTTTTCCTTAAACATTTCAGTTTGCATAGTTAAAAGTGTTTTGTTCTTGGCTTAGAATTAGCTTTATAGAAGTGTGTATGCTCTCTCCTTGTGTCTTCAAAGGTGATCTTGGAGATCAAAAACATTTATACAAAACTCATATAAATTGTTTAAAGAAACACTTTTTTTATAAAGGTTTAAGTAAAACTTTCATGTGATTTCAGTAGGATTTTTCACGTTGCATATGCTCTTCCTTCGTGACTTTTGGCGATCTTAGGAATCAAAAGCAAAGTAAAAAACTCTCTTTCTTGACATCAACCTACGAACTGGAAAATTACTAAAAACTTGTTGTCTATAGGACCTAACGATTGTCAGAGAAAGGTGTCAAAAAACAAAACACAAAACTTCTAATACACGTGTTCTTGCAGGTTGCCAAATGGTGTGCCACTTAAAACCACATTAAGTTAAGCAAGATAAAAAACACACCATATTCAAAACACTTGTATTACAGGTTTCAGAAAAGGGTACATCCCTCTCCGCTCAACTAGAACATAACCCCTTTGGCATAACGCCTTAAGCTACAACAATGGGGGTGGTTCCAGGAACCCTAAAGTAGTCCACTGCTATGTAACCTTGTGGATGAAACAGGAAGCGCCTCGCTTACCCACTTGACTAGTTTTCCTTGTGAGTTAGAGTTACAAAGTTTTCTGTATCGTGACCCTGGAAAGAGTACATGATGGATGCATTTAGTGCCCACTGTACTTGAAGGGGGAAAAGCTGAGATACTCCCAAATTAGTCAGTGTGTAACTTTTTGGGTAAATCATGCCCGCTCTTAGATGACTTTGTAACACCTAGTTGAGAGATCTTATTAAGGAGGCCATTTTGTCTTGAGGCCCACTTTACTAGTCCTTTTTCGTGTCTTGGCCATCATGAAGTGATAACTTGTTTGGATTCAGAACCTTGTTTTTCGAACAAGGCAAAGAATCCACTTAAGTTGGATCTAAGTGCCTTTCATCATGGAAATTAGATGACGTTTCACTTAGCTTAGCTTCTTTCTCACCTTCGGATGAGGTGAAGCTCTGCCCAAGTGGCACTTAGTTTATTTTTTTCATCTTTTGATCTACACCTTTGCATTCTTGTTGCCCATTTGGGGCAATAGAAGGCATCTTTCGGGAGTGTTGTCATAGATAGTGTTCACCACTTTTTTGTCCGTTTACGCTCATCCATGTTTGCGGCTGAGTTGTTAAACATCTAAAGTGTGTGGATGCATCCTTATATCTTTGATGGCCACTTGATCTTGATTTCAAGATCATCATCATAGTTTGGATTGATTCATCATTTGATCTCCCTTTGACGTGTTACCTTGTTCGCATTGTCTCGACACAATTAAGATACTTATGTCATGTTTTTCATAAACATGATCTAAGTATCCACATTGTGGTGTTACGCTGTGCACATTTTAACACATCCTTAGTATACCTTGACTTGGTTTTACTTCAAACATTGTCCAAAATCTTGAAGAGTGTCACTTACTTTGTTTGTGTCATTTCGATACCACTTTGGCACTAATATCTCTCTTCTCCGTGAAGCTTGATAGACGTGTCCAATTGGTGTGGTTACGTGGCTTACATTTGTAATCCTCACCCTTTAACATTTTGTCCTTGTTGGTTGTTGAATGTGTCGTTGTATCCTTTGATTGGGAGTCACATCTACCCTTTGTTAATATTTACGCCTTGTTCATTTCGAGCTTGACGTAAATATTGACATTGTGTTGATCATCTTTGCATCGAACTATCACTTTGCACACGCATTTCATAGGGTGTATTTCCTTGTTGATTGGCTTTGTGTTTCACACTTGCATGATTGTTCCTTGTGATTATTCATCTGGGAGAAAAATTATTTTCTAGGAAAATCCTTTTTGATCTCATCAAGATTACATCATCACAATGTCTATTTTCCTTAGACCTTCTTTGGAAAATCATGCACACATCTCCATACTTACAAAATGTCTAGTTGGTTTCCCTTATGCTACCCAAATCGACATGTCACTTCCTTCCCTTTGAAGGATTTCCATCACACTATCTAGGTCTAGACATTTGTGCTTAAACGACACCAACAATGACTGACTATCACGTGGTTTCTCACATTTACAACAATATGGAACCTAGGTTTAGGAATTCAAATCAAAATATTCCCATTACAACTAAACCTCATTTGGTTCTTCGTGCTAGAGGGCCCATTCGGGTACCCTGTTCCCCACCTTCAGCTCATAGTCAGTGGTATGGTTTGGATGCTTCTGATCCAAATTATTATTCAGGTTCCCCCCACTCTTCTTCTTCTGATTCAGATCCAAACTACCATTCAGATTCCCACTCTTCTTCTAAAGATTTGGATCCCAACTATTGTTTGGATACCCCTAGATCAAATCTTGAATCACAGTCCTCCCTTCCTTCATAGGACCTTTATTCCAAATCACCTCAATGATGTCTTCCTCCTTTGAAGACTCATGTGACTCCAAGTTCCATTGATCAAACATCTAATTTGGTTCTTGAGTCACGGTCCTCCCTTTCTTCACAGGACCTCCTTCATCAGTCATCTCAATGACCTCTTCCTCTATCGAAGAGTTCCATGACTTGGATTCCCTCTAGTCAATCATCTAATTTGACTCCTATGTCACAACTTAACGGATGGCTATGTGATCCTATTTTCTCTCCTACATTACGTCATCTTCTAGAAAAATGACATAGGTCCAAATCCAAATCATCCATTCATGAGACGCTTGCCTCCAATCCTACTTCCTCTCTTGAGTCATCTTCTTCTATCAATCAATCTTCCCCACTTATCAGACCTGTTTCTTCTATTCAACCTTCTATGGACTAAAGAACAACAACCTCTACTAATTGATTTCTCTCAGAATGAAGAAACAATCAGAGTACATGATGATATCCCTCTAGAGGATTGCAAACAAGGATTCTTTCTAGAACTCGATATGCTCGTGTATTGGGGAAAAGAAGTTGATTCCTTTTATCAGAACATAGAGGAAAATCCTAAGGTCATGGAACTTGATTCTTCTTTCTATTCCATCTTCACCTTCTTCTGAGCATGATGAGATGTTCAGGGTCTAGCATTGATCCATGGCCTATCTTCTCATTACCAAATCATTCCTTATCTATCATCATTCCTCAATCAAAATCTCTCCTTGGGTCACCGCTGAGTAGCCCATCATCTTCTTCTATCCTTGGGCCACATCCCCGGGTAGCCCTCCATTTTCTACTTGTGGGTCACCTCTTGGTAGCCCATTACCTTCTATTCTTGGGCCACGTCCTAGTAGCCCTTCATCCTCTTCTATCTATGGGATACCTTTGAGTAGTCCCCTCCTCATTCTATCTTGGGCCACATCCTAGTAGCCCTCCATTATCTTTCATATATGGGTCACCTTGGGGTAGCTCATCATCTTCTCTCTTGGGCCATGTCCTCGTAGCCCAATTTCTTCCATCTTAGGGCCATATTCTAGCAGCCCTTCATCATCTTCTATTAGTGGCTCACCTCCTCGTAGCCCATCCTCTTCAATTCTTGGACTGTATCCTTTTCATCCATCACATATTTCTTCTATCAATGGTTGTGGCAAGCCCATGGTCATTTCTCACATCAGTTCTAAATGTCCACGTTCTCTTTCTTCTCCTTCTCGGGATCAGACAAGTCACACGTCAGCTTATAAGAAACCCAAACAGGTTCATTATCAAGCTCAGATCAAAACTTCCAAGAGCTTGAAAGCTCCCAACAACTCAAACAATCTCAAAATTGTAAATCAAGCAGTGATTCAAGAACGCACATCAACGCATAACCATCAAGTATGGTGCAAAGTGCATAAACCTATGGATAGGGAACTCAAGCTCCCACATATGAAATCCATGTTTAAGGATAAATCACAGTCATTTGTTGAGTACGAGCTCACCACGATCATCGAGATCGGGGATAACATAACTCTTGATAAACAAACACCTAGTCTCCCTTATCAAGGAAGTCACAAACATTGTTGTTGGATCCTATCACATAGAGTGAATTTGTTGGTCCCAACCTTTCCAAAAACTATCAAAAATCTAAAAATAAAAAAAAAATTCAAAAATACAAAAAACATTGAGAAAACACAAGAAAAATCAAAGGTACAAAGATCAAACATTGCAATCAGGTATTGCGTACACATGGATGTTCTTTCTTCCCTTTCTTACTCTTAATTCTGCAAGTCTTCCTACCATTTTCATCCCTTTGGTGATATTTTGGTTAGCCTATTCACATGCATTTTGTGACATTTATCTCTATGGTATCTGTTTGACCTGGTCTTTTATCACCTTGGTAAATTAAAGAATGACTGACCTCTTAGAGATCCTATCACATTCAACATCTAATAAACTTGTTGCGAAGAAATTTTGGACATATTTGTTGACACTAGCCAATGTCATCATCACAATCACTTCCACCTCCTTCCATCAAGCCATCAGTGGTTCTTAACCCCTTGTCAAACAAGAGAGCTGAAATAAGTTTTCAGAAAGAAAAAGAATCAAAATCAATCAAAAATCAAAAGCTAAAAGCTAAAAGCAAAAGAAAATTGATATATAACTCTCTCTTGGGGTATTTCCAATAATCTCTATCGGGGCTATGGATGCCTGACTGCAGTAGAGAAATGTTGTGATTAGAATCAAATACATCTCCGTCGGGGCTATGGATGCCTGGCTGGCAGTGGAGCAATGTATGGCTATCCTTCCACCATCCATTCACAAACCTATCACCTTTCAAAATAAATCATTCCTACACATTGGCTAGGGTGTCTTCACTTGTTGTCTATTAAATATTCCCTTCAAGAGGTAATTAAATTCCACGTACACACACTGGATCTCTATGAGTAAACAGGATTAGTATGTTACCAAGTGTCTTTTTTGGACCTTGTTCAGACTCTTACTCTAGTCCATATCTTGTCTCACAATTTGTGCCTTTGGCTAATCACTTCTTCATCGCGAGGCTTCTAAGCTACATTCATATCATTCACATCGTTCTTCTACTTCATTCAGAACATCCATGTGTATAAGATTACTTTTTTTCCATGTTTTCAGACACCTTTGTCCCCTTTCACAAAAACAATCTTCTCCTTCCTTTCTATCATGTGCTTTTAGGCCAACTTACGCTGGGGGCATCCTTGCTTCTTCCCAGCACTTCATTGGTTTATGTTCATCATCATGTTGAACCTATCCATAATGGCCTTGGGTCCCACTTCTACCTATGAAGATTTTTCCTTTGAATACTCCCACCTAATCACTGGGGCATTTTTGCATCTTCACCTTTCTCGTACACATGTGGCCTTATGCCCTTGTACATCCCATCTATCACTAGGGGCATCCACACTTCCTTGTCTTCCTGTACATAGTTTCAGAAAACTTTCAAAATCATCAAAAACATTCAAATATGTTAGAAAAATCAAAAACATTCAAATATGTCTAGAAAAACTTCAAAAATTCATGTTGCGATTAGAATCAAAACATTCAAATATGTTAGAAAAATCATAAAAAAACATTCAAATATGTTTCAAGAAAACTTCTAAACAATTGAAAATCATCCTACAAAACATTGCTCTTTGGTTCTCACCTGTTCATGTGCGTGACTCGTGGATCATCTTGATCTACCTCCATCAACAAAAGCTAGGCTGCTTACTTGTCTGTACTCTGGGGCACAACGAGTTGTCCCTGGTACTGTTTCGTAGTGCACATTACTTTTTCATAGGACCGAAGTGTCCTCCATTATTCTCCTCACATGTATCCTTGCTTGGGGCACCATCATTAACCCTTGTCATTAATTCACATAGGTTCAGAACTGAAGCTTGATAACAAAAACATGGTATTATGTGCTTTTCTTTGTTAACACTTCTTGTTTACTTTCTCGTATTATCATTGCATTATGTATGTTGCATGGAGTTAGGCATCTTTTACTTTCTCATATTGCATTGCATTTTGTATGTTGCATGGAGTTGGTGTTTTTAGCAATGGAACATTTGTTCGTATATGGCTTTTCATGTCATACTACACTTTTGTTCATTCTTTTTAATAAGGACCGATGATGAAGATCACTAGCAATATGATGAAAAATAAAGTTGTTTAAAAAATGTGCGCGACTTGCGAATCATCTTGATCTACCTCCATCCTATTGGATGGATGTTAGCTCATTTCCCCCCTTCCTCATTACTCATTTTTCTTCTATATAACCCATTACATTATTCTCTTTGTTAGGTTGGCTTGTTTACTTTCTCGTATTGCATTGCATTGTGTATGTTGCATGGAGTTCATCTTTTACTTTCTCGTATTGCATTTCATTCTGTATGTTGCATGGAGTTGGTGTTTTTCAATGGACATTTGTTCGTATATGGCTTTTCATGTCATACTACACTTTTGTTCATTCTTTTTAATAAGGACCGATGATGAAGATCACTAGCAATATGATGAAAAATAAAGTTGTTTAAAAGGCACTGGATGGATGTTAGCTCATTCCCTCTTCCTCATATTCCTTTTTCTTCTATATCCCCTTTTTCTTCTTCACACTATTCTTTCTTCTATTCCCGATTCAAAATTCTTTTATCACCCCATCGAACAATATGCTCCATTCTACTCTCTTCTATCCCTTCAAAAATTTCTACTTGTTTATGTTTGTCTACTTTGAAGTGACGTCGCTTACATCACCTCAAAGAGGGGAAAATGTAGACACCTAAAATATGCTTACACTTAGCATTTCATCCAATCCAACCAATTGACGACACTTCGTTAATCAACCCTTCTTCGCTCCATTCTCGGATGCCCATTCACGACACTCTTCTCAGTTGTATTCCTCCTATAATCAACTTATTTGGCTAATATCTCTCTTATTAGCTAAACATTCCTCCTTTCGACCATTCAGAACCTCCCTAGTTCTCTCTAGACCACTTCTATTGGCTTCGTAGGCTATCTATCAGTCACAATTGGTTATCCAGACCCCTCCCAACTCTCAATGAGTCTCTAATCACTTGCTAATCAAGTTTAACTAGCCTAAACCCTAGTTAACTAGCCTAAACCAAGCTTAACTAAGCCTAAAGCATGTTTATCCTAATCTAATCCTAAAGTGCTTTTTGAGATTTAGTCCCACATGCACCCAAATTCCAAATTCTTCCAAACCAAAAACTATAAATACAAGGCTAAGCCTACCCATTCAAAGACACAACTTTACATAACTAAAGCCAAAACAAGCCTAAGAAAGCTTAAGAGCTCATTTGCATTAGCCAAGCTAATAAGGCATTTGATCTTGGGTCATCCACCATTAAAATAGCTTCATCTTGCACCCATGTTAGGTTAGTAATGGA
Source organism: Taxus chinensis (assembly GCA_019776745.2). Taxonomy (NCBI): domain Eukaryota; kingdom Viridiplantae; phylum Streptophyta; class Pinopsida; order Cupressales; family Taxaceae; genus Taxus; species Taxus chinensis. The sequence goes on from CM034152.1 coordinate 769,180,497, forward strand.
ATAGCTAAACTTGGCCATGTAGCCATTTAGTGAGATTCATTCACCCTCATGGAGTAAACAACAAAACTGATTGCTTAAGTCTTTAGTAGGCATATTTTATTAAGCTTTCAAGAATAGAGGTTAATGCTATTTGTTAGATTTCTTGCTTATTTCAAGTTTTAATACATGCAAATAGGATTCCTTGCTCATTTCTTATCATATGGTCCATTGAGGGTCTTTTGCACAAAGCTTTGGGGTCTTGCCCCATATCCATAGCTCTTTGCAAAATATTTCATTGTTGTGTTATTTTTGGATTAAAACCCCTTAGGTATTCATAACTCCAAGCAAACACATTAGGGAACTCTCAACAAAGTTGTATGAATTCATACCTTTTTTGCTTGGTGGCCACCTTGCCAATTTGAAGTGTTTTGCCTTCTCCAACTAGGATTGACTCTGAATCCTTTCCTTTGATTTGCATGTTAGCCTTATATTTTCTAAACTGATCATTAGGATTGAAAATGGATTCTAGTGTCACCAAGCCCTTGGGAAGCTTGTTTGTATGCAGCTGTACTATCTGGTTCCCATACTGCTGCTCTAGTTTGTTTTGATTATGGGCTGAGAATTCCACTTCTTCTTGTAGAAATTTAATGATCTACTGATCATTCTCAAACACTTTCCAGCATGTATTATTATCTAGTACTGTTCACCTCACAACCACATGGATATGTGGCTGTTCTTTGTCTCTTTTGATGATGTTCACCACATCAAATGTTGCTCCAACTACTGCAAGTATATCAACAACTTCATTCTCTTTTTTGGGTATGGACACAATACTGAAAGATTTGAAATCCTCCATGAGATCCCATACACTACTCTTATAGTTCTTGAGTAGGTCATTTTTTACAACATTTTGTCCTCTGACGTGATTGACAACTAGTTCACTATCACCAAACACTTATAAATTCTTGATTCCTAGCTTTCTTTCCCAATGAAGACCTTGGACTAAAGCCTCATATTTAGTAGTATTATTTGAACAAGAAAACTAGAATCTAAAGGCTAGATAATATTCCATACCTCTGGGAGACACAATCATAGCTCCTCCTCCAGATCCTTATTTACTCCCTAAAATGTCAAAGAACAATTTCCATACCTCATTGTCATCCTTGTATTCTGACTTGATTAGGTCAAGAAGAGGCTAGTTCTCTTCATGTAGGTAGTAGACACCCATTTCAGATTCCTCCATCTCCTTATAGGGGTCAAAAGCATGTTTTCTATTGGCCCACTCATCTAGTGTCAAGTCTGGGATACATCCCACCTTGGTATCTGCTTCATTAGTGTTTAGGATGTATTCTTGATCAAAGGATGAGCAGTTAGTATTGATTGGGCTAGGTACATAGGATTCAATATGATATTCAGTAATAGGTTTAGATCTGATTGTGGAATTTTCCCCATACCTTTTCCTAAAGAGTATATGTGACCAATCAGTAGACATGTAGCCTCCAATCTTGGCCATGAAGTCCCTAGACAGACACAAAGGAAAATGTGGTGGTAAATCTATGATGGACACATTTTACAAGACAATTACATTAGAACATGCATGTAGAGTGAGACTAAGATCCTTGATGATTCCCATAGTGGTCACTACTGTCCCATCTAATTGAACTACTCCTCTAGAGATAACCTCATATTGGAGACCCAAGTGGTCGGCTATTTTTTTGGGCATCACAAAACTACTAGCCCCATAGTCAATCATACAATTTTGCACTAATTTGTCTCCAATAATTAATGAGACATAGAATGGAGTATGTCTCAATTTATTACCTTGTTGTTCTCCTTGGTTCTTCTCAGGTTGAACTGCATTGGAAAGCACTCTCTCTTACTAGTTAGGGGGGTTGATTTGAGCTTGACCAAATTTTACATGTCAGTTTGCAATAGATCCCTCCACCCTGGAATGGCCAATGATTCCCATAGTGAAATGCTTCACACTTGTCCTCTTCATCTGCTCAATGATATTGAATGAGATCTCTTTCTGTTGCCCTTTCCCAGACACATTTCTTTCTTGCACATGGGTTATTATAACCAGTGCCTGACTAGATTTGGGAGGTGGATTGGATTGGTTCTACATGTTGGGAGTCACTCTTGGAACACTAGGACCTTGTGGAGTGATGGAAGGTTGATGGTCACCTGAGTTCAGTGGTTGGCCTTCTCCAATACTTCTCTTTTTAGACCATTTATTGTCAACCACACTTTGAACAAGGGATTGATTCATCCCACAGAAGTCTTCAACCTGCCAATTGATAAGCATGGTATCTCCTGGAGGTTCATTTTATTGAGTTCCTTACTACTGATCTCTGGTTTGCACCATCAAATCCTAATTTAGAGCACCATTAAAACACATGGATTAGATATGTGGTAGAATGCATGGAAAACACCAATCATATTCTTGTGCCATATTGTTTTGTACAGGCACCCAATGCCTTTGATGTTGAGGTTGTATTTGGATCATAAGACCTAAAAGGTCTAGCAGCTTATGGCTCTCCTTGATTTTTATTCTGATTTACAGTCTGAGGTGGTGGCCTATTTTGCTGGTATTGGGGTCTAGACTGATATTGAGCCTGAGGGTGATATGGCCTAGAGCTCTGTGTCTGCTACCTTTTTATGGTCACTAGTTCATTTCCCAGGTTTTGCAGTTGCTTCATCACTTATTGAAGCTCTTTAGAGGTGTTAGATGATGAAGTGGAAGCTTCAGCAGAACTTTGGCTCCTAGGGATGGGTATAGGAGCTAATGTAGGAGTTTGACTAGTATCTGGGTTTCATAACTCAGGGTACATAGGAATAGATTACCTAGGAGTGATTTTTCTAGCTTGAATCAAATGGTTCTCAGCCCCTATGGAGAGGTTATAGGCTACAAGTAATGTAGTTCCCCCCATTGAATGAATCATTAGAGAAATATTAGAATTTAAAGCCCTAAGAAAATATAAGAAGGTACCTTCATTAGTGGGCTTTACTACTGTTGGAATCCTATCCCAGGTCCACTGGAATCTAAGGTTGAAATCTGTCAGCTACTCATTCGAGGCTCTCTTGATTGTTGTTAGTAGCTCTAACAAAGACAAGTTATCACCCTTTTCCCCAAATTGATTGTAAAGAGCCATGTACAACTAGTTCCAGTTCTGGATAGAGCCCGCTTCAAGACTCCTGAACCATTGTGAAGCTTTCCCTTTGAATGAAGAGGTAAGAAGCTTGACCACAATGTCCATCTCATGAATCTTGTGGATTGTACAGACATTTGCAATATCTTGGACATGGTCACTAGGAGAAGTTTGGTTTTCCCTAGTGAAATATGGGATGATTTTTAATGCTACAATAGGGACTGGATTTTGTGCAATTCAGGGTAAGTGGACTACTACCAGTGAAGTTAACATAAGGATTTGGTTGAGCCATTCTGATCGGTCTGAGAACTCCTCTTGGTTGAATGAATAGTCTACCAGGAGAAGGTGTTTTATAAAGCTTTGATTGGTGGAGATGGAGACCTCTGAACTCTTCTTCCTCTCCTTTCTATACCTAGGGTTAGGCACAAGTATTCAAATTATACCTTCTTTCCTGCTCCAGGGTTTTTCTCATTAATTTCTCAAGATTGGGCTACTGAAACTTGTCTAGACAGGGTTTTTCTCATTAATTTCTCAAGATTGGGCTACTGAAACTAGTAGATTTGTTTCTTTTGGTCATTAGTTGTACAATTTTAAGGGCTTCTTAAAAGCCAAAATCACAAAAAGTGTACATCAATTCCTACTATAATAAGATGGATACTTCTTTGTCCCACCAGGCGTGCCAAAAATGTTAGTGCAGAATCACAACACCCCCAACTAAGCTCTAAAATATCTACTTTTCTAAGATAGGCTCATTTGGTGTGATTGCATAACATTGAACTTTCCCCAAGGTGTGGGACCTTACAAAAATGGGAAAGCTCTCTAGATTGAAGGCTGGTTCCTTATTCCTCTATTTAGGTGCATACGTAGAAACTTGTAGAGGATTTTTTCTTAATCCTAATCTAAAATTTACCAAGGAGACAGGGATAGAAGGAATACAGAAACAAGAAATAACTAAACTACCAGGTGATGAACCAAAGAAATGATGAACCACTTAGTTTGCCTTCGACATGAACCAATAAAATGTATACAATAAACAAGCATAGATAGCTAGATCTATCATGAGAGACCAAATAGAAGAAAAAGAAATAAGAAGGATCTAAGATCTATCACAAACAGATTTTATTGCTCTATAGATTGATACAGTTCATTACAAAATAGTCAAAAGGTAGAAACATATTACAATTTTAATGGAAGGCCTGAACCCCACAAATCCTTTGCTAGAAGGAGAAGGGAGCCTACAAAAATAAGAATATCCAACCCTTTACAATGAATCTCGCCCCCAAATTTATAGATTTGATCGGAGAGAAGGAAAGAGACAGAGAGAAGTGGGAAAATGTGGGTCAAATCTCAACCACCGTTGTTAATGCTTCTACTAAAATCTACCCCTAAATCCATCCTTTTTTGCATCGATCCTTGGTTTGGAGCCTTGAAGGAAGAGGAAATAGTGGAAATATATCAAATCCAATCTGGTTGTTGAGAATGATGACCCTACATTGAAAGCTCGAAGAAATTTCTCCATTTTTCTTCCACCTAACTTACTAAAAATTAAAGTTTCAGACTCCCATGGTGTAGACGAGATCAATATCTTTCCAATGGTATCAGATTTTTAATATCTTGAGCCCTGGGTCGAAAGATATGCCCCTTGAATTTATTTGACCATTTGCTACATGAAGGGCTGGTGCAAGTTTGAGCTCCCCTTTTGGATTTACTTTTTGGAGAAGTGTCGTTAGGAAACGTGGTCTCTTCCGCTGCCTCCTCCATACTTGGTCAAATTTTCCCTTTTTCCGAGTTGTTTTGAGCCTGAGGACTTTGAATCTTCACCATTTTTCCTTCTTCTTGCTTTTGGATCCTTTGTAGCATCTTTCCTTCTTGTCTAACCCTACTATTTTATAGTTCTACCTACTTGTAAATTGGAGAATGGATTTATAGAAAAGACCTGACAGAGTTATTTTATTTTGTATAGGATCCTTTGATCTCTCTTGGCCTCTGTCACTTCTTTGCTAAATCCTTTTGCAACCAATTTCTATGATTTGAATGAGTTTTCTCAAGTTCCTCCTATGCGGGGTCATGATTCGATCCAATATTTAGCTCAGGAGTGAAATATGGATAACATTCTACACATGCACATCATTGGCACAATGAATCTAACTCTGAGGCATATTGTAAGGAAAGTACCACTATGACTCTGTGTACCATATTGTTTTGAACTAGAACTAGTGCCTTGCTTGTGTTGGGCACTGGAAGATGCTGCACAGGGGGAATTACTCACAATGGGAGGTGTGCATTAGCATGTCATCTATCATTTTGTTAGTTCTACCCATATCTTTGATTTGCATACTAATTTCTAAAGGGGTGATGGATTTGGATTGATAGATCCCAAATTACGTCTACTGCTTCTCTTAAGACATAATTTTATTAGATAAGTTCCTAATCAGGGAATCCATTTCTTCATCATCCTTTTACTGCACAAGATAATAGGATGCAGATGCAGTAGGTTGAGTGATCTACCCAGGAATGGGGGCAACAGAAGACTGGGGAACGTGAGGCATTTTTGGGAATAAGGGGCATGGGGCGGCCTACTAACTTTCCTACCTAAATGAGACTATTTTCTACCCTTATTGTAGTATTATAAGTAACAGGTAAGGTTATAAACCCCATGGATTGAATCATGACTGAGATATCATTATTCAAACCCCTTAGGTAATACAAGAAATCCTATTGGGTTATAGGCCTTACCACTTGATGGATTCTATCCCAAGTCTTCTGAAACTTGATATTAAAATAATGCATCTACTCATTGGGTGCTCTTTTTGTTGTTGTCAGTTGCTCCACCAATGAAAGGTGATCTAACGTATCTTCAAAGTAGTTAGAAAGATCTGTTCTAATATCATCCTAGTTGGCAATAGATGTAGGTCTCAGGCTTCTATACCATTGAAGCTCTTTGCCCTTGAGAAAATCTGCAAGGAGCCTAACTGTTATATCATCATGTGTGAGTAAGTAGATAGGGAGCACATTAACTACATCTTGGATATGTTACACAAGATTGAATTGATTTTCAATGGTGAAGTATGGAATGATTTAGAGTGTAGTTGCTTGCATATCATGTTGCACATTAAGAAGAAGAGGAATTCTTATAATAAAGTTAGTAAAATTTCTTAGAGGTGGCAGGGCTGCCATGATAGGTTATGTAGGAAGTCTAACTAAGAGGTGGAGTGGAAAGTGCACGATGCGCTAGAGATGGAGATTATTTCTCCTTCATGTTCTTATCAGAGATAGTTGGAGGTATTCAAAAGACTATTTAGTTGTTTCACTTTGTCTTGTATGTACTCTTATCATGAAAGATGTGCAGACTGATAAAGGCAATAGATATGAGTGTTGGGAGTTTCTAGATGTGTTGCAACAAGCCTCAAAAGGTTGGAAATTGATAAATCACACACCAAAACTTAGAAATGATGAAATTTAAGCTTTCAATGTTGGTCCCACTAGGAGTTCCAAAAACTATTAGAGCTCAAACCTGCACCCGTCCTAAATCAGATCGAACTGGTTCATTGAGGCAACAATGGGAATTTCTCCAAGTTGTGGGACCTTGCATGCTTAAGACAGACCTTTAAAGAAGGATAGTTCCTCTACCTACTTACTGCTACTGGTAATCCTAATGCAAAATGGGAATCCTAAGCTAAAATTGCCAAGGGACCAGGGACATAAGGATATGCAGAAAGGTAAGACTAATCTAAGTAAAATGATAGCACCAAAAATAAAGAGGGATGAACATGATAAGATTTGAGTGAACATGAAGGAGAATACACAGAGGAAGGCTAGACACATGTAGTAGAGATGAAAATGTAGTCATACAATTATTTTCATGGGACGTAGTAAAAAAAGGAGATGTAAGGGATGTGAGAAGACACAAATCACACAACATAAGGGAAAGTCAAGAAATAAGAATAAAAATAGGGTAAGGCAGAAGGTAGCCACAAAATAATTCTCCTATTACTTACAAAGATGAACAATATGTTAAAATGGCGTATGAGGATGATATCCACATGCAAAGACAAGATATAAAGGTCTATAACTCAAAATTCAACGCAATACCTATACAAACTTAAAGATTCCAACCCTTTATAATGAGCAATGATCTTACATTTATAGAAGAATGAATGAGAGAAGAGGAGGAGAAAGGAGGGAAAATTGAATATGAATCTTCAACCACTAATAATTAGCAATGAATGCCTACAAATCTATCAAATGCGCTTCCCCGTGACTATTTGGCATGTAGGAGAAGGAAGGAGGTGAAATTTGAATCAAATCAATTGGTTGGAGTGATCATATCCCACATTAATGGCATGAGGGACATTTTCCTACATCCTACCTACCCAATCCCGCCAAAATTTGAACTTGAGTGATATGGAGCATAGCCCATGTCAGAAGATATCAAATGAACCTAGGCGCATGGGTGTCAGAGCCCCATGGAAAATTTTATGGCGATCTAAAGGGTACAATGGAATATGAAAATGTAATGACACATGGCGCATGTTGATTGGATAGAGAATTGACCAATTTGTACATTTATTTTTCTATTTTTTTCCATGTATTGTGCCTAGGTTGGTTACAAGGATTCGGATCCCTATTGGAACACTTTGATAGGTTACGTGTGATGCACTCATTCTGATAGGCTGCCATGTGGCATAGTAGCTGGCACAAAATAAGGCACAAAGGCATGCATGGAGGGAGGAAGCGTGGAAAAAGAAAGAAAAGAGAGGGTGTGCAAAATAAATGCATATGGAAGGCATGGGAAAATATTCATAGGAGATAATTATGTAGATAGCGCATGAGTATGTAGAAGGCGATGCACACCATCAAGGAAAGGGGCACACAAGAATGCCAGGGACTTAACTAATTTTGGGAAGTAAGTCCAAGGCATGCGCACAGGGTGAAAGAAATACTAGGAGGAAGGTGAATGCATAGGGAGTGCATGCAAGAGGAGTGAAAGAAGATAGAGAAGGGGAACAAGAAAAGTGGAAGGCGTAAAGAAAATGGAGAGCGCAAGAGGGAGAGAAGGGAAACATAGTTGAGGAACTGTGCCAATGGAAAAAAAATGTGCATGACCTAAAACTTAGAGCCAAAATGGGAATATAAGTTGTCAAAATAACTATGGGATTTATTTTGGACAACAAAACCTCTTCTTGCTTTGGAATTTTTTTCTATATGACCCGAGTGTTGACAATTCAAGAAAAAAACACTTCTATTTCTTCTCAGCTCAAACATACTAAGATTCTATCGGCAATCCTTGACCCTATGTGATCCAGAGAATCCTCATGGAGAAACACTAATCTAATATCTTCTTAGAATTAGTTGTAGTCAATTCCATGGCATGGAGAAAAATTAGACGATTCCGTCGATATCTCATTTGCAGGAAATGAAGCTCGTGTGCAAAAGTTATGGCTCGCTGAAATTTTAGGGTAATTGGAAAATTTTGGAGATTGTGCATAGGTTGAACACATGCATGCTCGTCAAGTGGACCAATGAAAATGTGACACGTGGAAATATGGAAAAAAAAAAAAAATATATATATATATTAAAAATTTAGCCACACCCATTAATTACTCCACATTGGCCACATTATTTAATTTCCAATTAAATTTGCCAACTATTATCCTTATATTTCAATGCACATTTTCCAAACAGCCATTTATTAAAATATCCATGCACAAATACCTGCCATGACACACCCCTTATCTCTCCAATCAGCCACATTGAGTGCCCCATCCTTGGGGATAAGATAACTCTTAAGCCAATAACAACATACACCAACCACCTATATAAATGCCTTCCTATTTTCATGCCCAACAAATGTGGGATCTTATCCCTATGTAAAATGTGCCCCACATGGAGTGGGATTTGAACTTGGGCCACTTGGGTAAAAATATAGGCACCCAATAATTGTACCCGGAGCTATGAAATGTTATAAAAGGATCTATGTTTTACTAGTATAGACATGGGAAAGTGACTATGTTATTGTTTTGCTCATAACTTGAGCTAGAGATGGAATTTTGAGATGAAGTAAACAGTGAATCCTATTATTTTTGGTAGAGGAACATGATTAGAATATAATATTCTTGTATAAATATTTGTAAATATTTATTTTCAAGATTTTAATAGACCAGTCCCATTCAACTAGACCTGGAGACGTAGGCCACAAGTGTCGAACTCCGTTATCAATTCTTGTGTCAAATTGCTGGTGATTCATCTCTTTATTTTCTATTTTTACACATCACTTTTAGTTTTAATTATTTTATTAAAAATACAAAAGTATATAATAGTCAATTTTTATATCAAAAATCAATACAAAGTAAAGTTGAGTCTGTGCACAATTGCTAGTTAAAATTGATTTTTAGATCACTAATATCAGAGCTGGCTTTGACTGATTTTTGGTTCAGATTAACAGTTTTTGGATTGCAAGTTGTGTGTTGGATGCTAACAAGGTCTTGATCTAAGAAGGTTTAAGGAGAACTAATAGAAGGAGATCCCAAAATTGGTACCAGACGATCTCGAAGTCCTGTACAATGGCAGATCGAGAGGAAGAAAACTTTCATCAATCATTCCTACAGATGAAGGAAATGGTGGAAGAAATGTACCAAGATAGACAAAGGGAAAAGGGAACTAGAGAAGGTAAGAAATAAGAAATATCTAGTTCTGATAATCCTAAAAGAGACCCTTTGAAATATGATTTTCCTTCATTAAAGTTAGATATCAAGTTTGAATTGCCTATGTATACTGCAGAGATAAATGCAGAGAAGTTGGATAACTGGGTCAAGTAGATAGAAGTATACTGCAGGGTTTAGAGAGTTGTTGATGATGAAGCAAAGATTCATTTGGAAACTCTTCGGATGGGTGGCACAAAAATCATTTTGTGGGAGAGTAAGCTTCAGGAAGTGGAAGAAACCAAAGGTATAGAAATCACTTCTTGGTCTGAATTTGTTTCAAATCTTAGGCAATAGTTTTATCCTCTTGGTTATAAGCAATAAGCTATGATGGATTGGAAAAAATTAAGACAAAGTAAGGGACAAAGCGTTCAAGAATACACATAGGAATTTAGGAAAAGGGCTATAATTCTAAGAATTTCCTTAAACACAGAAGAAACGCTGCTTAAATATATTGGTGGATTGCATAGTTATCTAAGGCATATGATACTTGTTTTAGGTCCTACTAATCTTGATGCAATATGTGTTCAAGCAACCCATGTGGAAGCATGAGGGAAAATGAAAAGGATTCCTCTTTCTATTCTTTTAAACAAAAGAACAAGCAATTTGACGGAAAATGTTAGAAAGAACAAGGAAAAGGAAAGGGTGAGGATAAGACAAACTCTACTGTTAAGAACGAAGATAAAAAACCATTTTGTAATCATTGTAAAAAGAACCATGATGAGCCTAAATGTTGGAAATTACATCCTGAATTGAAACCTAAATGGATGGTTAAGAAAGGAAAGGAAAAGAAAACAAACACTGCAGTTCATGATCTTGGGTCAGATTCAGGTGATGAAACCAAGATCACAACTATGAGTTTTCAAGGTAAATCAAAACTTTCAATTTCCAACAATAGTACTACAAATGTTGCATATTATTCTAGTAAGCAAACTATACATGATGATAAGAAAAGGAATGAGATTTTCCACATTAGAGTAATTTCAAAGCATACGAAAATTGATACTCTTTTTGATAGTGGATCTCAAGCTAATCTAATTTCTGAGGAGGTTGTTAAGAAACTAGGACTCAAAACTAAACCACATCCTAAGCCTTATCCTTTGGGCTGGGTTTGTGATGATGTGAAACTGTAGGTAACTAAAACTTGTACTTTCAGATTTGCCATTACAAACAAGTTTATAGATGAGGTTGAATTGGATGTAGTTCCTTTGGATATTTGTGGGGTGGTTTTGGGAAGTCCTTATTTGTATGATCATAAAGCAATCTTCTATAGGGAAGAAAATAAATATTTTCTTGTAAAGGATGAAATTGAGATTATTGTTAGAGTTCACCGTGAAAAGAATAATCTATCCTTGGTAACTACAGCTCAAATGAAAATGCTGGTAAATTCAAGAAAAAGTTTTGTGTTCATGGTTGTCAAAGCCAAAGAGAAAGAACATGAGATGGATTTTGAGACTTTGATCTGAAACATAAGGATGAATTGGTAAAAATTGTTTCTGATTTTGATGATGTTTTTTAGGATCCACAGGGTCTACCTCCCAAAAGACAGGTTCAACATGAGATACCGTTGCTTCACAATGCACCTCTTCCCAATATCAGAATGTACAGGTTGTCAATAGTAGAGAATGAGAAAATCAAGAGATAGGTAATGGAAATTTTGGCTCAAGGTATAATTCATCCAAGTACATCCCCATGTGGTTTTCCAATTATTTTGGTTCCTAAGAAGGATGGCACTTGGAGAATGTGTGTTGATTTTCATGCTTTAAACAAGATAACTATAAAGAATCATTACCCTCTTCCTAGAATAGATGATTTACTGGATCAATTAAAGAGTGTAATTTATTTCACTAAGTTAGAATTAATAAGTGGTTATCACCAAGTAAGAATTGCAGAAGGTGATGTTTGGAAAACTACTTTTAAAACAAAACAGGGATTGTTGGAATGGTTAGTGATGTCTTTTGGATTGTGCAATGCACCGACAACATTCATGAGAGTTATGATCGATATATTTAGACCATTATTTGATAATTTCATTATTGTCTACTTAGATGATATTCTTATTTTTAGTAAATCATGGGATAAACATGTTAAACACATCCAGAAAGTCTTAGATGCACTAAGGAAAGAGAAATTGTATTTGAAGATGTCAAAATGTGAATTTGGAAAAAGATCTTTAATTTACTTGGGTTATATTGTAGGAAATGGTGAATTAAGAATTGATCCTGTAAAAATAGAGGTTATTGTGAAATGGCCTAAACCCACTAATGTGACAAAAGTTAAGAGTTTTCTAGGTGCAGTTCAGTACTAGAGAAAATTTATTTCTAACTTCTCATATATTACATCTCCTTTGTATCCTTTTCCAAGTATTAAACAAGTCTTTCAGTGGGGAGGAAAGCAATAGAAAGCCTTTGATACACTGAAAGAGAAGATAAGTACCACCCCTATCTTGGCACTTTCAGATTTGTAGTATTCATTTGAAATTGAGATAGATGCTAGTGACTACACAATGGGGACAGTTTTGATGCAGAACAAATGACTAGTGTGTTACCATTCAGAAACCTTTACAAGTGTGGTAAGAAACTATCCAACTTATGATAAAGATTTGTATGCTTTGGTTCAAAGTGTTAAAAAGTGGAAGCATTATTTAATGGGAAAAGAAACAATTATACATACTGACCATCAACTACTTCAGTACTTACAAACACAAACCAAATTGCAACAGTCTAGACATTTCAGGTGGATGGGATTTTTGCAATAATTTCATCTTGTAATCAGGTATAAAAAAGGTATGTAAAACAAGGTTTCCGACATGTTATCTAGACCACTAGTGGTAGTAGCATCTATTCTTTTGCAACATAGTTCTTTGGCTCATGTTAGTTACAAGAAACAATATGTTAATGATGTTGATTCTAGAGAAGTGTATGAGGATCTAGTAAGTGGGAAACAAGTAGGAGAAAAAGATTATCATTTGCATGAAGGATTGTTATATAATTTTAGTAAACTTTGTATTCTAGAAAATGAATGTGTGCATATGATTAGGGAAGCACATACTTTCTCTTATTTCGAGGAATTTTGGTGTTAGTAAGACAGTTGCCTATTTATAGAAATATTGTTATTGGCCTAGAATGCATGAACATGTAAACAAGTATATTAAGGGATGTGTTCTATGTACCACAAACAAGCCAAGTAATCAGAAATTAGGACTTTACACTCCTCTTCCTGTTCCTATAAGGCCTTGGGAAAGTGTTTCCATGGATTTTGTAGGAGGCTTACCCATGACACGGAAGAAACATGATTACTTATATGTGGTAGGGGACAAATTTAGCAAAATGTGTGTGTTGGTTCCATGTACTAAACAAATAACTGGTGAGGGAATTACACATTTGTTTTTTTAGTTTGTTTGGGTCCATTTTGGTTTACCTACTTCAATTATATCTTATTGGGATTCTAGATTTCTTGGGGAATTTTGGTCAACATTGTGGGGGTTAATAGACACAACTTAAAAAGAACACTACTTTTCATCCACAGACTGATGGTTAAACAAAGGTTGTAAACCACACAGTAGTACATTTTCTTAGGGACTATTGTGGCAAACATCCTAAGTTATGGGATGAACATCTATATTATGTGCAACATGCTTATAATCGTGCCTTACATTCTTCTACTTTGAAGTCTCCATTTGAGACTTGTTTTGGATATTTTCCTAATTCTCCTTTAGATGTATATTATGAACATGAAACTATTGTTAATGGTTCAAGTGATTCTGACAGGGATATAAGGTTTTTTCAGAGAATTCAACAGGTTCATCAGCATGTCCGTGAATAATTGGAGAAAAGTCAGGCTAAGTACAAAGCCATGCATGATAAACATAGAACTGATCACAAGTTCAAAGTTGGTGATTCAGTTTGGCTTCACATTAGTAGGGAAAGACTGACAGGTGAAGGTAAAAAATTGAAACCTATACGATATGATCCATTCCAAATATTGGAAAAAATTGGTAACAATGCTTTCAAGTTAGATTTACCTCCATATATGAAAATATACTCAGTTGTAAATTTTGATAATTTAATATTGTATGAACGACCTATGATTGTTGATCATGATGATGCTAACATAATGCCTTCCATTGATGATTTTTCTCCTGAGTATCTTGATGAGTTGCAAGAAGACATCATTTTAGACAGGAAGGTCAGAACTTTGTGAAGGGGTGATATTTAGTATCTTCATGTTGGGTTTAAAAGAATTCATCTAAACAAGGCTAAATGAATGGAAACTAGAAAGGTGAGGGAGAAATACCCTCACCTATTCACCAATTAAGTTGACTTTTGGGGTCCAAAAGTTTCTCAGTGGGGAGGAATGATCCAGAGGATCCTCACAGAGAAACACTGATATAATATCTTCTTAGAATCAGTTACATTCCATTCCATGAAATGGAGAAAAATTAGACGATTCCGTTGATATCTTGTTTGCAGGAAACAAAGCTCGTATGCAAAAGTTATGGCTTGCTGAATTTTTCGAGTAACTGGAAAATTTTGGGGATTGTGCACAAGTTGAACACGTGTATGCTTGTCAATTGGACCAATGAAAATGTGACATGTGGAAATTAAATAAATAATAATATTAAAAATTTAGCCACACCCATTTATTACTCCACATTGGCCACATTATTTAATTTCCAATTAAATTTGCCAACTATTATCCTTATAGTTCAACGCACATTTTCCAGACAACCATTTATTAAAATATCCATGCACAAATACCTGCCATGTCACACCCCTTATCTCTCCAATCACTCACATTGAGCACCCCATCCTTGGGGATAAGATAGATCTTAATCCAATAACAATATACAGCAGCCACCTATATAAATGTCTTCCTATTTTCATGCCCAACAAATGTGGGATTTTATCCCTATGTAAAATGTGCCCCAAATGGAGTGGGATTTGAACCTGGGCCACTTGGGGAAAAATATAGGTGCCCAAACATTTTACCTAGAGCTATGAAATATTATAAAAGGAGCTATGTTTTACTAGTATAGACATGGGAAAGTGACTATGTTATTGCTTTGCTCATAACTTGAGCTAGAGATGGAATTTTGAGATGAAGTAAAAAATGACTCCTATTATTTTTGGCAAAGGAACGTGATGAGAAAATCATATTCTTATAGAAATATTTGTAAAGATTTATTTTCAATGTTTTAATAGATCGTTCCCATTCAACCGGACCTGGAGATGTAGGCCACAAGTGCCGAACTCCGTTATCAATTATTGTGTCAAATTACTAGTGATTCATCTCTTTATTTTATGGTTTTACACAGTACTTTCAGTTTTAATTCTTTTATTAAAAATATAAAAGGATATAATAGTCAATTTTTATATCAAAAATCAATACAAAGCAAAGTTAAGTGTGTGCACAATTGCTAGTTAAAATTGATTTTTAGATCACTATGACCATACTCACAACATGAAAAACATTCACATTTGAAGAGAGTTACACCATTCCTAGGAGACCTCTTGCAATCTCTAGTTCCATGACCAAAATCATGACAAGCATAACAATATCCATTAAATGATGAACCATACGTCATAGCCTTAGGTTTTCTAACTGATATATACCTTCTCAAATCATTCTTCTTAGTCACTTTCTCATCCGATTCAGAACTTGTACCAACATAACTATCATTCTTCACATGCTTTCCTTCAAACCCTAGGCTTGTTTTTTCATCTATCTCTTTGACCTTGTAAAATCAAATCGAGAGATTTGGATCTCTTGTCAAGCATCCCATACATCCTTAACCTACTATATGAACTTTCCAAATATGATTCTAGGGATTTCAATTTTTCCTCACACCTGAAACAAATGTATTCTTTCTCCTTTAGGGATTTAGATAAACTTCCCACTTGATATTTCAAACCATTCATGGCTTGATCACAATCTATATCCATATCCTTGATCTGAATTGTAAGCAATCAATCGCTAACTAAGCTATTTCATTCCTCTTTCTTAGTGCTACTTTAGCATATGAAGACTTACCCATTGCATGTGCTTCAAAGGATCTCCTTTAAGTTACTAAAATTTCTTCTCAAGGACTTGTTCTGATACAAATTGTTAGAAGCACAATGGACTGAGAGGGGGGGGTGAATAATTCCTACAAATTTCATATTTCATTAATCATTAATTACAACAACTATTAACATTCATTCATTCACATACATTCAACCATTGCTTATTTAGTGTTCATAATACATTCGAACAAGCATAACACATGAGAAGAAGCACATAAACACAACATATAAGTGGGAAAACCTCATCGGAAGAAAAACCATTGAAAATATGATTGTATTACACAAAGAAAAGAGATTTAGTGAAGCACCAACTTCACATGGAACACCAACCCTACAAGGAGCACTAACCCATAATTTAGTGAAGCACCCACCCCACAAGGAGTCTACAATCCCCTAGGATGACTAAAAACCAGATCAGCCACCTAATGATGATGATATTCAATTTTTTTCTGCCACAATTGATGGAAATCTCTAATTCAGCTCACAAAACCCTTGCTCAAACCTTAGGTCTTCAAACTCACTTTATCTTCTTCCTTCTCAAATTGTCTTGGCTCTAAAAATTTGCATAAATGCTGTCAAAAATTCCTAAACCTGAAACACATCTTATCATCCCTCAAATCATGCCTTCAAACCTGAAAAACAATTCTACTTGGGTCACCTTTTTCCCTCATGCATGACTAGCTCACAAAATGAGTTCAAACACTAGCTTTATAGCCTTTTCTTCAGTATAACCCAAGAGAGGTCAGTACTTCATGAATTTTTTAACCAATAAATCATAATAAAATTCAAATAAATTCATAACAATGGTCACATATGACCCATATAGGTCGGTCATGCCAAAAACCTCTCATCGTGCACCAAAATGCCTCAAAACACCATCACTAAGATGATAAAAATCCACTCATGCAAAAACCATGCTTATTCAAGATTACTAATTCACAAAACATTAGTATTATGACATATAAGAATTATACATGGTCACAAATTTATGTTAATGAATCAAGCATTTCATTTAATGCACCCACTAGCTCATATCCTTCTCAAAATAGTTGTTTCCAGCACCCTGTCTTTATCTTTGGGTCTCAAGACCCCTCAAGATGAAATAAAATATTGCATGTGACCACTCTATGGAATTCCCAAGAAATTTAAATCACTTATATGAAATTTATAACTCATAAAACTCAAACATACTCAAACCATAACAACTTTACTCTTTACCAAAACAAGCTTCCCAAACAACAATTTTTCAAACTCAAGTATTTTACACCCTTGGCGTCACTTTTAATACCTAAAAATTCCTTCATTAGGAAAAACATTCATCCTTATTAACTTTCCAGATGATATAAATAATTCACTCATTCATCTCATGCCTCAAACAACTCAATCTTTCAGTAAGAACAAACATGTCCTAAAAAAGTAGCTACCTTCTTCTTCACAAAACAACCTAAAATATCCATCAAATAAACTCACCATGAGACAATAAATACATCAATCAAAATATATAAAATTCAAATTTCCATAACATATTATAAATACTTCCCACTCCAAGTGGAAGGATTTCGACCAATCCAATCTCTGTAAATTCATTTTTATACCTTCTTGGATTGAAGAACTGACCATTAGCCCAATATGCTCCATCACCTCAAAAACCACTTACAATATTATTAAAAACATGTAAAAAACTTATACATTATGCCTAATCACTCCTTAACCGTAAGAAAATCATGAAAAACCAAAAATCATCACTTTACCTCATCAAGCTACTTGACACCCTACTAGATCCAGCATCCTTCAGAATTGAACCTCAAAGAACATATCATAATTTTTTCATACCTTATCTAATCATCAAGTTTGATGCAGAATTGGAAATAAATATAAACCATATTTACAACACAACTTGAATGGAGTCCTAACTCCTCATGTAGCTCCTGTAATTCCACTTTTACTAAAGGCAGCTCTAAACTACCCCCCAAAACTAGTCTTCATAAATAGGGCACACGTTGAAATTTTTGCTATCAACCATGAAATTAAAAATTCATTAACATATAGAGAAACACCAGGGCTAAAAATAATGTCAATTTAATATTTAACATCTTTGGGAAACTTCTCCTTAAATTGGAACTATTCATAAACAAGCAAATTCATGTGGGGCCCACATATCACCACATGATCTAATATACATTTATGGAAATATGGGAGAGTAATTTATGAACATCCAATCATCAATATTTCATAACCAATCAAAAACATATTTTTATACTCACTTTTCTCCAAGATGCTCTTAACTAGGGTTTAGTTAGGGTTTCAAACCACTTTACCTTCTTCACGACCGTCCGTAAAAACGTGACGATCAAACTGCCTAATTATTTTTGTGAAAGATTAATTACTTACCTAAGAATATACTCCAAATATATTATTTCCCCATTCAAATCATATAATTCACAACAAGCATCAGAAGTTCTACATTTGCTTCAAAAACACACTGTCACTTACCCAATTTTGCCAAAAATTATATATCTTCAAAAAGATTATTATGAATGACCTGAATTTTTTCACGAAGCATCATGAAAAAATATATAATTTTCCTATGCTCACCATCTAGCCCAAATATGTATCAAGCAATCTAACCAATCTCATTTACCAATGCTTACTTACCTCACTGCTTGTTTCCCAAGGAACTTGAAACACCATGAAACCTCTAAATTTTGACTTTAAGTTCACCATACACATCAGGTACACTACCACCATGCTTCTACCATGATCCACCATGACGTATTGGGTCCAAATCTCACACTTCCAACTCATTTTTCATGCTCCAAGGCTAGAAACAATCATGGAATGACCTGACTCAATACTATCAACCCATGAGCTGACCTTACTAACCTCATACCAACCCATGTACTCTCACGACACATTATATGGACCATGTATGACCTCATGAAACACTCCAAATATATTTGGGGATCTCAAACTATGAATCATCTCACTATACCATGCACTAGGACCTCCTAAAACTCACCAAACATGGACACTACCATTCAACCTTCATGTTTAACCATGGAAAAACACCACATGGAGAAACATACCAGAACATGACATCCTTTGCCATAAATTTACTTGAAATCAATCACAACATAAACACATAACGGGCAACATCTTACTCTTTTCCTCTTGGTTTAGTTACACCTAAAATTCCTATATATGATGGAAATGGCTATCCCATGGAACATCTTACATCATTTCATGTGGCTTGTATTAATTATACATTTTATGAAATATTTATTACCAAGTTATTCCTTAGGATTCTTAAGGATTTTTCATTTTAATGATTCTATGATCTCCCCCCACATGTTATCCATTCTTTCACTACATTGGAAAATTAGTTTTTGACCCACTTTGCTATCAACATTGGAGATAAGGTTTCTTATGTATAAATGTACAAGCTATGCAAATGATATGATTAATATATAAAATATGATGTCTTGCTTACCAAAATGACTAATATCCTAGTTGATAATGAATTGGAAGATATTTTTAAAAAAAATCCTACTTCCTTCTCTACAAGAATCGGTTATGTTTGACAAATTATGATCATTTGACCATCTATGTCATACATTAAAATAGTACAAAGATAAGTTATTATATATGAATAATCTCAAGTATGTTGCTAACACTCCTAATCCATCTCATGCTAAATCTCAAAGAAAATTTACATTTAAAGGAAAGACCAATGATGCTAAGGCTCCTCTCAAATACACTCTTAATTCTATCAATTAAAATACTAAGTTACAATTACAAACTGCTCAATGATAGTTTACACATTTACCATGTCCTAATAATGTTTTCCTAAAATAATTACTTGAGTGTAATCTCATGTCTCTCCCTCCACCTTTTGAGGTTAACATGGGGAAGCCTCAAAGTAATAGCTTTGATGAAAATGCTTCTTGTGATTATCATAGATGTATTGGTCACTCTACATATACATGGCTTAAGTTACAACACATCATTCATAATCTTATTGATTCTAACAAAATTGAATGGGATGAGCCCACTGAATATTCTAAGCCTCCAAATAACAATTCTAAGCTGAAAATATTCAGTGATCCACTTCGTAATCATACTAATGACACATCTACTTCAAAATTTCATCACACTAATTGTCTGGTGCCACCGTTTTCCTCTTATGACCATCCACTTGATGTTATGATTGGCACTATTTATCGCATACCATCTTCTACACTAATAATTTATTTTTATAACTCTTATATAGATGACTTGTTTATCTCTGACACATTATATATTCCTATTTCTATTAATAAGATTCCTATTTTGGGTGTCTTGGTTACATTGTAGTGTGTAGAAAATGTTTGTGCATGGGCATTACTTCAGTCTCTTGGCATTCCTTTTGAGATACTTGTGCTTGATTTTGATATACATTTTTGATGAATTGCCATACCAATCATAGTTGGATCCATCACCACATAAACCTCATTCTTGGTTGCCAAGTCAAATCTTACTGGAGTATTACATCTAGGTATCCCTTGGCTATGTTCTCTTAGGGATGTTTCATCTATCGTTCATCAGTGCATCAAGTTTATTAGTCATAAACAAGTTGTCACTATTCAAATTATTCCCTTTTTAGGATTTCTCTCCTAGCATATTTCATCCTTCTACAGTTTCTAGTGTATCTACAAACGTGTATATTGTTTAACATACCACTTCACATAACACTAGTCCTCCTAGGTCTCATAATAGGCCTTTGGTTATACACATAGATTCACAATATTTTAGGTCTTGTAATATGATGCGTAGATAATATTGAATCAACATCACTAATCAAGTTTCATACTCAAATCAAGGTAAATTTAAGTCTAATTCATCTTAAATTGACACAAAAGATTCAAATCTCATTAAAATCGATGTTTCAAAACTTTTTGCCAAGCTCAAAATCTTTCAAGATTCCTTAGACTATCCTCTAAGACCTTTTTTCTTTCCTTCTACCTTATACCCTGTGCACTTATCACGATTCAGTCACTTAGGCCCTGTTTTAATGCTCCTAGATCATGCATACAAGATTATATTTTCTCAATCAAACTTCTTAAATAACTGGCTCTCTTATTAAACTATCTTCTTGATTTTTATCTCTTGTCTAACTAACCTCCTTAGAGTGATTATTTTCATAGTCAAGCATGATCAAATGGCCCTTTGATTTGTACCCTCATCATCACACTTTAGACAACTTACTCTAGTTATCAAGATCAAGACCTTTCTTCTTTAACAAAATGCTCCCTAAACTAACTCAATTCTATTTTTCATGGATTAATGCTATGAGTTGTGAATAATGTCCTTGTTCAAGACCACCTTATCTCTTTACAACACTTAACAATAGCTTCCCAAGCTCCCTTTCACCTTAATATCTCTGCCTCAAACAAGGAACTCACTAGTGCTCCTTCTTATAACTTTCCAAGAGCTCTGTTGCAAGCTTAATCAACTATATTGACAAGAATATATGATGCTACTTAGGATTTGTTTTTCTTAAAAAAACTCCTCATAGCTTGTCCCAGTCTTCAAAAAGTATATTTATTGCCAAATACCTTACTAGGTGAAAAATAATGTAACTTAAGGGTTATTTTCACTCCATTATCTATCATACATATCAACTTCGTCCTGTTTGGTGGTTTCCTCAACACAGTGTTACTCTTCTTTGAATCTTGAGATAGATATTTGAACATATAACTTAGTAAACTTCCTTATTATCAACTACAAACTTGTGTGCTCCCCCTTATTTTTCTCTCATTCATGAGTCATAAGAACCTTGTTTTCACCTAAGAATGTCATAGTCACAAAAGATTGAGTTTTCAAGAACCAACAAACACTTTATGAACTAAACCACCTCTCAAGGATTCTCCAGGGTTTATGCCCTACTTTAACACATTCATTACCATATATCAACACATTTAGATTAGTTAAGAAGATCAAATAAAAAAAAAACCTCAAATTTTCTCTCACCAACCCTACGTCTCCTAGCTAGTAGCCCTACTACACAAGAAATTTAGTGACAATTTTTGCATTATACCATATTAAAGCAAACCGGTAGTGTTTCCAGGGACCCATTAAGCTTATACACCTATTCCATCCATTTCACAAACCCCTCGTTAAAAAATTTAGCCCATATTTCAATTTACCTCCTCCAATTAAATCATCACAAGAAAAATACAAGACTGTCAAATAAATTGACATCGGTACAACCTCTAAATAGTTGAAACCACTTAAATCCTATTCATAAGCATGCTCATATGTTATGTTAAAAATTTCATGAATTTTTAACTGTTAGAACAAAATTTATCACCAATTTAGTCTTTGAACCCTAACATAGGGTTTTATACATCCCGAGAGAGATATTTAGTCATAACTTGTACAAAACAAGGATTTAAAACCTCTAATTTGGCTTAAAATATCTGTCATTTGATTCTACAGCTTTATTCTTTAAACCAAAACTTAGGAAATATTTTGAAACAATCTCACCAACACACTTTGCACTCCTTTTCATAGAAACCACTATTATAACATAGTTTATGAAGCAAAACCCTAGTTCCAATATTCAGTCTCATCTTACTTCTCTCACATTCTTTGTAGATGTATTTTGAAGGCTTAACAAAACACTATTACAAATTACATCCTATGTCCTTTGTTATTTAACCAACTTGACTTGATAAGTCCTTAAGAACTCATAAAGAACTTACCATTTTGCTTGGACTAAGAAGTCATACTTCCACTACCTTTTCAAACCTTAAGAGGTTCATTTTCTTATAAACATTTCCTCTTCTATCCTGCACAATCATTTATTGTTTTTCCATAACACCAAGATCCACTAATTAGTCATAGAATCAAGCTTTAACTTCTCAAATAACTAATTCATAAATCATTACAACAAAAAAGGACTAAGATAATGAAATTCACTTGAGATCATCACTGCAAATTCAACTCCTGCAAAAAATTCCTTCAAATCATTCTCCAATGGAGTCTATGGACGATTTAATTAGCATTCAATAAAAAAACAAAAATGATTACTCATACACAATTTACACTGCAAAGAGAAGCTTCTTTATTGATTTTAAACACTTTTCCACATTACTTCTTGATCGCTTGGCTCTGATACATGCTTCTTCTCTCTACTTCACCTCTCCTCCTTCTTACCTAATTGTCCCCTCCATTTGAATTCTCTTTTTCTTATCAAGAATGAAAGTTAGTTACATATAACTCAAATTGATCAACCTTAGTCAAGATGACATGGGTCATGAAACCATAAACTAAGGTTTTAAAACACATCTTTGCCACTTATGAGGTCTAGAATGACCTTTACAAACATTGAGAACCTTTCCATTTTTACATCTAACTCCATCACATGAACTCAAGAATTCAAATTTTTAAAAACCTCATTTTGGAGGGAAAACACATAGTTTAAATTTTACATTACATAAGAGGTCTTTAAGGATTCCAAACACTCTATGAAACCTAAAGGACTCCTTAACACCTATATCAACCCAAAAACCTTGTTTTATTCACCCATGTAATTGATGCTTCTGCATCATAATAGGTCTTTAGTTTCACATGTTACATCACATAGTTCTAAGACATATTGATATCCTCCTAGGCATTCTCTTGCGCACACTGTCTCTAGTGGTTCACACTCTCATGACACTTTACATAGATATTCTCTATTTCTATCTCACTCCATAGTTTCTCATTAGTCTTCTAGGAGCTCTCACTCTTCTAGTCCACCATGTAGGCATAACACATCACATTCTACTCGGTGCTCGAATAGTTTTTGGTTCTCCTCATAAGAATTTACTAGCACATATCACTACTATAGTTCTACTTCCACTTGAGTCACATTCTATAACACATTCAAGGATTGACCCTTCATCATCTTTGATAGTTGTTTTATCTCCTTGCAAGGTTTTCTTGGGATAACTTTCATACTCCTCCCTTATTTCCAGATGACATGATCTATTTATACGTTTAACTTTATTGTTGAGAGAGTGGTTCTAAACTTGAACCTCACTTTACATGCACACGTGTGTGCACATGCCCCCACACACACATTGAGGGGGAATATTGCTTCCCATATTTTATTGCATTTAATATCTACCTATCCCCCTCCATTAGGGAATTCTTCGATCACCCTTACTTCTCTTCAAAGAATAGTTTTCCATCTATGCCCTCATGGAGGGCCTAAAAAACAAATATTTGAAAAAATAAAAATCATGACCTATTTTTATAACATACATTGTTTTCAATTTACATTATACACATGATGTTTATTCCATTGGTTTGATAGATAACACTTTTTATTCTTTACACACATGGGATCATGGGGTATATTGAGCACGATGTAGGACATATGGATTGATACATGCTTATGGGAGCTATCATTGTTCCTTATATACTTTATCTGGGGGTTTCCCACCATGCAATCCAGGTGCTATTATTCAATTATAGTACCTTTTAAATTCCTCGCTATTCTTGATTACATACATAGTGTATTTTTTATATTTTGAACTAACATGACTAACACATGCATCTTGTGTGGTTTTGAAAAGCATTTGTTTCATATGCTCTTTTATATCTCTTATTATGTCAATTCATCACATTATGATACTCTTTTTTTCTATACATACTTGCTAGTGGTGTGTGTAGTTACTTGTTTTCTACTTTGATTATGGCCTAAAGGCCTTATTTATCTTGTGACACTATGAGTGTTCCTTATTTTTGGAATCATGCCTTTCTTTTGTGACATTGTATCTTTTTTTGCAAGCCCAAGGGACCTGATTACTTTGAAAAACCACAGGTGTCCCATATTTGTAGAAATTAATCATTTTACATGAAATTATTTTCATTGTTCTCTTTTCACTTACATATGCATTACTATTGTTGATTGCTAATAGTTCTCGTATTGACATTGTTAATACTAGTCTTCTTATTACTATTGTTTCTTTTGATTGCAAGCCATGGTATCCACCATCCAAATCTTCTTTGCAGGTATAGGTTATTCTTAGTGGTCACCATATCATCCCTTCATGTGTTTTCTACATAGATTATTAGACTAACCAAACATGGTCACAAATCTATTCTTTTGAGTTTTGTACTCAAAATATTTATTACGCATGCCTCAAAAGAGGGGGCATTCATCCAAGTGTATTATAGACTTATAATAGACACAAATATAATTCTAGGCATAGGCACATGTAAGAACATGAAAAATCACTCAGACACAACAAATTAAAAAAAAAAGTGAGGTTTCTCTCACAAAGGGATATTCATAGTATGGTATATATGACCAGATCTTCACACTTATCCATGTTACACATCTCTCGCCACAACTCCTTCCATTTCATAGGCTCCTTGTATGAGTTACTGGTGCACCGTTTTATTATCTTGTTCTAACATAAACTCATTTCTTCGGCATTTTTATCTATTATTTGGCTTCTATAGTCTATATATTTATATTTTATAAGCAAACACATCTCTATTGCCTTTACAATTTGTTCTTTTTTCCCTTTACTGGTGTCTCCTTATGAAATTTTATATTATAAATTGCTTGAAACTTAATTTTGGTGGAGAATCTAATCCTCGGGTAACTTAGATTGTACGCATTGGGACAATATTTGCACTAACTTACATGTCCAATTTCTAGAGGAATCCATTTCCCCTCCTCGGGTAAATAAAATGTTTTGAAGAATCATTTCCCTCCTTGGCCAAATCTCTACCATACCACTTCAATATTTGAAACTAATTACTTTGTGCACGTTAGGGATAGGTGTCTATGTATGTTCGTACACTCATCTCTATGGTTTTTTAATTATGGGCCACTTCCTCCGCTACGACATACATATGGGTTCCGTCGTCTGTACTTAGAATTTTCATGACATTTCTCCTCCAAACTTTAAATGATAATTGATAACTTATCCCACATTAGCTCCAAAACAAGCGGAGTTATTACTGAATCCAAACTCAAGCCATTTATATATCATGTGATTTTTCCTAGAAAAACTTCCCAGGTCTAGATCTTATCATGATTAAGTGGAAAAGCCTATGTGTAGTCCTTAACTGACTCTGTGTTTTCTCTCAAGTTTGTAACTTTCAAACAATCTCATATGGGTAGTCGATGAAAAAAACTTGCTCTATTTTTGAAACCATGTGGATCCATGTGACTATCGTTATCCTTACGTCTATCGTATTCATGTTGCAAGTCTCTAACTAAAACACCCAAATGTCCTTAGGCTTGTTTCGACCTCGTTGACATGATGTGGTGTCAACAATTTTTCAAACTGAGTATCTCCATAACTTTTCATCCAATCTATAATTCTTTCGGGTCTAACCTTCCAAAAAATGGGTTGGGACATCCATTCTCAATCCAAAACGGACCAATTTTTGACATTTTGGGTAGTAATCATGATTTCTTTGTACCTATATAATAGTCTTACGAGGCATCATCCTCTTTATTGCCAAGTCACAAAGACCTTTGCATTACATTAATTTCTTCTACACTTCCTATTCCTCATGAACTATGCGATATATAGGCAACAAAACCACTTCATTATTTCACCGGACTCATTACTCTCTCTTTTCCCACCCACTCGCCATGCCTCATTTGCCCACGACCCTTTCCCTCCGCTCAGGCGTCACCCCGGCTTCACTTTTATTCGCCTCTTTTCTTCCCTTCACTACCAGTCTCTTTCTCGCGAGCTTCTTTCTACTGCTCCCCTCCCCCCTCATCCTCCACCCTTCTTCCCTCTCTACTATACGTTTCAAACAGCCGACTCCCCCCCGTTTCGCGTCCTACCCTCACTTCAACCCACCGTCTTTTCTCTTATATCCTTTACCAAGTCCCTCAGGTCTTACTCTCACTCTTCATCCCCTCCTACCCTTATCTCCCCTCCTTGTCATCAATAAATTTAAGCCTTTTCTCATACCATGTATCTGGTCATCATTGCTCTATTTCTCCATAATAGTTGCATTGACTATGCCAATTATTGGAAATTGTTATCTTGACTTGAGGACATCCTTCTTCTCTTATCTAACTAGATTGCCGCATGGTAGGATGTTACTAGTCCTTCTCAGGAAAGTATCATACTACTCTCTAATCCTGTCGTTTCTAGGTAACACAATGGAAATTCACAAATAAATTTAATTACTAAAAAACTCAATGCGACATTTACAATGTCAAACTGAGATGATTACAAAATTCTATAATATATAAGATATATATATAATTAATATGATAGGGGTGATGGCTTAAAAAATTATAAAGTCATCAAAAGGTTTTCTCCCCAAAAAAAGCCAAATGTTTTCAACAAGCTCCAAAACTAAACACAAGACAACACGTTATAGATCCCTATTTCTTCTCAAAAGGAAATTTGAAATATCTTCAAAATATCTTAATCCGCTCATCCTAAATTATGAAAATCTATTATGCAGTAATGGTAGTTACCTACATGGATAGTAGTGAGCGAGATTCCTCCGGTGATTCCACTTCATGGTTTGAGTTGAACCATTCTATACCTTTCCACTCGGTATTTTATTCATTCAATTATTTTTTCCATGCATAACTTTGATTCTCTCAATACCATTTTTTCCACTTAATGCATTCTAAAACTGTTGTTCGTATTTGCATGTTATAATGCTTCAGTCTCATGTGCTTAGGTATTTGTGGATCTCCTTCAATTATTACGCCATATTCCAATTTTCTTAGAAAAATCATATGCAGTACCTTGTCTCCATGATTCTCCCTCATCATCATTGATTCCCACACCGATTTATGGAATTCATGTATTCCTAGGTCTTCTTATAAGTCTTGGATTCTCACATTGTCCTCATAATCTCTAGTACTAGAGCTATCATATTCGGCCTTGGGCAATGTTGATTCAGGTAGCTCTAGTATTTTCAACCTCATGGCAAACCCTAATTCAAACATATGTAATCTAGTGATTCCATTACGTGGATTCCCCATAGCCTTATTTCACCAGTCACTATCATCTCCTCATCATCCTTAGGCTTGCAATTCTTCTAGTCCAAATACAAATCTCAACACAAATATCAAACATACACTAATATACCTTTATTTTTTCTAGGAACTCTTTGACACCATTTAGTCCATTGTTCCATAGAAACATGAGTCACCAACCAAAAGTTTTTATTTTTTTTTTGGTACAGATGAGGCATGGGACTCATCATCTACAAACTATTGATACCTTTTGAAAGGTTCTCATTGGTTGTTGTTCTCATATTTCTATGCTTTTGTAAATAGCTATACCTAGGAAAATTACAAAACATGATATAATTTATTAAATGAAAAAAAAATTCACATGTTTAAAACATAAAACTCATGACCCTATTGCTTATGCTACATTGTTTACACCTTTTCATATACCTGATTGTTTATCCTTCTAGTGTGATAGATTAACACTTTTTATTCTTACACACATGGGATAATGGGGGGTATATTGAGCACGATGTAGGGCATATGGATGATACAGCTTTGGGACGCATCATTGTCCTGATATACTTTATCGGGTTTTCCCACATGCAAAGCCAGTGCTATTATTCAATGATAGTACCTTTTAATTCCTCGTATTTTGATTGACATACATAGTGATATTTTATATTTGAAACTAACATACTAACAACATGCATCTTGTGGGTTTGAAAAGCCTTGGTTAATATGCTCTTTTATATCTCTTATTATGTCAATTTATCAATTATGATACTCTTTTTTCTATATTTTATACATACTCTTGCTAGTGTGTTGTGTAGTTACTTGTTTCTATTTGCTATTGGCCTAAGGGCCCTTATTTATCTTGTTGACACTTAGCGGTTCCTTTTTTGGCATCATGCCTTTCTTTGGGGTGACATTGTACCTTTTGTTGACAGCAGAGCAAAGGGGGACCTGATTACTTGAAAACCCCACGTGTCCCATTTATTGTAGCAATAATCATTTTACATGAAATGATTTTCATTGTTCTTGTTAACTCAATGGCCTTACATTTGTTGATTGCTTATAGTTATCGTATTGACAGTTACATATAGTCTTATTTATTACTTTGTTTATTTTGATTGAAGCCCATGTATTCACCATCCAAATTTCTTTGCAGGTATAGGTTAGTCTTAGTGGTCACCAGATCATCCCTTCAGGTGTTTTTTCTACAAGTTATTAGACTTGGGGGGGGGGAACTAACCAAACATGGCACAAATCTATCTTTGGTTTTGTACCAAAAAATTATTACGCGGCTTTTTTTTTTTTCCAAAGAGGGGGCCTCATCCACGTGTAGTATAGACTTATAAAGAGACACAAATATAATTAGCATAGGACAATGTAGACTGCAAAATCATCAGACACAACAATAAAAAATAAAGATTGGGTTCAAACACATAAGATGGGCAAGACCATATAAACATTCATGACCCATTCTTCGTTCACCTTGGGGTTAGTTACAACATATTTTCTCAATACGTTCAAATGTCACCCGACATGTTACAAGTTTTTTGCACAATTTCAAACTAAAATCACCTAGTTCAGATTATTTTTATGGGGTATGAAAGTTTTTATTCCTCATTATCTACAACACTTAGTTTTAGTTTCATTTTCATTTATATTGGGGGAATATGTATCCTTTCTCTAGTTACATTTTTGCACATTTTAGTTTCTACTCAATTATGTGGCACATCGGTAGAGTATGGGGCAATTAATTATATTTTATATGGTGTGTCCTAATTTACAAAATTTGGCCTAGATCCGTCTAAAGTGGCGTGGTCTGTGGGGTTATGAAAAGTAGCGAAGAAGCTAAGTTCTTCATAGGTAGTCCTTCCTTTCCTATTACACTTAAGGGGGAAATATCAGAGTTTCTGAACGACATTGATACATAGTCTTCTTCCTTTACAATATTATTCAGATCCTCATTCTCCTTATTTTTTATGTGTGTTGGGTTCCATACACCCAATACTCCAAATCCTCTTGAGATAATTGGGGATTGATTAGCCCTAATTATTTGAAAATTTTCAACAAATCCAAATGTCCAAGTACAAGAAAATAATGGGAAACCATTCCATTTACAAAAAAATACATGTACTCCTTCCACATTTTTCATCTCTTTATTTTACTCTTATAGTTTTAAATTACATTACATTACATCTTTAGATTTAAATTAAATTTCAATTATTTTTCATGGACATTGATTACACTCTGTGTTGTAGGTTTCATCATGGAGTGCGCCAATACCAATATAACATTATCTTGCAAAACAATCATCGAGCAAAGATAAATTGTGTCTACACACTCAAGCATATTTTCCTTTAAGCATGTAATTGCATTTTATACTTAAAGGGGGGATGCAGACAATCAAATTTTATAATTCTACTCTTTAAAACTAATTTTCTTGACATTTATCTCTTTCTCAAACAAGTTCACTTTACCCATTCTCTTCAAGTACATCCCTAGTCTAGATTGCATTCTCTTACACACTCATCTATTTTTAGTTTTTGAGAATTGAATGTATGAAACAAATTAATAAAATACACTTGTCAACTTCCAAACTTCACATTGCATATTAGCACTCTTGGGTCAAAAATGTACATTACGGTTAAGAGCATCTATATGGGCATGACCCTAGTGTACGATTTTTATCTTTCTCACTTTGGTCCCAAATTTCCCATTACAAATTATTCTTTAGGTTACTTACTCCTCAGTCAACCTTTATAACTTGAAACACCTTTAGAATCATATATAAAAAATTTGAACTCACCTCATTTAGGACCAATAACTTTTATGGACTTGTATTGCAAAAGCTAGCAATAAAGACACCCAAATCTCCCTATACTCCAAAAATACCACAACACATTCTTTAGGGAAACACTATCTACAAGTCTAAATCTTCCCACTAGGTCTAGGGGACCACTTCCCACATTTTAAAGCACTCAAAGTCACTTAATAAAGTAGATGTAAAAGATATAAACTCAAGTCAATATTTTTCAAAGGAAGGATGTCAAATCTGATTGTACTACATCTAGTTATCACATGCTACATGGAGCATGTCGCGTGGTTTGAGGCCTCCAAAAAGTATTTTCAATGTGGTGGTGCACGAGGGTGCCCAAAACCCAAATAATTTTTTAAAGGACTTCATCCATGGCTAGGGTTTTGAAATATTTGAGCAGAGTATTTAGAGACATTCATAGTGTGATCAACAATGATCGACTGAGAGAAGAAAAGAGAATCATATAGGTGAAAACCCCAGAAATTCATAGACCATAGTTTTGAGTAAGTACAAAATTGTACAAAGAGGTCAAGACCATAAAGACATTCCTTACCCTAATGTATGGTCCTGCCCCCAATAAGCCCTCAATTTATAGTTTCAATTGTGAAGTATTATCAGGTCTAGATACCCATGTTCCTGCATCCATATTTTCCCACATTCACTTGAAATAAGATAAGTGCACTTAATCCCATGTATTTTTGAGTTTGTATTATGTCATTTACATTTTTTTCAAGTATTAATGTGTTATTATGATATTGAATGGTTAATGTCAGAAGTTAATTAGTTATAATAACCCATTATATATCTTATTTCATTCCTTATTTTATTATAGTGTAAAAACCTTAATCAAACATAAAAGGGTAAAAACAAGTGGAATAAATTTCCATATACATCTTAGTATAATATCAAAATTATAGTTTATATAATTAATACATTTAATGTGTAAATATAATTTTGTAATAGTAATTATAGAAATGAAAACCCTAGAATTATGTAAGTATGATATTTTTCTCAATACAACTTCTATAAAGTACACTTGAAATAAGTAGGTTCTATGTTAGAATTTATTTTCCCCATCATGTGCTCAAATGATTTGATACTAATATGGAAATAGTTGATAAGGTGGTGTATGTATCATAATGATGTCTGTAAAATTTGAAGCTTTGTAAGGGAGTGGATGTTAACTTCGTTTGGTAGGGGACAAATTTTCCCCGCAAATATTTATAGGGAATTACAAATGTGTCCTTAAGAGGCTTGAACCAAAATTTTATTGTGTTTCTAGATCTATGATCAATATCTATAATTTTATGATGAAGCTCTTATACATGTAAATGTCTTCTATTGTTGTAGTACCTCATCTTCTCACTTGTGATTTAAAAATGGGTTAATCCATTGTTGAATCAAACTACCTCGGTGAATCCCTTGACGATTGATACTTTCCTATATAATAATAATATGAAAATGCCTTGGACACATGTAATTTTACCTTATAGTAGGTGTGTGATAAATTGTGATTAGAATGCAAATTTGTATGGCATTATCCTAGACCCAAGTTTCAAAAGGTGAAAATAGTAATTAGCAACGAAATAAATAAGCCCTTAAAGTAGACATTTATAATTATATGGAGGGATTAGTTATTGATAATATCTTTTGACAACCCCCATAATGTAATATCAAAATTAAGGTTAATCTAATCAATATATTACAATCATGTGTAAATGATAAGTCCATAATAGTATTACAAAGATTGTAATCTTAGAATTATGTAGGGATAATATTTTCTCTCATCACGACTGTATAGAAAGTGAATAACATGATCAAAGTTATGGTTTGAAAAATATTCACCATAAACATGATCAAAATATGTGATAATGATCTAGAAGTGGATAAGAAGGTTAATTAGGGTATCGTAAACCTACTTATGAAATATGGGAGCTTGAAACTAGATGAAAGACTAGTTGTCCCATCAATGGACATGTTTTCCCAATGAATGTGTTCTAGGGTTGATGAATGTGTCATATTCTAGAATGATACACAATATTCCTCTCACACATGCTTCACATGTCTTTGATAAATGTTTTTTATGTCTATATATTTGTGTTAAATCACTTTTACATGTATGTTACTTATTTTTCCTTGAGGACCTTATTGACCTATAAGAGTGTAAATCATCATATACAATAGAATGACCTCATCGTGGACCCATTTGACACGATAAACATTTTAATATGTACTAATATGTCAAAGTGATACCATATCACACATAGTTCTTTGAGTTCTATGGTGGAGTAAAGGTTAGAAACTGTAAATAAATATAGAGTGCAAATTTGTCCCTCAACACTTGTATTGGTTTTAGTGAATCGATGTTGTTGTCATGCTAAATGTATAACATAATTTTTTTAAAATTTTGGTCATGACAACCAATCCCCCACTTAAAATCCATTTCTTAGTCATTCTGAACCCTTCCTTTAGACAACCTTTCAACTCATTTAACCCCTTTAAGTCAATTTAATTCTCATTATGGATAAGAGGAATGGATTAACATGGATTTTAATTTTGTTTCATGTGAAGGGGGTATATCCAAGTTTATTTCATGATGTTATTAAGATCTAGGTGGAATAGTGCTCCCTAAGGCATTCAAATGACTATTTTTAGTCATATTGCATTATGAGAACATCCTCTAGAATCTACCTTCCATGGCTCAACCCATCTAGAGGTTGTACATTAGAGAAATGAAGAGATCTATAGTGGTTTCAAGGAATATTGTGGAGGCATGCAATATTGGGATCCATTTAAGAAAAATTGCGTCATTTTGGGTATGGGGAATGAAAGCTTTAATGGAGAAAGTGACTTTGTCCTAAATATTTTGGGATTTCTAGGAGTTGGAAACTGAAAAAATAGTCAATGAAAATATCTAGAAGTGTACCACATGGTGGATATATCAGTTTTGATCCTTAGCCCCATAATGTTTTATGATGGTCTAGGTCACTGTCAATGCCCCTTTTACTAAAAGAGTGACTAGGCATGAAAATAATAACCAACTATTGAAAATGGTTGTAATGAAATCATAATATTTTTTTGATTCAAAATCGTAATGAGGTTTTTCCTCCGAACTCCGATATTTTTTCTTGGGGTAGAAAACAAAGAACTTCTGTGTTCTATTCTCATGTTGGCAAGATGACATCAACATGTTTTATAAGCTTGAGTGCACTTTTTCATGTCTTATGTTCCTTTTACCTTGTCATTTAGTGTAATGAGATAGTAAGGACACAAAAGTGTGCCCCTATTGATGATTTAATTTGTGTCACTTAAAACCTTGCAACTTGTCTCCTAGGCTTGTTTCACAACTCCAAATCATGACCCCTTGGCACACTTTTTAACTCTTTCTATCCACTTTTCCATTTTACCTTGATGCAATGGGAAAGTGAGGACACAAAATTGTCCCCGCTTGTGGCGGATTGCGTTTTATTACTTAAGACAAATCAGCTTGGTTGATGTGTAGGTTACAAACTCATTTTCTCACTCATTTGTCCCCTCCTCATGGAAAATAGACCCATGACACACTTTTTAATGTTTTATATCCCTTGTACCATTATACCAATAGCCAAGGGGGACATAAAAATGTGTGTCACCTCTCTTTCTAAGCTATGACCATATGCAAAACCTCCTGTCAGCCCTTGGAAACTCATTTTAAGCCCCGCTATCTCCCTCACATGTTTTCCCACTATAACACTTGGCACAATCTGGAGAAAAGAAAATTTTGGTGTTCATGCTTCCCTATAACCTTATATGTCCCCTATGTTTTTGAATTCAACTCACCCTCTACCCCCAATTGACTTGGGTTAAGGCTAGTTGAGTTTAAGGTGAGTTAAGGTGCATAAAGGAGTGAAAAGGTTAAGTATAAACACTTAGTAAATTTTATAATTTTCAAATGCATTATTCTTCCCCCCAAACTCCATTTTTACACTATTATGCTATTAAAAATTTATAGGAACCCCTATGCTTGAAAACACAAATTTTCTCATAACTGTAAAACCCCACCTCAAAATTCCTTGAAATTTCACCAGTTTCCTCCTTGCCAAAACACCTTTCTATTGAGTATATTATTACCCCCATTGATGGTATGGGCTAATTTTTTTACATCCATAAGAAAATTTCAGCCATTGTACTTTCCTTTTCAGATATTTAAAAATATTACGATTGAAAACCTTTAAACATTGGAGTACAGAATTGTTAGGTTAATTATTATTTACCTAATATTATTAATTATGCATTGTATAATTAATTATTTAAATATTGTTATTAATTAATTATTGTTGTTATATGGTTTTATTAAACCATATTTGTCTTATTATATTCACCGATATAATTGTTATGTTGTTATAAAAATTATATCATTATTCATTTATGTTTCCCATATGATATTTTGGAAGCTTATGTATTCCAGGATATTGTTTGACCTGTGCAACTTATTTTCTTGTGTGTATTCAACTGTAAAATTCCTATAAGAATTGGAGCACTCCATTGTATTTTGGATTTGGTTGATTAATATATTTTACAGGCTTCTGTCCTTGTTCTACATTTGGTACTAGAGCTGGTTAAAGCTCCTGGTAAGGTTGGAGAGAGGTTGCAGAGGAAGAACAATCATGGAGAATAAATCTACACCGTCAGACAGACCAGTGCTTCCTCCAACAGCTTCCCATGTCTCCATGTAGTCCCATAACCTCTAGTGTGAATTATAGGTAAACATAAAGCAAACACTTTTTTTGCCTTGGTGCCCTCTGCACTAGGCAAATTTGTTTCTTGGGACTTTAAAAAATTATAATTTGTTTTCCCCATTAGGGGTTTTGTCTTTAAATTGTTTAGTTACAGATAATTTATCTGTACTATCAAATTTGGAGGAGTTGTTATTTGCATAGTTCCCACAAACAATTTTCAGAGCTTCCCACCAAGTGCCGAGTTGTAGCTATCCAACCGTCGGGTTATGTTGGAGGAACCAAGCTCTCACAGAGTTGAAAGACTGAGCTCGTTGAAGTGTTATACACTGAGCTGTATTAATCCCCTCCACATCGTGTTGTTTTTTTCATTACTAAGATTGACCAAGCTAAATGTTTGTGGCTTATAAGAGAGTTGTGAATGCATTCTGGATGAGTTGCATTGATATCCAATGAGCCGTCCACAACCTTTCTAGACCAAGTTTTGTGCCTTTGATACAAACTGAATCCCTTGCAAACAATAATCAAGGCATTGATTGGGTTGTATCAAATATTGATGGATCCATCGAGCCCACATCTATTGGTGAGCTCTCATTGTATTCGACCACAGTTACTTCCAAGCAGCCAAAATCAACCCACCTCCATCTCTACTCATAGCTTCATGGCCAAGCCCTATAATCTGTGAGTGAGATCTACCTCAAACAGTGACCTACAACCTGTACCAAGCAATCAAAAACCACAATAAAAAAATAGTGAGAAGAACAAGCTAAATATCCAACACGTAGCGACAGAGCAATAAAACAAAACAACGGTGAGGGGATAAGGAGAAGATCTAGTTTTTGATATTGAGGAAGCCCTAATGACCTCCTCCAAACACATAGGACACATGGGAGATAAACCACATCATTTCTTCAATAAGGTGAGTCCATTTTGAATATATTAAATACAATATTCTCCATTTCCAAGCATACTTGCACCCATAGAGCCTAGTTGGATAGTGCAAAATAACTTGGGTGGGTAAGGTGCAAGGTTTAAATCTCACCACTAACACAAGTTTTTTTAAAAAATTGACTTTGATGGAAAAAAAGTGAAATCACCAACTATGGAGGCATATTTGGTAAAAAAAACCATCACTAAACTGCTTAGTTGTAACTAAATAGGCCCCAACATTTAGTGAGAAAAACCCTAATTTAGGGGTAAAAAAACATTTTCTCCTACTAGGCCTATTTTTTCATTTCGAAAAACATTTACCAAAGGAAGTCTGTCTAAAAACTTCATTTTGGGCTAATTTTTAATGGTTTTTTCATTGAAGATCATTCTGGGCTCCAGAGGCCACCAAGGCCCACAAAACACAAAAAAAAATTGCCTGTCATTCAATTTTTTTTCCAAATTTTTTAATGTAATTTCATGCTTTAGTATATCGTAGTAATTTGTAGGTTGCCATAGTCAACTACAAATATTGTAACTGCTCATAAACTGGAAGAAAGTTGTAATAAAAAACAATAAAAATTGGTTCTAAAACACTCACGAGATCATAGATCTCATTCATAGCATTTGGTATATACAGTACCTCTAGGAAGTGCTTACGAGTAAAGCCGTCGCGACTAATACTACACGTAATGCCTAATATAGCTGCAACAACATTTTCTGGAATCGACCCTTTAAATCGACAGGGAGTAATAAGGTTACAATGCACACACTATGAACCATCCCATCCATTTGTGAATGATTCCATGACATAAATTTGGACTAAGAAATTATCCAAGTATATAGCCAAGTTACGTGCGTGTATGAGATATCTTTGAGCCGGTGTCAATAATAGCTTAGACCCCTTTCAGTACTATCTTGGTACCACATATCAAATTCTTTCACATACGTTAATGTTTCTTTCCCGTACCTCTAGGTATATTGAAAGGGTGAGCTTCTTCCACGTACCGATGGGTATATCAGAAGGGCGCATATATAGAAAGGTTTGGTATATCAAACTGACAGTATATAGATTGGGGGACCTTATACCTGAAGTGATAAGAGCTAAAAATTGTTAGTGATTTTTGTAAAAATGGGCACCAATGCCCCCAAATTTTTTCTTCCAGATTCACAACTATTTAGACGAAACAACTATGCTACCTGGAAGACAAAAAACAAGACACGGCTTGAGTTTGAAGAGATCTAGACTGGTGTGATTGGTACTCTGACCAGATTAACAACTGATACAACACAACAATGGAAGTTTGAAAAAGTAGATCAGAAGGCCAAACTCATCATCTTGTTTGGAGTGTCCAACAATGTGCATCCCCACATTTGAGATGCCAAAACATCCAAAGAAGCGTGGGATAATTTGAGCACAGTATATGAGGCCAAAAACAAGAATGTCATACTGAATTTGCAGAGTTAGTTACACACACTGAAGTTCAAGCAGAATGAGAAAATTGAAGCTTTCTCAAGAAGAGTTACAGATTTGAGGGCTTCACTTATATCCCTGGGAGAAGCAATTATAGATGAAGCTCTCGTTCCCATTGTTCTGAGAGATTTCCCTTCTTCTTACCACATTTTTTAACAACACTAAACTTGTCAAATGTAACAATTAGTTTTGAAAAGCTGGTAAGCCTACTGCAACAAGATGAAGCCATGCATAACAAGGATTATGAAGAGGATTAGGTACTTTCTTCACATCGAAAATGGAAAGGAAAAGGTAAAGGAAAACCTAATTCCTATCAAAAGTCCCAACATCATAATCAATATCAACATCAAGGGGAAAAACAACAGAAGAAGCAATGTCTAATCTGCAAAAGAGGACATGAATTGAAATATTGTTGGTATAACACTTATAAGAAAGTTTCATCAAGCAACTCTGGACCTCAACAC
Source organism: Taxus chinensis (assembly GCA_019776745.2). NCBI lineage: Eukaryota > Viridiplantae > Streptophyta > Pinopsida > Cupressales > Taxaceae > Taxus > Taxus chinensis. Next base: position 769,218,781 of record CM034152.1, read on the forward strand.
CAACAATCTCACAAGGGACATACAAAATACAATTAATGGCAGAAAAAGGGTAACTGGAAAAGAAGACCCCATCAGAAGGGACATACAAAATATAAAATACAATTTTTTGGGCTTCTAAAAATGTTTCATTTCACCTTTCCTTCCATTCTTGGGAAGAGGAACTATAAATACAAGGTAATTCACTCATTCAAGTGTGAGTAAAGGATAAAGTTTGAATTTTTCTTATTTTGTTCATAGACAATTGAGTTCTTCATTATTAAGGATTGTAAGTAAGTAATGCAAGTAGAGAGATCTTGAATACTTCTTGAAGGCCATCTATTGGCAGTAAACTTGTGTTGTATTAGATATTTACATAGTGAAAGGGGATAAATTGCTCACTTGGCTAAAATTTTTCACAAATTGGGTTTCTCTAGGATAAATCTCTTGTCCCCTTGTCTTTCCTTTGATAATTTCAGTATAGTGTGTATTGTCATGAGACTTGGAAAAGTTAAAATTTAAAAAAATTGAAACTTGGGGAGTTTTATTTCATATTTTATTCACCCCTTGTCCTTCATTAAGTTAGTCTGAGGAAGAAAGTTCAAGAGTTAGTCATTTTTGAGGTTGTTTTGAGTTTGGTTGGATGAATCAGTCATTTGAGGAACATGAGGAATTGTTCCCTTGTTCCTCCTGTTCCCCGCATCGCCGCTGTCACCGCTTGCTTTACTTTTGTCGGGTAAGTCGGGCGTTTCAGGCACTATGGGCACGGTTGGAATTGTTCCTCACTTCCCCTTGTTCGTCGCTTCCCCGACATCTCCAATTCGCCACCCTTCACCACCTCGTCTATCATGTTGGCAATATCGGGTGCCATAAGCACCTCCGTCCTTGCTCCTTCCGGCTCTTCGTTCTCCGCATCCCCGCCATCGCCGCTCCCATCAGGTATATCAGATAAGTCGGGCACCTTGAGAGCCCGAGGAACTGTTCCTCGCTTCCTTAAGTTCTCCGCGACTCCGACTTTTCTGCACCAACCGATTTGAATTGGGATTTGTGTAAAGCTGTGTTCCGTCCGTGCCCCTTGGCACCGACATATCCGCTTTAAAAGAAAATTGGGGAGGAGTTTGTGTTTAAGATGTGCTCCGTCGGGTCTCATTAACATGCGACTCACTGTTTTATCACTATATAGGGTGGAAAAGTGGACTGTTTGCCAATTCCCAAGGCTTATATAATATTTCCTCCCACTGTGTATCTTTACCTCACATTTGCGTTAAACTCACCCCTTGAGCTGTCGTTTGGTGCTCTCCCGTGTGCAAAGGTGCTATTTTGTTCATATCTTCCTCATCCCTCAACCAAATTCAAAAAATTCAGTTGCATTGTGAGCGTTGGGAAGGTCGCCTTCATCTGCATCCAAGAGGTGAGTAGTTTTATCCTTGTTTCACCCACTCTAGCAGTTGTTTAGGTTTTTGTGCTCTTTTCCCTCAAATCCTCTTTAAAATCCACTGCATAACCATTGTCTTTCCATGAGTCCTACCCAGTTTGCCACAATGAATTTTCAATATGCTGGATATGAACATATCTCCTCAATTGAAACCTCTGTCCCTGAGATAGGAGACAATGATGTAAAACACACGAATTCAAGATGTTTTTTGGGCTAGAATGAAGGATGACAAACCAACCCTGTTAGCTCGAAGCATTATGAATAGCGGGTTAGCCCATGCAACATGTTTTCCTACATCAGTCGAGTGTACTGATACAGTTCTAGCCTGTGCCTCCAGTTTTGATCCTCAAACCAATGAACTAAAAGATCCTCAGGGGCAGGTTATTGCACAATTGGTGCTCACTATATTAATCTGGCTATGAGTATTCCCACTTTTGAAGGTTCCAAAGTTTTAACCATGGTTGATGCCCAAAGGGAATATGATCTCACTACCATCAAGTATTAGACAATGATTACCAAATCTTGGCGAAGCAGTCAAAAGGAAAAGACCATCCAAATTTCCCAAGACCCTCTACAGAATTGAATTCTTGGCGGAATTATCAGACATGATAACAATATTGGCAAGGGTGATGGGTTTTCCCTCAACTCAAGAGTTTCAAAATTGGATGAGTATTTATATCAACTTGATTTGTCAAGGCTCGCTGCCCTTAAACTGGGGAGAGATCATCTGTGAGAACTTAACTTAGCAACTCACCCATGTGCACCAGACCAAAACATTCTACATGACCTCCTACTTGATGTACACTATAGCTGGCTATAGAATATGGATTGGCTTATCAAGCCAAGAAAATAGACAAAATTTGGCTATCTATGATTTCTATACAAAACTCACTTATGGAAATAGCAAAAGCCACCATAGGAGAGTCAATGATGCCTTCAAAATGTTTTTGGTGAGGTTGCTAGAAGGAAATGTGACAAGCAGGGTATCTTAAGAGGCAAGACAATTGATTTCAGTTTATGGCAGCTTGTTCAAATAGTTCAGGAAGTTTTTCTACATCCGAACAGCTGGTTTGAGGGAGCTCCATATAAACTTCCAATATATTGCAGTGATAAGATCATTCTTGTTGAGCTTTGCAGACAATTAGATCTTCTTCATAGGACTTGCAGAGATAAAAAGATCTTTGGTATACAATTTCCCATAACTTCGGGAAATTACACATGTAGATCAGCCCTGGATGCACAAAATGTTGAAAGGACCATTTCCCCATTCAATTTACATCCATACTAGAAGAGGGCTTATTTTGATAGCAAGAAATTCATTGGAAAAATTCTTCGGCCATCATATCATCATCTGCCAGCATTTGAAGACTATTGGGAGGACTGTATTGATGACTATGAGGTCAAGAAGAGAGCTTATGGCAAGATTATCCTTGCAACAGATCCAAGACTTTAAGTTGTATGCAGTACCTGAGGGAATGACCGATGATGGCTCAGACCGATGATGGCTCAGACCTATTCACTCTAGAATTCATAAATTCTATGCAGAATTTTGTGGTCTCTTGTTGGACATTTAATATATTTATCTTATCTCCCCACTATCGATTGGTCACAGAAGGAGACGGACAATCTAGATGATCTTAACACTCCTATTCTCCTAAGATCAAGACATTGGTTAAACAAAAAGGTTAAAGAATTCAATGACTCTTTGAAAGGAAGCTTCTTCTCATGGGGCATCCTCTTCACAAAATGACTAACCCTTGCTTAGGAAATTCCTTCTTCCTATTGATTCCGGAACCAAAGTTTATACTAAGAAGGACAAGGCCAAAGAGGGAGAGAATAAGAGTGGAAACAGCTCAGGGACAAGGTGGTGATCAAGAAGAAACACGAGAGTTAGAATGTGGAACAACTCTTGAACAAACACAACAACATGATGAAGAGGTAGGTGAGAAGAAAAAAGTTGAAGAGGAGGGGAAGAAGAGGAAAGTGATGAAGAAGAAGATGTAGTTGAAGTAGCTGCCCTTGATCCAGGGAAAACCAGTGCTTCAAGACCAAAGTTGGATGTAAGAAGACCTTTCTTCTTCGATTGTGACTTCCACTGTAGAGGTTTTAGTCTCCCAACCTCCTAGTTCTTAGATTACTCTTTCATTGCCTCCTTCGGCAACATCTTCAAGAGACTCATTCACCTGGGTTCAACCCATGGTAGACAATAGAGAGAGGAAAGGATCAATCTAGGATTGATGTTCCAAAGTTTGATGTCGTAGCTGCCCTTCTTGGCACTTCTCCTCCTCCTAAGAAAGCTAAGACTGCCTCTCGCCTTATCTCTGAGTCTACAGGACAAGAATTTCTAGAAGTTGCTAGACCAAAAGAAGATAAGAATGAGAAAGACATTTCAGTATCAGATTTCAAGCTAACACGAATCTCGTTGGGAGAATCAATCCCCGAGGGAGAAGTGCACAATCTTAGAGAAACTTTCTCTAAGGTCATTGAGAGAGTTAAGAAGGGAAAGCAGACTCAAGAACAACTGGAGGAACAAGTGCAAGTACTTGCAAATTTCATTAAGTCTTTCCTCTCATCTGACAAGACTCCTTTGAATCCAACTCCTCTATCTGCACTTCCACCAACTGCTGCTACTGCTGATATTGATTTGAAGGCAATAACAAAAATTCATAGACATGCCACTTTTGGCAAAGCATTAGAAGCTTGGGTGGAGAAAATGCTTTCACAAGATTGGAATTTATCGATGAAGCCTGTAAGATTTATGATAATATCATTTCAGCTCAAGAACAAATCAACTCAGGAATTGACAACATTAATAAGGAAATCAAAATCTGGGCTGATGTCATTCAAGATCTCCGAATCATGACTCTCATAGATGAGAAAATCCTTCTTTATGAGAAGATTTTTGATGATTCCAAAAGCAATTTATCCAGGACTTGGAATTTTAGTGTAGAGTGGATGGAGGATTAGGGTCCTTGAAGAAGCCTTAACTGAATTACGAAATGTGGTTCAAAAAGGAGAGTTTCTGAAGATTGAAATTTTTGTAGATTTGTAAGCCCTTCGTTGTCATTTGTTCAAAGACAATTCATCAGAGAGGAATTTCGTTGATCAAATCAAGGAAGATTTTAATGCACTCATCAAGGAGAATTTGTTCAAGGCAGAATTGGTCAACAAGGAAAAATTGAAAGAATTGTAAGAGCTTAATAATGTCATCATAGAAGCAGCAAAGGGACTCGCTCAGTATGGTGGGACAGCGAAGGAAATAGAATCCTCTCTCAGAAGCTGGTCGACAAATTTCTCCAATACCATTATAGCCAAAGATACAGAGATATCAACTGCACTTAACAAATTCCGGCTGCATGTTTTGAATCTCAAAGTCCCTGCATCTACTGTTCCTTCTTCTTCCAGTTCACGACTTTACTAGTTATTCTATTTTGTCATTGCCTTTATTATATAAAAGCAAAATTATAATATAAAGTCATTGAATGTGATTCAATTAATTAAGTGTTTTAACACTTAAGTAAGATAACTAGTTAGTTTGGGTAGTTATCCTCTCCCCTGTGTCTATATAAGGCTTCATTTTCTTTGTAAAAGGGGTTGGATATTGCTGCATATTGTATGTAAGAAACAAAATTTTTGAAATTCAGAAGAACCCTTTCCTGTCTCGATTCTTGTTCTTCTAATCTTCTTTTCTTGTTCATGTTTCAGTTGGTTTATTGTTTGCTTTATCTGGAATTTGAAGCTTTGCATTCTTGTTCATGGGTTAAGATTTGATGAACTTGGATTCAATCTATATCTTATTTACTGTGAAAATTCCATTCATGCAAGCATGTATGTTCTTAAATTTCATTTGCATGCAAGACTATGATAAGATGTGCAATCTTCTTATCTGAAAGTGCTGTTATTATCCCTCTCATTTATTCATTTTTGTGGTAATATTGTGGAACCAAGGAGGAACAACGTGTCCTTGATTGATAAGTTACCTTGAACCATGTCCCTAATTTATTTGTCTTGCCATATCTTTGCTGCTGCATTCTTCTATCTTTTCCATTTCTTAATCTATCTTTTGTATAAAAAATCATGGGATTACTCGTTAACATCAATAACCTCTTTATTAGCCTGTGCATTTGTAAATATTTTAGAGTTCTAAGTTTTTGGCTTAATAAGGCAACCTCCCCATTAAAGAGGAGGGACCGTTGTCCCCTAAACTATTGATTGCATCTCCAACAACATATTTTCCAATCAACAAGTTTTTGGCACCCACCATGGGGCACGTATTGTGGTACCCACAAAATACTTTCACCATAATCAAATAACAATTGTTTCAGAGGTTTTGCTATACTGGATTAATTGAGATATACTAGAAGTCTAAGATCTTAGGGTGTTGAAGACTATAATTTCTAGTTTCAACAAAATTATTTTCAGTCATCTCCTTAACACAAGGGTAAAGGAAAGAGATCCATAAGTACATATCCTACGTAGAGGAAACCTGGTTAATTTTCACATGTTACTATAACTCAAGCTTTGATTTTAGCTGGTGTCACTCTTCCTTTGCAAACTATTTTTTTCCATAATGACCACACATGTGTCTTGGGGAAAAAATATTGGGCACTTAGCCCTTGCTCAACCTCTTCATGAGCTACCCACAGGAAATTGAAATAACTTCCTGAAATTTAGAGAAGATGATAAGGTTCATCCCGATGAGCATATCACAACATTATATGTTTCTTTTGGATTCCTTGGGGTTGCACATGAGGATGTATCTATTATATTGTTTGTTGAAAGTTTTCAAAACAATATTGTTGATTGGTTTAATCATCTTTTGACTAATATTATTACCAATTGGGATACATTGCAATCCAAATTTGAGACTAGGTTTAAGCCCACAAAAAATGCTCATGCGCTTTTGGCACAACTCTCCCAGATGAAGAAATAACCCTATGAACCAATGAGGGAGTTCATAGAAAAATTTAATAGATTGGTTCATAAAATTCTAGTTTCTACCCAACCCACTGCTAAGAATCTGAAATGTTTCTTCATCAAATTTCAAATTTCTAAGGTAAGTTTCACATTGATAAGAGCATAGTTAGCAAATTTTAATGAAGATCAAAAACTTTCTATAAGTGTTGAAGATGACTTGATCATGTCTGGTAAGATGAAGAAAGAACCTTCTAAGTCTAAGGCTTTCACTTTAGGTCCAACCAATTTTGAGTAATTAGTCCAAAAATTATCTAATGATTTGATTGCTATAAAGAGGCATCTTTATCAAAATATCCCTTACAGAGATATTCCTAGGATGCATTTTCAACCAAGGAATCATCTACCCCCTACTCAACCCAAGATTTCCATTGAAGCTCATCCTATAAAGGTTCTAGTGAATGTAACTTGTGATGTTCAAGAAGCAGAGGATGAAATCATTACTTAAGAAGTTGAAGAAATTAAGGAGGAATTTGAGGAAATCAATGAAGAGGCTGAAGATTCCCAGATTAGATATGTCATGTATGAATCTAAAGAAGATGATTATGAAGAAATAGTGGTAAGAATGAATAACGAGTCCTATGCAGTCATGACCAGAGAACAATTGAATAAGAAGAAGGATATTGTTAAGCCTGATAAGAAGAAGAAATATAAGGAAAATCTTGTTGTTATTCCAATTGTTGCAAAGAGAGGATTTCCTATCCTTTCTACAGCTAAGAAGGTAAGTGCTTATGTACCTTCAAATTCCCCTTCATCCTCAACACCTGTGTCTAAGGAAAATACAATTCCTAAAGTTGATAAGACTAAAACTCCCATTGTTTGTAATCAATAAACTTATTCTTCTTCATGATATTTCAATAGAATAGATCATATCAAGAAAACCAATATTCATATCTATGAAGCAAAGTATTATCAAACTCATACAAGATTTTACCCATGTTATTAAGTTTATAAATGTTAATTCTGCTTAAGCTACCCCTTCTTCCAAAGGAATCTTGCCTACCCTAAAGCTCCCTCTCCACAAAATTTGATGGCCTCTACTCCCTACACCTTTGAAAATATTAAAACATTTTATGTGACTTTTTTGATAGCTGGGCATAAGTTAAGAAATTGTATCATTGAATATGGAGCATCAAATAATGTAATGCCTACACAAGTAGCTCATGCATTAGGTGCTAGCCTAACTCATACATTTGATTCATGTTACTCCATGGAAACTAAAGAGGCGCCTTTAGTGAGAAGGATAAAATATGCTCAAGTAACCTTTGCAATTTTTCCTGAAAAAAGAGTTAAGGCTATTTCTTGGTTGCTGATATACCTCCCTTTTACAGGATGTTCGTAAGAAGAAACTTTTTTCTGAGATGTAGGAGGAGAAATCCAAATGGACAGGTCTCATGCACTGATCCCCGTGAAAGGAGAGATGAAGAAGTTATTTCCTAAAAGAATAACTAAGTACATAGTTCAAAAGACTGATGATCCTCAAGCACAAATTTTGTATAAAGACATTGGACATTGTAATTACATGATAATGTTTGGATCATAGCTGAATATCCTTGAAGTCATTCAAGATGTTTCAAATGATATTTGGACCCTTTATTTTGATGGAAGCTTCTCTATAGTTGGTTCAGGAGTAGGTGATCTGAAAATAATCAAGTTTATATCTACCTGATCTCGGACCCTTATAGGCTTTATTTATTTGCCGATAATTTTCTCCTTTTTTAGTAATCAATTTAAAAATTAATGCAAGACAATAAAGACAATTGCACAATGATTGATTATGGAGTTTGGCAATAGCCTACGTCTCTGGGTTCTTATCAAACCGTTCTACTAGTCAAAACTTGTAAGTTACAATAGTACTTTCACAAGAAAACCTAATAGAAACTATTAAGAAATTTCTTAGAAGAATAACTAGACCTTCAGAAGACAAGGGTGAAAAATTGCACCCGAGTTCCCCTTTCTTGGAGTATTCGATAAGCTTGATGGCACCAGCTCCACTGTTCGGAATCCTCTGGTTCTCGATCGGCCTTCCAGACGGTTTATAATGCCCTATGGCACTCTAGTCGATATTCCAGGATTCACAATAATTTGGTCTGGCACTATGGGCCGACTAGGTAGTATTAATAACTCCTAGCCACAATAATTTTAATTTATTATTGCCTAAAAATAATAGGTCAATAATAATTAAAATAATAATGCCTAAATAAGTTAGGTCTTCACACAACTATGCCCATGACAACTAACTCTCCTCTTGGCTCGCTCTTTGCCTTTCTGAGCTCTAGGAATGAGCTTCTCCGTTGCATTATGTGTCCATTACAAAGGAATGGGTTCCCTATTTCTATAAAAATAGGGCCCTTAAAAAATGCCTCAAATATTATCTAAGGCTAATATTAGCATAGCCCATAGCAAAAGAAATGGGATAGGCTTATCTCCATTTTGCATATTTTAATGGGCTAATTACCCATGTTGGCGGATTTTTTTGATTGAGGGGATAAAATCCCATTTTAGTGGCCTTAGATTTTGGGAAGGTTTTAATAAACCTTATCTCTCCCATTCTTCACATGGAACTTTCCACACATGGGCCTAGCTCCCCCTTACCACCGCTTCATCTCCTCCCCTCCACGTGGACTTAGCATATGGTTTGAGTTTGGTGGATTATGTGTGTTTGGAGGATTATGTGGGCTGACCACTTGACATTAATACATGGCTTCACAAATAAAACCCACCCACTTTGACATGTGGCATGTAAATTTGTTTGTAAGTGGACTTGCCAAGATAATATAAATTTGACCCATATAATGTGGTATGGAAAATAATTAACTCGGTGAATAGCATATAGTCCACTTGTCATCTCTTGATAGGAAAATCGAGTGAATTTGATTCGTGGTGAAAAGCCACATGTCACAATGCCATTGGTCGAATATTGACAAATTGACCATAGTTGACTTTCTTGTTGACTGAACTTTGACCGGACATAACTAGAGCTTCCGATGTCCGTTTGTCACGTTCTCACAGTCGATGGAAATCTCTCAAAATGATCTTCTGCATTGACACCATTTAGGGATGTTTAGGGAACTTCAAAAAATGATCTCCTGATCACACCTCACTACTCAAAAAGGTTTTTGTCCCAAAAAGCTTATATTGGAACATTTTGCCATGCTGTCCTAAATCTGGAAACTCTACTGCCACTTCGGAAGTTCTACTGTAGTAGACCCTTGGGTATTTTCATTTGCAACCTTCTCACTTTGAAAACTTTTCTCCGATCTTGGTACTGTGGGTTATGGGCCCACGATGCTTTTGATGCACCACTTTGATATCCGAAGAAGACCTCCATGCCTCCGTTGTATGGTGCTAAGTTTCTAAATGAAACCTCAATGCTCCTTCTATGTGGTGCTAAGCTTCTTGATATATGACAACAAGGATCTTCTTTTACTCTATATCACAGCTCTTGGCTTTGAGTTGATTCCGTAGAATCCAAACTAGTTTGAAGGAACTCCATGTTATGTAGAGCTATGATTGATTTGATGTCGATGATGGACAATGAATTTTCCCTTTTTAGACCTGAATGCCTCCGATGCATGATGCTAAGCCTCTTTCAATACCTTGAGCCTCCAATGCATGATGCTAAGTATCCGTAGACCTCAACACCTCTGATGCATTATGCTAAGCCTCTTTCAAGACCTCGAGCCTCCAATGCATGATGCTAAGTTTTTTGATCAACTACCATTCGTATATGCGGTCACAATGCCTTGACACCGAATGACATTCTGAGCTGATCCTTTGAGAGATCCTCTTATTGAAACACTAATATCAAGTACCACTCTATTGCACAGTCACAATGCCTCTACACAGAATGAAGTTACGACCTGACATCAATGCCAACGGTGATTTAGCTACCATTCTATTGCATGGTTACAATGCCTCTACACAGAATGAAGTTCTGAGTTGACTCCTGTGAACTCTACTATCTGCACAAATGGAATATCAATCTCCAATATTTATATGAGTTAAATCATGTATCTAAGTTGTAACAGGTACTCACACGTTGATTAGGAGATAGGTGCCCCTAATAGGGTCTTTATACAACTTTCAAATACAAGTGTCAGGAAATTATATCCTAATACACCATGTAAAACTAGTTGTAAAAATGTTCCATATTTGGAGTCTTGTACAATAAGCTTAAAATACCAATTCTATAGGAAAATCATTTTGCATGGTAAACCTATAACAAAATTTCTCCTACTTGGTGGCTTATGTACTTGGTTTTCTCCACTGTATCACAATGTGGATTGACTTAATTTGTCTCCTCCCTGCCAGACCAATAACTCAACAAGGAAAAATATACCGCATCTTATGTTGTTAGAAAAATTACCAAAATAATTGCCCTCTGGGGTCTTACTAATGCAAGTTTAACAGAGTACAAAAATTTCCCAGAATTGGGTCTTTAACTAATGTGCCATGTCTAGTTAGATGTATACACACATTGCCCTCAAAAGGGGTCTTACCAATACATTCTACCTAACACAATAGTTTATGGTCTTATTATAACAAGAGAAATAAATAATGCTTAGAAAAAAACCAAATACAATAGTTGAACAAAGTCAACTTTATTTACACCTTAGATTTCTTACCAAATGTAGAATCATCAGTGTCTACCTAGGATACCTCAATAGGTGTCCTTTGGATCCTTGGGCTCTCACTCCTCTGCATACGGATCCTCATGGTCTACTAGAATATACGTGACCTTAGTGTCTGGATCTGAATGATCTGCAGGGACATATGAGCTCGACTTTGCACACGGATCTGTATGATCCCCAGGGACATATGAGTCTGAAGGATCAATTTCTTCACCTCGTGTAAGATGAACAACATGACCTGTCATGAACTCGATCCTCCAACTATGCCCAATACGAAGCTCTACTTTGATCCTATCATTAGTCATATGACCTTTACGAGCAGTAAGGTAGAAGTTTCCTAATACCATTTCATCCATCTCCAAAGGGATGATGTCGAGAGTGATATTATTGGAAACTCATCTCCCAATTATGAAGCTCACAATACAATAATTGGTAGACACTCCATATAGAGAACCATCATCTGTACCTACTGTCTTAGTATAATGAAGTGGTGTCGTGGTAAATCCTAGACGGTGTACCACATCGGCAATTACATACCCTACTCTGATATTCCAATCAAAAATAAGGGTTACTAACTGTGCTCATGCAACCACTGGAATCCACTGTCTAGAGGCACTCACATGTCACAGTATGATGTCTTGACATTCCACTGGTACTCCCCGTGCCAATGGTGTCACTAACTGGCTAGTGTTGGGTCCTGCAATAGCCTTGTCCTTTTTCTACATCCACTTAGGCCTCTTCTCTGGGTACAAATCCCAACATCGCTTGGTATCGTGTCCTCTGCCACAATGATGACACATGCCCAAGTTTGGAAAAGGTTACCTCTCTAAATGGTGCTTCTGAAGATGAATGGTTTCAGCACCCTTTCCAAGTGGAGCATCTAATATTCTTTGTAACTCTATGATACATTGTTGCTACTTGCGCTGACGCTTTCAAACAATAGCCAGGTGGGTTTGTAACTCCACAATCTGGAGATCATGTTCTAGATGTTGAGTGATCATCACTCAAACCATGGTGCCCAATAAGCAAAGCATAACTGGAAACTGGAAGAAGAGGTATAGATCCATTTCCAAAACCAGATTTGATACCAAACTTGCTTCAGAGATTAGCAAGTTACAAACATGATCACCTACTCTAATACCAAACTTGATCTGAAAATAATCAAGTGTTTATCTACCTGATCTCGAACCCTTATAGGCTTTATTTATTTTCTGATAATTTTCTCCTTTTTCAGTAATCAATTTTAAAAATTAATGCAAGACAATAAAGACAATTACACAATGATTGATTATGTAGTTTGGCAATAGCCTAAGTCTCCAGGTTCTCATCAAACCATTCCACTAGTCAAAAATTGTAATTTACAATAGTACTTTCACAAGAAAACCTAATGGAAACTATTAAGAAATTTCTTAGAAGAATAACCAGACCTTTAAAAGATAAGGGTAAAAAATAACACCCAACTTCCCCTTTCCTAGTGTATTCGGTAAGCTTTATGGCACTAGCTCCATTGTTCAGAATCCTCTGATTCTCGATCAGCCTTCCAGATGCTTCGTAACACCCTATGGCACTTCGGTCGATATTCCAGGATTCACTATAATTTGGTGTGGTGCTATGGGCTGATTAGGTAGTATTAATAACTCCTAGCCACAATAATTTTAATTTATTATTGCCGAAAAATAATAGGTCAATAATAATGCCTAAATAAATTAGGTCTTCACACAACTATGCCCATGACAACTAACTCTCCTCTTAGCTCATTCTCCGCCTTTCCAAGCTCTATGAATGAGATTCTCCATTGCATTGTGTTTCCATTACAAAGGAATGGGTTCCCTATTTATAAAAAAAATAGGGCCCTTAAAATAATGCCTCAAATATTATCTAAGGCTAATATTAGCATAGCCCATAGCAAAAATAAATGGGATACGCTTATCTCCATTTTGCATATTTTAATGGGATAATTACCCATGTTGGTAGATTTTTTTGTTTGAGGGGATAAAATCCCATTTTAGTGGCCTTATATTTTGGGAAGGTTTTAATAAACCTTATCTCTCCCATTCTTCATGTGGAACTTTCCACGCATGGGCCTAGCCCCCCTTACCACCGCTTCATCTCCTCCCCTCCACGTGGACTTAGCATATGGTTTGGGTTTTGTGGATTATGTGGGCTGACCACTTTGCATTAATACATGGCTTCACAAATAAAACCTGCCCACTTTAACATGTGGCATGTAAATTGGTTTGTAAGTTGACTTACCAAGATAATATAAATTCGACCCATACAATGTGGTATGGAAAATAATTAACTCGGTCAATAGCATATAGTCCACTTGTCATCTCTCAATAGGAAAATTGAGTGAATTTGATTCGTGGTGGCAAGCCACGTGTCATAGTGCCATTGGTACAATATTGACCAGTTGACCATAGTTGACTTTCCTGTTAACTAAACTTTGACCGGACATAACTAGAGCTTCCGATGTTCGTTTGTCGCATTTTCATAGTCAATGGAAAGCTCTCGAAATAATATTCTATACTGAAACCATTTAGGGATGTTTAGAAAACTTTAATAAATGATCCCCTGATCAGCAGGAGTAGTTCTTGTTTCACCCTCAGGAAAAATTCACCAATTCTCATACAAACTACAATTTCTTAATACTAATAACACTGCTAAGTATGAAGCTCATCTTCTTGGCATAACAAAAATGAAAGAGATAGGAATCAAGAATGTTCATGCATAAGGGGGTGCAGAACTCATATTCAAAAAAGTTTGAGGCTCATTCCAAGTTGAGAATGAGAGGTAGAAGCATTATCGAAATAAAGTGTGGGATTTCGTTGAGTTCTTTAAAGCCTTCTCAATTGATGGGGTGACAAGAGATAACAATTCTAGAGTAGATGTCTTGACAGCATATGGTTCTTTGATAATTGCCCATCTAGACTCCACTTGGGATAAGTTCACAATTGAGATGATTTTAGACCCAGTGTCCTAAATAACATAGATAATTAGAAAGTGTTCAATGATGACCAGCATATCATTTTCCTTCTTGATCTAATTGATCATTTTAATCATTTGTATTTTAAAGGTAGTGAAGATGCTTATCGGGATTCAATTTCATCCACCACTGAGGAAGGTATTGAATCTGAATTTGATCTGGGTGGATGTAGCAAATTGAAAGGTAATAAAATACCTAATGGCCTTGTCATTTTAGAAGATCTCTTCGATAAGAATGACCGCTATGTCAAAATAAGGATGTCACAGAGCATAAATCAGTCATGTGAATATGAGAAAGTAAACTTGGGAAATGATGAAGAACCTAAAATTGTTAATATAGAGAAGTGTTGTTTAAAGAAAGAAGTTGGTTGAATTGCTACGAAAATACATAATGTACTTTGCATACTCTTATGAATATTTGAATAATTTTAAGCCATATATTTGAATAATATAAGTAAATATATTATTGAATAATTTTATGAATACTATATTCCTCTCAATCCATATATTCATCCTTTCAGGAAAAAGAAAAGAAAATATAACCCTAATATTGCACCAACAATCTATCAAGAGATTTAAAAATTATTGAGTGCTAATATTATTTTTCATAGTCATATTTCAACTTGGATTGCCAATATTATTCTAGTATGAAATAAGAATGGGGAGACAAGGATTTGTGTATATCTATGTAATCTGAATTAAGCTTATTTAAAATATAACTATCCTCTTCCCATGATGGATCAAATTCTGCAAGTTGTGATTGGTTCAGAAATGTTATCAATGTTTGATGGGTTTTTAAGTTATAACCAAATTAAAGTAGATGTCCTAATAGAGTAGGTATTTACCTTAGCTCATGTTCACCTACATACTTTATTTACCTTTATTTGTATTTATCCTCACCCACTTATGTGTGTGGATATTTCTTTTTATTTATTTAGATATTAGGGGGATATTATCTAGTTGCTAGGTATAGTTCTTTCCTTGATCTATGGTATTGACTAGTTCATTCATTGATATATGGTATTGACTAGTTCTTTCATTGATATATGGTATTGACTACATCTTTGATGTATAGTTCTCTCCTAAATCTATGGACTTGACTAGTTCTTTCATAAGTGATCACAACACCCTCCCAAATTTGGCTAGACTTATTCTTGGATTTAGAAGACTCCTTGGGTTTAGGGTTGTTTTTTTTGGGTTTAGGAGAATTTTGAGATGGACAAGGGGTGGATTTGGTTTTAATTTTTGGTTTTCCCTTGCCCTTAGGATTAGATGCAACTATTTCCTTTTGAGAGGTGGAAGACTCAAGGTGAGACAATTTGGATTCTTCCCTAGTAAGTCTTTCACAAAATGTTTCTAAGTTAGGCATTTAGAATGTGTCACCTAAGGCATCCATGCTAGAGAAAAAGGTTGAAGAAAAAATTTGGAATGGTCCTCTCAACTTGGATAGAATCAAGTAAACACACTCTTCATCTTTCTTATTTCTTCCACTCCCCTTCAACTATGTCAGCAAATGCTTAAACTTGGTAAGATAATCTATAATTGTTGGAAAATCTTCAGGACTAAGAGAGGTGATCTCAATTTCAAGTTACATTGCTCTCATATGATCCACCTTACCAAATAAATCCTCCAATCTCTCCCATATTTTGAAAGGAGAGTCACATTTTTCCAAATGAAACAAAAGATTGTCACTTACATAAGTTCCTATCAAACCCATACACTCATCAAATTTATATTGGTACTAAAATTTCTCATATTCTCTAGTGAACACTGGTTATTCTAAAGAAGATAAAGCCCGTAATCCTTTTCACTTAATTATTGTTTCCATTCTTTGTTTCCATGTGTGGTAATTATGTGTTGTTAATGGGTCAACATGATCTAATGCAAAAGTAGATGTCATCTTCAAAAAATTAGCAAAAGAAATGCAAGAACCAAGCAATGCAACAAGAGCCCCCCCAGATTTTGGCACTTTATAGTTATAGTGAAATTCTCAAAATAAATATTTCCAATGGAAAGAGCATGAAAAAACAAGCACTTCTGAAAAAAAATGACACTCAAAATCGATGAAAAGTTACAAGCTTTTCAATATTATCCTCTACTGTTTATTTTAGTTACCACTAAAACAGAATAAAATGCTCTTGCCTTCACCACACAAATAAAATGAAATGGGGCTGGAGTTAAGCACCTACTAGTAGGAATCACAAGCTTTAAGCCCTCACATGGCCATACCATATGACCAGGGGCTAAGGATTTCAATGGGTGTGTGCAGTTTACTATTCTGGGGTGTGTCGTTGGTTTTTGAGAAAGTCACATCCAACTGTTTCTTCTAGTAAATTGTTATTTCTGGATTGTGCCAAAAATGACATCTGCAGTAAAAAAAAGTAGTCTGTGCATTTTCTGAAAATAGAAAACTCTACACAACAACCTGTGGACCCCTACCAAAAAAAGAAAGAAAGAAATAGTCTGTTGCATGCTTCCCAAAAATGTTGCGCCACAGAAGAAAATTACAGAATGTGGATCTCAAAAAAAAAACAAAACCCAGAAATTGATTTTCTCTATTTCTTTGATGTTTGACATGAATCCCGAGGTGAACCAGTACGTTTCTCTGTAACAACAAAAAAATTAAAAAAAATGTCTGCCTCCAAAAATGGCCGAGTTTACAGTCAATCTTAGGGTTTTCCCACCTTCTAGATCCAATGGTCGCCTAAACCCAGATAAAACAACGCTAAACCCAAGGAGTCTTCTAAATCCAAGAATAAGTCTAGTCTTTTCATGTTCTTTTTGAGGGGGTAGAAATCATGAAGAAAATAGGTGTTATAAGTGAATGCAATCCTTAAAGGGTGCAGTCAAGAAACAAAAAATTTCTATATTCACTCCACCTCTTTCTAATAAGCATGGAAAAGCACTTAATATGGTTGAAATATCTTAACCACCACTTGTAGACAATTGGGTTATAGATTCTGGGTGCTTCTCATTACATGACTTCTTCTAATGAGTCTTTTGTTTCTCTAGGTTTAAGTTTTACTTCCAAAATTAAGGTTGGAGATTCTTCCTTTATTTCTATTGAGGGAAAAGGTGATATACAACATGATGGTGGCAATATCCAAGATGTACTATATATTCCTAACATCACTACAAATTTGCTTTCTGTATATCAAATTTATCATTCTAGTCAAGGGAAAATAATGAATTTTACACCACACGGGGCAGAAGTAAGAACTTTGTTGGAGCCTTATTCACTTGTTGCTTAGGGTATTGTTGATCATAGTTCAAGGACTATATCACTTTGAGGGTTTTGATGACACACCTTCTATAGGGACATGATTGGTTTCTCATTCAGATTCAGAGAGTAAGCTTTGGAATGAAAGATTTGGACATCTTAATTACAGATATTTGATGGAGTTGAGCACTCATGGTATGGTAGATTATCTTCCTAGAGTTTCTAGTCTTAAGGGAGTTTGCTCATGGCTGTGTATTTAGGGAAACAAACACCAAGATCCATTTCCTAAGGATTTGTCTAAGAGAGTTTCTTCACCACTTGAGCTTGTGCATAGTGACTTGATGGTTTTTCCTACCCTCATCTTTCAACGGAGATAAGTATGTAATTACATTTATTGATAATTTCTCGAGATGCATACTTGGGTTTATTTTCTCAAGTACAAAAGTGATGTTTTTTCACACTTCAAAATATTCAAGGCTGTTGGTTGAGAAATAATCTTCTAGTTAGCATAAAGAACCCTTCACAGTGTTAATGGGGGGGGAGTACTTCAGCGATGAGTTTTATAAATTTTTAGTAACTCAAGGCATTATTCACCAAAATTTTGTTCCTCATACTCCACAATAGAATGGATTAGCAGAAAGGAAGAATAGAACTTTGAAGGAAATGACTAATTGTATGATGCATTCTAGAGATTTACCTCCTATCTACTAGGTAGAAGTAATTAATTGTGCTAACTATATTTAGAATCACACACCACACAGAGCACTTGAACATTTGACTCTAGAGGAAGCTTGGTCCAACACTAAGCTAAATGTTTCATTTTTTTCGAGTCTTTGGGAGCCATGCTTGGGCCTTTGTGCCAAAGAAGACAAGGAAAGCTTTAGATAAGAAGAGTAAACCCTTTATTTTTGTAGGGTATTGTGAGGAAATGAGAGCTTATCGTCTTTTAGATCCTGATACACATGATGTTCTTTTTTGAACACATGTTTAGTTTGATGAGTTTTTCACTCCTCGTGATTCTTCATCTTCTTCCATTCCTTCTTCTTCTTCATCTCATCTTGAGGATCCTTTTCTTTGAGGAGATTGATGAGGAGGTTATAAATGTAATTGAGGATCCTATTCCCACTGATGTTGTCACTATGCCTAAGTGGGCTCGTACTACAATTTCTGAGGCAACACCTTTCATAGAGGATCTTCCACCCACTAGGCATCATCACGCACATTCTACTAGTTCTGGAATTTTTTGTCAGGTAGTTTCTGAGGATCCACAGTCTTTTTCAAAGGCTCATGGGATACATGAGATGGATGATGCAATGACAATTGAGTATTCTTCTTTGATGAAGAATCATAGTTGGGATTTGGTATCTCTTCCTAAAGGAAGAAAAATGGTTAGGTGTAAGTGGGTATACCAAACCAAATACGTAGCTGATGGGTCCATTGAAAAGTATAAGGCTCATCTTGTTGCAAAGGGTTTTTCACAAGTTGAAGGTATTGATTACTCTGAGACTTTTGCACCCATTGCCAAGATGGATTCTGTACACCTTGTACTTGCTATTGCGGCATCATAGGGGTGGCCTATATACCAGATGGATGTGAAGAGTGCCTTCTTACATGGAGATATACAAGAGGAAATATACATGGAGTGGCCAACTAGATTTGTTTAGGATTCTTCTCTTGTTTGTAGGCTCCGAAGGTCTCTCTATAGTCTCAAACAAGCCCCTCAGGCTTGGTATGAGAAGATGGATTGTTTTCTTCTATCTACTAGTTTTGTTCATTGCCACTCTGATCATACAGTGTATCTACAACATATTCAGTGAGGATATTGTGATACTTTTCTTGTATGTTGATGATCTGTTACTTACTAAAAGCTCTTCTTCCCACATTTAGAGTATTCAGAGGGCTCTTTCTACACAGTTTGACATGACAGATCTTAAGCTTTTGCATTATTTCCTTAGTTTGTAGATTTCTTAGACAGATTCAAGGATTCATTTGAGTCATCAAAAGTACACCCATGATCTTATTAGGCACTTTGATATGGCTGATTGCGAGCCAAGTCCATCTTCTTTTCATTCTGGAGTTACTCTTACTTTAACATCTACCACACCACTTTGTGATCCTACATTGTATAGACAGTTGGTTGGGAGTCTCATGTACTTGACCCATACTCACTCTGATATTTCATTTGCAGTAGGGATTATATCTTGGTTTTCACATTGTTCTCATAGTAGTCATTGGCAGGCTGTTAAAAGTATTTTTTGTTATTTTCATGGAACTTCCCACTTTGGCCTACACTACACTAGGGGTTTTACTCAGTCAGTTGGGTATACAGATTCAGATTGGGAAGGTTCTATTGATGACATGCATTCCACTTCTGGATATATTTTTTGTGTTGGTTCTTCTCCAGTTCCTTGGGCATGCAAAAAGTAACATGTTATTGCACTTATCATATAAACCTAGCTTTCCGAGAAGCTCATCGAGCTACCCGGTGAGTTGATTTGGATCCCACGGTGTTACTTATGATCTCCAAACTGATTTTCACCCTGATATTTAATCATCTTGGGCTCTTTCTTGGAAACCGAGAGAGTCAGCAGAAACTTGAGAATATCTCCTAAAAGTAAATTATTGATTTGGTCAATTTATCCACATTGACTAGAAGTGGCCCCGTAGGACCATTAACAAGACCCCATTGTCCAATCTTTTCCATGTGTGAAAAATTGGATAACATTTTTGGTGACCTCTCGAGAATGATTTCCTACTAAGCATGATTCCAGTAGCCTTAAGTCATTCATTATGGCATGGATTCACTATTGGAATCCTTGAAACTGATTTGGTTCCTTGCAATGGATCCTAGAATCCCCTTTGAACATTATTGATCTTGGACCTCCCTGAAATGCTAAGCATGAAGTATACTATTTGAATCTATTGAATGTTTGACATCATGAACATTGAAGAATTTTGAATGAAGTGGATCATGAAACTATTATGGAAGCCTTGAACTTACTTCTTTAAAAACCTCCAATGATGAAACAATGTGCAACACAACACAAGAGCGACAACGGAAAATAAAACACATTGAAAGTGAAAACCACACATGCCCCAATTGAAACATGTAGGGTGTACAATGCACTTATTCTACCAAAATCAAACCTATTCCTACTCTATGCTAACAGGTGGCATATGCAAGATAAATAAAACCTACAACTGGTTGTGCAAAATAGCTTCCTTTCCTCATAATGGATTTCCATGTAGATGATTTGGCAATGGACATGGCTGAAAATGAGAGTGAAAAATTGAAAAAAGCCCAATTATCTACTTGGTCCACAAGGCATCAAATGGAAAGAGAAAAAATCCTCTTTTAGTTGCTCTACGTTTGTACTATAAAGGCATTCATCTTATCCTCAGAACTATGAAACTCATCCTCACATTCTGAAATGAATGTGACTGGTTCTAGCTTCTCTTTTAGATTCAATGAAGTCAGGTACCTGATGGGATATGGTCTAACCCATTAAAGATTCATGTTTGTCTGAACTTCAATTTTAACAAGAAAGTCTTGCTGAATACATCCTCAAAAAGATGGTTATTCATGACTAGATTTTCCTCTTGTTGCCCATTTACAAAAAAATGATCTTTCACCTAGACAGATGGTATCGCAGTGACTTCTCCCTCATTTGAAATAGAATTTGAAAGGTCAAACCCTCCTATTTACATCTTTTGATTATTTTTATGGGAAGAAAAATCTTCAAGAATACTTTCCTTTATCACAGATTTATTAACCAAAACAGGTTCTATAACTAAAAACAAAAAACTCTCCATGGCATAATCTTCATTCAATGCTTCTAGATTAGTCCTAGATTCTCTTGTGTGTTCCTCCTTTACGTGTGATGAAGGATACAAAAGAATCAATTCCTCTAATTCTGATGTAAAAGGACAATTATGGGTAATGATATGTTCTTGAGCATGTCCCTCCACAACACTCGACACTTTATGTTGGAAAATAAGTGATGGAATAACAAGATTGTCAAGTTCCATAGGCTCTTGTCCATCAAGACATTCTTCAAGATCTGATAGATAAAATGCTTCTTCATTCTTTAATTGTATCAAAGGCTTCTCCTCAATTTGAGTATCCTCTGAACTAGAACCTCCTTTACTTTGATATTATTCATTTTCAAACATGAAATTAGAAAGATCTAATTCCTCTAAAAAATCAGATTTTTGAGAAGGTAATGAGGAAAAAGGATTAGAAATCCTCTGCATGGTAAATTCATTCGCATTCTCGATCTTTGAATCCACCTTCAGCTCATTAAACCTTTTGTGACTGATTATAACATCTAATTATGACTTTGGAATCCTTATGTTACCATCTTCCAAAAGTGATGCAAGTTCTTGACATACATGACAATTAGGATCATTGCACTCATTAGAATCTGCTAGTACACTCAAGAATATTTATTCTTCAACTTGCACCTGCTCGTCTATTACTGATTTTTCCACCTTTGGTGATTTAAACTCCTCAAATGGAATTGAGACAATATGAATACTACATTCTGAACAAGTAGACTGCTGGTCCTCGTCATTCAACTTGTGGATTTGTTTCTAGTACAAAACTAGTTTGTTCCACTTGTTCTTGAGCCTCAACTTCTGCAAAAGGTTTAGTCAGGAACAAATTGTGCTTGATGTTACATTTTCCAGCCCATTTCCTTAGATTATCTGCATGCTCTCCTTTTCTATTCTATTCAACCATATACCCCTCCCTTTTTCTGATTTCTTGACAATCCTCCTCCCAAAATGGATTTGGGACTACAAGAGGAGGGGTGGGTTGGGATTCAATGACCTCCCTCATTTTTTGAGATAGCAGAAGAGGTAAAACTCCTTGTGTTGGTGACCTTTGTAGGAAAGAAGGAAATTTGGAAGAACGAGGAACAACATATCCATGATGGGATGGAATGATAGGAGAGGAAGGAATGAAATTCTTAACATGTGCAAATGGTGATAATCTTGGAACTTGAGGTTTGGACTTAAATGACATTAAATGAGAAATAGAAAGAGAACTTTGAGATGGTGGTGGTGCAGAATCAACCCATTGAAAATATTGTGTTGTCTCAAACTCATAGGCCTCTATTTCTTCAATCCAACCTTCAAGTTGAGGAAAGATTTTAATCATAAAAGAAAATTTTTCCTACAGGTTATCAAACTTTGGCATAGGGCCAACCCATGGACATGGTATCCTGAAGCCAATTTTGAATGCCTTCATCTATGATGTGGCTCTAGATTGTACCATGCCTGCCTCCAAATTTTGTATTTTAAGCTACAACTTTACATCTTCATATGTAGGATAGCCTCCATCATATGCATGTTCCTTCCCTTGAAAAGATGCATAGTTAGGTGAAAAACCAAACTGATCATGACTTTGCTCAGAGGGACATGTAGACTGTTGATTCTCATTATAAAATGGAGCTGGAGGTGGGTTAAAATAGCTTGAAGATGGAAAGTGTTGCTACTAGAAGTGGGAATACCACTGTGGAAATGGAGCCATGATTGCACAACTTCATGAATGGGAGAAAAATGGAAATATATGAAAGAAAACTAGATGAAAAATGGGTAAAATGAAAGTCTGCAATACAAAGAGTAGGGTACTTAGACCAATGGAGTTGCCACTTGTGCTTGGATATACCTCCTAAGGATGAAATTTCACTAAGAGTACAATAACTTAATGAAATTAAATGAACACTATACACATACATGTTAAAAAATGTGGCTAAGATATTACAATGGGATAGCTGTGAAATGTAGAAATTTCACCTATTGTCCCACTGGGCATGCCAAAAACTATTGTCGCCAAATCATTGCACCCTCCGAATGGCCAGAATGTGAACATGAAATTTGGTGTGATTGGGACACATGGGATCACCTCTCAAGCTGTGGGACTTGGGCTCGAGGTGAAATTCCGGAGAATTTTGGCTTCCTCTTCCTATACTAAGTGTTGTATTACTCGTAGTGTAATAAAAAGGCTATCTAGTCCTATGCTAAAATTTTCATGGGGTTTTAGGGAAAGAGATTTGCAGAAATGAAACTATACTAGGGATGGTGATGCACCAAATAAAGGGTGTTTCTAGACTCAAGAAGGGTTAATTTTAAGAGGGTGTGTGCACCACAGATCAAATTCACCTACTGTAACTTAGAGAGGGTGCAAAATACCATTGACTAAGAAACATGTGTTCCCTTTGTTAAACCTGATCAAATAGAGAAAGATATCCATCTACTAGTGAAGAAGGATGAAATCAAGAAGGGTGAATGGACACCACAACTCAACTACATGCAATACTCCACCACTCGATAAACACAGAACTCTAAGAACCTGTAATAGAAACGTGAACTTGCACAGTGTACCTGCAAGCATGAGAAAAGGCACAAAGAAGTATAGAAGGATGAATGGACCAAGATTAGTCAAAAAACACACACTTTTATTACTTCAATAACGTGCACAATGCATCATACATTTATAAGAGGTAATGGTTGTCATTATAGTCTTGAAGAGGAGGCTTGAAAGTTCTCTCAACACACAAGGACAACTTGCATAAGAGAGAGGACTCTTGAAAAATTGCACTTGCCTAAGATGTCTAACCTTCTAACCTATCTAACATGTTGGAACCCTTTGGAATGAGCCTCCAACTTACATTTATAGAAGAATATGTGAGAGAGAGGAGGAAGGGTCATAATTACATTCCTAAATTGAAGGAACGTGATGTATTTATTGCAGTTAGTTGAACCACTTTAGAAGGTTCCATCATGTGTCATTAATGCATGGTTGACCTAGTCTTCCCAATTAATTAAAATAATATTTAAATAGTAATAATAATAAATATTATTACTAAAATATTTAAATAAAAATATTAATTTAATTGAAATTAAATGGTGGGCCCCCTATTGACCAGTTTACATCGAAGAGGAAGGGGTCATGAAGAAAATGTCAAAAATGAGTCCAAATCGGTGGTTGGCTCACCAAGCCAACCCACCAAGTTGGGTATCGAGATACTCCATGAGTATTCGCACATCGCTGGGACCATCGTTGAGTTCCAAGAAACCTACCGAAGTCATCGAGCTCCAAAATGAGCTCTTCGTTGAGCAAGTTGAGCTTGCCTTCCCCGAGCTCCACTTTACCTCTGAGCTAAGTCCTTTGTTTGAGCTCAAAAGTTAACCAAGCTTCTTTATGTTTAGCGCAACCGAATGTATCATGGCTTGTTACCACCATCCACCGTAGTGGAGCTCACTTGAGTATAGCTCACCACTGAGCTCTGTATCATTGGATCACCCTCTGGGAGAGATGAGCTCCCTCCTTTCCTAATTTATGTCTCTCACCTCATCGTAACCTTGAGCTTGAGTTCCTTTATGAATATTCGAGTTCCTCAGATCGAGCTCCATTCCGCATCGAGCTACCACCTACATCCACACTCCTAATTACTGATCTCTATGGTTTCTTTTTGAGCCACTTGTTGGGCTTGTTGACACCGTTTGGATTTTCCATTAGCCATCATGTGATCATTCTGAGTTCGTCACATCTTTTAGACTTGAAACCAAGTTTCCTTGGCTCCCCATATATCTCTTCACCAACCTTGGTATAGACTCAACCAAACAAGGTTCAACTCAACGAGTTTAGCTCGTAAACACTCTGTCCATGCAGAGCTTCTATAAGCCATTTTCTTTTTTTTCATGATGTCAAGCTCTTCTCATTTTGATTGTTAGGTGGGTTAGCTGTGAATTTTTATGAATATCTCACCACATACCCATGAACCATCTAGGCCATTTCTATCTGTGAGATCTCTTCCAAGAACCGATAGTTTCCTTTATGAAAAGCATGCATCGATGTATCCTTCGTTCCCATGCCAAGACATTGTTAATTTCAATGATGCACAATTGATTTAGGCCATCACCAATGAGTCATATCCTTCACATATCCACCGAGCTCTTACACAACTATGATCAATGTTTCCAAGCTCTAGTCTTCATGGTTCCATGGCTGGACTCGTCTCCCCATACTAGTTTATTTCATCTTTCGAGAACCCTGGGAGCTTGACTTCATGTTACATGTTTCTCCGTGACTACCTTGCACCACTAATCAAGATGATTGAGATCCTTCCTCGAGTTGGATTCTTCTGTGATCCACCATGGTCTATGACTGAATCTCAATCCCAATGTCGGTTCATACTTACCACATAGCCCCCTAAACCGATATGATGGGATATATTCCTGAGTCGAAGCATCCTACCTTTGAGATCTTCTTCTTCACATAATCAAGATCTGAGCTTGCCTCATGAATTACGATATGGCATTCCCCTAAAGCTCATACCACCCTAGCTACTAGCTTGATGTATCCTTTGATGCTTATGCCTTCTCCGAGATTATCTTGTGAAATTAAACTCGATGGCTCCTTTACACCCCCCTGTGAGCTCTGCAACTTGTTTCATGATATTTCCCTTGATATCAAACTCCTCTCCTAAGATTTTCTTGAGCTCCATTAGTTCAACCTACAATCGAGTTATACAAAATTTCATACCCTTCATAATTTTAAATGACTTACAAAATTTTTCTCTGCCCTTGGCCTAGCTCATTGAGCAGAGCCATTTCAATGTTAAAATGAGCCTCCATGAGATCCTTCGCTATGTCCTCAATCTTCCAACATGTCTGACCTATGTCGAGCCATTGGTTTCAACCATGGTGATCCAACTCACTATTCTTGTGTGTGAGCTATAACAACCAAGCTCAATGAATCCTCCGCGAGCAACTCACCTAGCCATTAGCCTAGGTCTCTCACTCCTTCCAACTCAGCCTAGCTTGGGTGAACGAGATCTCAAACTATGTCCTGGTATTGAGAAACTCACTTGGTCCTACCTATACTTGCTTAGCTCAGAAGCTTGAGGCTCACTTCTGAACCAAATCCTATCACTAAATGAGCTCGTGCTTAGTGAGCCCTACAATCAGTTCAGTCGAGCAACTTTAACATGTCTCCCTGGAGTCTATGTAGATCTCAACTCTAAGTTCATTTTTTAACAAAATCCACCCTACGCTCTCTGTAATCCTCTTCAACCATGACATGAGTCACCTTGGCATCGATTTTTTCAACTGATCTTGAGTTCCTCCGAACTCATACAACTCGGCCATCATTGGGCTTGTTGAAATGAGTCATACCTCAGAATTCTTGGTCCATGAGTAATATGAAAATTGTTATCATGCATTACCTGTAATGTATTGATGAGCTTATTCCACTTGCATAGTCAAGCTCAAGACTATGCCCTCATCACTATGATGCCTCCTAACTATGCCCAGCCATTTCATGGTTCAAGGAAATGGGTCCTTCCCTTCCAATCCTGGAATTCATTCCAACTGACACCAAATTCTTCACCAATAACCACTTTAGACACCAAATGATTTTCTCTAACCATGATGTGATTTGCATGAAATTTTGGCAATGGACGTGAGCCACTTCCATACATGGGAATATTCTATTAGGTTATCCTCTTATCAACCCACCTTGGAAACTAGGATGAATTTCTCCCACGGGAAGAAGTATCGTGATGGCTTGTTATTTCAATCTTCTAACCATGGCCACAACCATCAAAACTCCCACAATCATTATGGCTCACCATCACTAAAATCTCAAGCTTGGTTTTGAAGTGGAAATTTCTTGGTGAGGCCAAAATTGTGTGCTCTTCTTCTCTCCACACATAGACTCGCTCGACAACTCATTCCATCAAACTCCACTTCTCCGTCAAGAACCATTGTGCAAAACTCATTGTATTTCTCTGATTTGGCCCTTTCTATTGTATGCCAAGCTCCCATTTACGTTGTCCTTTATTATTTCCTTGGCCAAACTGGATCCCACATGCATTGTTTTCTTTAACTGAACTCTACGATGAGCCCTTGTTATATATTGCTCGAACCCAAGCTTGCTTATGTAACATCCCCATTTTAAGATACTAGAACAAGGGAATTTTTTATTTTTTTTTGTATACAACGTTCTCTGTTCTGAATTATATAATTCAAACACATGTTCAAGTTTTAATAATTGTTCTCTGTCCAATTAATGTAATTCGGATCACACAATTTCTTTTAAAACCAATGTTCTCTGTTCACAAATTTACAATATGGAACACACATTCAATGCCATTCAATCATATGACAGATACCATATGCTGCTGTAAATGACTCGAAGAACTACCGATCTCCCAATTTTATGGCTCGGAGTTTCAGCGATCTCTCATTTCATGACTCGACGACTTACCGATCCTTCATGTTAATCCATGCATTGTATACTAAGTATACAGGGTTCTTTTACCATTTCTGGTTATTGAAGTGATCCATTTAAGAGGCCTATCTGAATATCTGTTACTGATATTCATTTGACATCCTGCTTCTTAAACTAGGTGTTTAGGACAACGCAACAAGCAACTTGCGATACTTTGGCCAAAGATTTTCACATGCTTTGCATGATCATATTCCTAGATTTTATACACATCAATGGAATACGTCCTTCACCTCACTTCATCTGTTATCTAGAATGGTCTTTCCTGATCTCTGTCAGTCCTTCCATCTAAGGTTAAGCTCTAACCCCAACTAGAAATATGAACGAGTATAGGAAGTTACTCATGGTAACTAAAGGTACGTAGACATACGGTGTCGTCCCTAGGCAACTCCGTGTGTCTAGTTACCTTTAGTCCTCAGAGTCACTCCATATACGTGATCAAATTCCTATCCCCACCAAGAAACTTAGTATCCAACTTATGTAAATTTGATGATTTGATTCGGGAGGGCATTGTAACATGTCAACTACAACATTGTGTCGTCATAAAGGCCCCGCCTTCATGAAGATACCATATTGTAGTTGGTGTGTGCCAAGGTCCTACGGAATCATCTCATCAAGAAGTACACATCTAGCTCAAGTGTGATTAGATTATAATCTTATCATTTAAGATCAATTTTCAGCAACCGTGCTAATCCTTTAACCTCATTCTCGTTACAGTTGTATACAGCTAAGAGAGACTTAATTTGTCTTTTAGCTTAATGTACATTCTCTCCTTCATACCGAAGGGTTGCATATTCCTTCTTGGTTCTTTTCTTTAAGATTCAGACTAATATTCCACTACAGCTTAACGTAATAAGTTCAACACATTAAACTTAACCAAGTTTATCCACAATTGTAATCAAATTCAGAATTCCATCTTATTAGACATCTTTTAAACGAGGTCTAATTCTAAATGAATGTATTCATTTATTCTCCATAACTTTACTTTAGTTAAGGTTGAAAACCATTAGATATGTTTCCCCATATCTAAAATTTTCTTAATTTAAACATTTCGAGGATGTTAACGAAGTCCGAATACAAGATTCAACTACTCCTATGTTATTTGATATTCCTTAGCTTATAAGCAATTCCCGAATATCATTCAATTAAGAGTTCATATACACCTAAATCCATTTTAATGTCAATTTAAAATTCATATAACTCAAGTATAAACTAATTGCACATTACAACTTAAAAGTTGCATTCAAATAAATAATAGATATTATTTCCTTTTAAATCTATCCACTATCATTTGAATAACTCCAATCAAAGAATAACACTATATTCTCAATATTTATTCAAACAGTTTCAAACTAATACAACCATTAAAATATCACACTTTTCCTTGTATTCATTCATATTATTTACAATCTATACAATCGCCAGTCCAAAAAACTAGACTTCATTTATATCAAACAACATTTCAACCCATAAGGATAGAAGAATGTAACGTATTATTTTCCCATTTCCTCATAGAGGAATAATAGCTATCAAATACGATCCATCCTCAGCTAATCAAAAGAAGTATCAAAAAACAACCATGTCTTCGTTTATTCTCAAGTTCCATCTGTAAAATTACTTGCACGGGTCAGTTCGTTGAACTAAGCATATCAAGCACTTTTCATTAAAATGAGTGCTTTTAATTAACTGTCTCAATAAAATAACCCTACTTTTATGAAACGTTAAAATGAACATCATCCAAGAATTAAGTACCAATAAGGATGAACAGCATAACAACCCAATCATCTAATTACCCTCCCAATCAGAAAATAAAGGATTACTGCCCTTTTTCCCAAATAATTACTACAAGAAGTAATTTCCTTCAAATAGTTCCAGAATTAACATCTGTGAGAACTAAAACACATATGTGCATACTGTTGTTCCAATGTAAATGTTGTAATTTCCATTCCCTTACAATAGTTGTAATTTCAAAAGATAGAATTTAACTAAAAATTTAAACTGAACTACTTTCCTTTCCTTTCATGCAACTCATCTGATTTCAAACAATCAAACCCTAAAGAGAAAAGTAAACAACAATCAAATGCAGATGCTTAAACCAAAGCAGTACAAAATTTATTCCATAACAATTATAGATTTCCAACTATACGAGATAAGAAATGAACATTAATTCAAATTATCCATCCAACACTCTCTTTCCTTTCATCATAACTGTACTGAGAATTTAATCAGGACGTGATATCAATCAATGATAACAGTCCAAAGAGAAATAAATAAAATTAGTAATCGAATAAAAGGAATATGGGTCATATTACCTCTTCTCACTGTCTAAACAAATATCCACTATTTAGAAAAGACATAATCCAATAATATGATTCATTCTAAATAGTATATTTCAATCAATGGACTTTCTTGTCCAGATATAAACAAGCAAGAATATACAGCTAGTCTATAAGCAACGTTTCATCAAAACAAGCATTTCAGCTAGATCTGAACAATTAAGAATGTACAGCTAGCTATGAAATTATGATTCATATCATAATAGTAAAAGAATCATTTTTCAAACTTTTAAAAGTAAGAATTCCACTTCAGATCAGTTTTAATGAAACAGAAAAGAGTTTAGACTGCGAATTGGATATATTTATATATATATAACATGCATATTTGCTAAAAACAGTCATACCCAACTTAGTCTAAAATGGGTAAAAGTACAACAAACATATTACCATCATTTCGCTGTAATGAGTAAGAAACCCCCCCCCCCCTCTTTTTTTTACAAGAACAAGAATCCTTTCAAGTTTAGTTCCAGCCGATTACATTAAAGGAGTTCAAAAAAGCATCTCTGTTACTCATATATATATATATATACTTTCCAAAAGATTCAAGAAAGATATCAATACATTTTACTCACTCCTCACATATTCTAGTTCAATTCATAACATCTTATTTTCTCCAAAAAAGGAAACCAGTCACGGCCTTCATTTCATAAAAATATTAAAATGTTTTAACCAGCAAGGGTAAGACGATGAAATGAATCCCCTGTCCTAGGTAAAATCGTATTCAATGTAATGAAAAACAAGTAGGAGAAATTAATTCACACAACAGTTCATCAACATTATCCTGAATTTTTTTTCCCAATCATTTCCACGTACTGAACTCATAAAACAATACTCGCATGAATAATACATTCATTGACTCAAACCCATATAGGGTAATAGAATTGAATGCTAAACACAATCAAAACAAACTCATACAGTAAGCACACCTCCTTTGTTTCACTTAGTTGCAAAGAAACACCATAGCCGTGTTCATTTTCATAATGACAGTTCAACCCAAGGTAATACAGAATCATCTCATCCTTCCGTTTTTACAAGAATGCACAAAACTCATAAAATAACACACAGATAGCTACTATATTCAACAACTCAACCCATATTGAGTAAGGAAACGATTACCCAATATTGTCAAACAACTCACACATCAAGAATGGATTTACTTCATTTACCCATTTTGCAAAAGAAATTACCCCAAGTCATGTTCAGCAAAGGCAAAACGACTCAACCCAGAAATCACTTCATTCAAATCAACAACATCATTTAACTAAAACACCCCTCATAAGAGCAGGGTTGTTTTAATGAGATGTTTAAAAAAAAGAAAATGGTTTAAGGAGAAGGGCTTAACATGCCTGTATTTTTTTTTGTGGTTCGAAGTAAACCGCGTCCACTGGAGCTATTTCTCTCCAGGGCGTCCACAACAGGGCTTACCCAACAGTCCACTAACTCCCACAGGCTCAAAAATAACCTTGGCTTCTCCAAAGAATAGAAACAATAACCAAAAATACAACACATTCGAAAAAACCATGGAAGAAATACAGAGCAACTAAAACCCGAATGAACACAATAACAAACAATTTTTCCTCTATCCTCCTTCCAAGGTGAGCTGGTTGCTAAGACCAATGTTATTGAATGCATTGAATTCATTGCTTTTTCCTCATTCCTCACGCCACCACTGAATCAGGTTGGTGAGTTTCCTTTTCAAATTTTGCATGTAATTCCTTTTTAGCCACTTAGCTAGTTGGATGCCTCCAACTTTTTCTTGTTCCCACCAAACTTGGTGCTGAAACTTGTAAGGACTGAATTTACTGCCTTCATAAATCCCTAACCTTCCCTTCTTATCCATTTCTTCATTTGGGTCCATAGGTCCCCTTCCATAGGTTAGTAATAGTTTAGGATTTAATAGTCCATAGCTAGGTTATTCACCTAGTTCATAAGTTATTAGAATTTGTAACTATTTTCATTCTTATGAAATTTAAAATCCATATAGGGTAGTAGTTAGGGTATAGGATAAAACTTAGTTGTAGGTTAGGGTTTAATCCCATAGTATTTATTTAATAGTTTCCAATCAAGTATTTCTGACTGGAATTTGTATTCAATACAATGTAGGACATTTCGTCCTATGTTCCACATACCTATGTCACTCGCATCCAGGCCCTTATTGTCTTACGTTGTCTAGCATTACAACTTTGCATGTGGTTCAGGAATCGAACCTTTTCCTTTGGCATCTAGGTACCAGATATTTATACCTGAAATCAGGTGCTGTAACATTTATAACGACCTTCAATCTGGTTTCAGACTTCATTCTGGTTTAGAAGTAAATCGACAAAGTGATCACAAGAAGGCCACGACATACCTTGGGTCAATGGAATTGATTCAAGGTGTGCTGTCAATTAGTGAAAAGAGTACATCAAACATACGACAAGTCTGTTGTCTCATTTAGCAAAACACAAGCAATAATAACCTCTGTCCCAAGTAAACAAATTACAGCAAACAAGAGTCCATATTAGTAACACATTCCTTTTAAGATTAAAATATATATATCTTAGCATATTTATCTTCATTTCTGTAGTTACAACATCATGAAAAGTGATTACCATAATAGCTTACAAAAATCAAGGCGTTACAGCTTCCCTATCTATCTTGTTACGAACTCCTTATATTCAAAGTCCACAAGTTGTCTGGTTTTGAGCTCAAGTTCATGAAATTTGAATGAGTGAGCTCTTCTTCCATCTACTTTGGAGCTTGAACAACATTTTTCTAAGTTTTCAATAATTTGGCTTAGTTTCCTGGCCCTAAGACTTATTCTTCATTGATGTAATGTTTACGAGATCGATGCAAGTTGGCTCACCGCATTCAACCTGTACCGGTTTGAATGGTCTATGTACCCTCCTTCAACTCAATCATGAGTTTGGTTCTTCGTGAAATTAATCTCTCCCTTTCCACTTGGCTCAGCTTACCACCTTACTCGTCAACATCATTTGAGCTTGGTATTTCAACACAACAGTGAACCATTTTAATATGAAAGAAGATCAAGTTTCAAGCTCTACCCTTATCCACTCACTTTGAGCTTGTGGATTTTGATATTTTCATCAAACTATATGTTACTGAAACCCTAGATTATGTGGTTTTTAGCTCCTCGATAATGCACAAACTACCGAGATCGATTCTTCATGCATAATTCGTATAACAACTCAACCCGAATTCATGTATGTCCTAGTTCTAACATCAAGATATCACAAACAAACTCTCCTTACACTGTGATCTAAGAGTCATGTTTCTACCGATTCATTGGCCTTGCTCAGAATTATCTTCAATAGCACGAGCTCACTAAACAACCCGGAACCTGCCCTTGTTGAGTTCGAATTTAATGCATTGAGATGATTATTATCTCGAAACCTTCATGTTAAACTAGCTCACCCGAGCTAAAAAAAACACCAAGACTTTAGACAAATAGCTCTTATCATATAAACCTAGTTTTCTGAGCAGTTTACTGAGCTACCCGGTGAGTTGATTTAGATCGGTGCTACTTATAATCTCCAAACTAGTTTTCACCTTGATTTTAATCGTCTTGGGCTCTTTCTTGAAATCGAGAGTGTCACGGAAACCTAATAAAATATCCTAAAGGTAAATTATTGATTTGGTCAATTTATCCACATTGACTAGAAGTGGGCCCCTAGGACCATTAATAGGACCCCATTGTCTAATTTTTCCATGTGTGCAAAATTGGATAACATTCACCTAGGTACTTTATTTACCTTTATTGTATTTATCATCACCCACTTATGTGTGTGGATATTTATTTTTATTTATTTAGATATTAGGTGGATATTTTCTAGTTCTTAGGTATAGTTCTCTCCTTGATCTATGGTATTGACTACGTCGTTGATGTCTAGTTCTCTCCTAAATCTATGAACTTGACTAGTTCTTTGATGACTAGTTCTTTCCATGATTTATGGCTTGATCTACGACCTTGATTTTTTCTTAGATTGTTAATCCTTGCCTAAATAAGTAAGGCCCATTCTCATTGTATTTCATTGAGTTCCATAATAATATATGATATACTGCTAATTTGTTTGCAAAGGTTTATGTAAAGTTATTCTGGATAATTTCTTTCATCTTATTGATCGTGGCATTTGATTAGCATCTTTGTTCTTAGCTTGGTACGATCTAGTTATCATTTCTTTTATGTCCAATATTAACACAAAATTTATTTTATAACTCATAAAAAATGGAAAAATCCAAGGATAAAGCCTTGTCTAATCAAGTATCTAGCTTATTTAGAGCCAAGGAAGGAGTCATAACAAGTCGTGCTCACTTCGGAGCAAGAGGAAAAGCTTCAAAGTCTCGAGGAGCAGCTACAATACCTCTCACCTCCAAATATAGAGAAACTAATAGAGGTATTTCTTTTGTTTCCATTTAATACCTTGGTGTATTGGGTGGAAAATTGGCTCCAATTTAGTATTTCACTATCACTATAGACTGTGTCCATTGTAAAATTAGTCACATGGTCTCAAATTGTGAGGAAGGGAAGTTATTTCTCACAAGATGTTACGTTTTTTTTAGCTTCTCCTTACCTCTAGTTGGAGTAGGGTAGGATAGGTTTGTTTTTAGTAGAAGAAGTGTTTCTGCACACTCTGCATGTTTCCACTTAGAGCATGTATGATCTTCACTTTTGTATACAATTTTTTTGGTGTTTTGGTTCTCTCGAATATTTCATTAGAGGAAGTGTTCATGAGGAAATCAGGTATTCAATAAATTCCATGTGCATCCATTAAATCATCATTTGACTCAAAACTTTGCATGTTTCATAATCGCCAAGAAATCAGTTCAATTTTCTCCAGACTTGGCAAAAAATTAGATTTTAGGATAGTTTTCAACGAGTAATCTTCATCCCATTAGATTAGTTTGCAAAGAAAAGAGTGATATTTCATGTTCAAAAATTTTCCACTCACATAAAACCTTGTTTAGAATATTTTTATGATGTGATTGATTAATTCAAGCAAGCTTCAGATCATCTCCGGATTCAGCAGTGCTTCAAGTGGCTTAGGGGTCGAGTTTCAAAGTTGGGATCAAATTTTATGTTTAGCAGGTTGAATCCATGCCGAATGGAAGGCCATTAATCAATTCATCTAGTAGGCAAATGTCCCCGTGAGTCGCCAAATTTTTATCCATTTCTACCCCTTGGAAAAATGGACAAGTTGGGAAAATTGGACTTGGACAAGTTGAGATAGCTTCAATGGAGAATCTGAAGAAAATAGGTAATTTTCATATTTTTTGGGGCACTTGGAACCATTTGAAGGGATTTCCCTTTGCTTCGATTTAGTACCTAGCCAATTTGAGCAAAAAATGGTAAAGTAGGAAGTTGGCGAGTCTATATAACTGCTTTACTTCTTGAAATTAATCAAGTAAAGCAAGTCCAAAATCCTGCAGCAAAGGGAAGAAAGTAAGGGAGCAATGCGAAGAAATGAAGTTTCTTTACTTCATAAAGTAGTGAAGCAAATAAATTCCCAAAACTTGAAGTAAAGGTTCCTGAGAATCATGCAAATAAGGTAGGCAGTGAGGGGAGTTAAGCAGGGTCGCAAACCCACGAGAAAGGGCAAAAACAAAGAGCAACTCGGAGTTTAGACGTGTCATTGCTGCGAGTAATGTCCACTCGCAGGTCCAAGAAAAGCACATTAAAAATCCATAAAGTTGGATGGTATCTTGGGGATATGATGTTTCCCTACTGCAAAGTAAAGGCTATCTCAAAGCATGAGTTGAGAAACCCCAAAACCGCACAAAGTACATGGCGAAGAAGTGATGCGGGGATGCCATACGAAGCGAATGAGAAGCAAGTAGGGGTCAAAATTCCGAGTTGATAAGGGTCATAAACCCACATAGCAGAAAGCATAATAGTAATACATGGTTTTGGTTTGATTGAGTTGTGAAGTAGTAGAGGCTCAGTTCTTCGAGAAAAGTAGTTGCCAAACTCTGAAAACCCGCAGTGAAGTCGAGCACCCCTCAAAATCTGCAAAGAGGCAAATATGAAAAGGGTGATGCAGGAAAAATGGCTCAAATGAGATTAAGTAAAGAAAGCTTAGTTTCTTGAGAAAATAAAAGGCATCCCAAAATCCCACAAAACAAGGAGGGTGACGAGTAACTCAGAGAAGTGATTCATGCTAGCATGAAGTAATATCACCTCGGATTCCCACAAAAATAAGGAGGAGGGTAAATAGCCATAAATTTTGACCCAAAGATCCATTTTTCACAAAATTAAACTTTTTGGAAAGATCTCGACATCCTCTTCACCATAGAATAATGAAAATAAAGTTTATATGGGGTAAGTTGGTGAAAATGGATAAAAAAAAATTCAGCATGAAATGAACAATTTCAAGCACCCAACTATCAAATTTAATGCAGCATGTGCATTTCTTCTCTAGCAAGCTAAACGAAAATGGAGGAATGGGTTTGTAGGGATTTCCATGATGTTTTATAGTCATTTAATGACACTTGTTGGTTGTTGGAGCCCCAAATTCGAGTTCCCTTCCTCTCTTTATGTTCTAAACTTCTATATATGGAAAAAGAGAGCTCATTTTTAGTTGTTGGACATTTTGAAATGTTACTCTCTTCTTCTCAGTTGCTAGGTAGATGTTAGATTTTCAAGCCTCATTTTTGGGAACTGTAATGATCAATCTTTCCTCCCTTTCTTAATGTAATGTACTGTGTAACTTCTAAAGCAATAAAATTTAAGATTGGTGGTTATTTCACTACCCTAACTTTTTTTATTGCATTCTCTTGCCTCTCTATCACATTTGCAAGTATGGTTGTGCATATTTTATTCTCATTGAAAAATCCAATAATGTTGTGATTATGAAATTGGTGTATTGATTTTTTTGTGGTCTATGGTGCTTTGGAATGTGTAGGATAGGATTAGTTAGCTGAATTTTCCCTTCTATGAGTAGTTTAGCATTAGATTTAGGTAGAGGAAGCTAACCTTCTTCGGAGGTCTATCTCAAGTAGCGAGTCCCACAACTTGAGAGATGGTCCCATGTTATAAAAAAATAGGGATCTATAAAGCAATATCCTAGGGTGCTACTTTTTTGTGATAACAATTTTGGAACGCCCTGTGAGATAGGTTTGAAGCACCTTACCACTTCACTTCATCAAATTTGATGTGCTCTTAGTGAATATTTCATCCTTTGGATGAATTTTCAAGCATATCTAGTGACTCCACTGACTCAAGCAGCCCATTATCTCAATTGTAGACCTTTCCCTTTATTATTCCATTCAATTTAATCTTTCCATTTAAGTCATGGCTCTCCAAGGATATTTTCCATTCCCTCAATTCACTTCCAATCCTCTCCATTTGTAGTAGTTGGATGTTATCCCCTAAACAACCTTGAAAAATATTCCCCTTTTTTAATGGAAATGGAGATCAATCCCCTATTGATCACATTCAAGATATTGCAAGCCATTGTGTCATTCATGATGTCATAGAAGAGAATGTTTTCCTTATACTTCTAGTTTCATCTTTTAAAGGAAAGGCAAGATATTAGTACAACATTTTGGCTCCAAAATACATTTCCACATGGAATCAACTGGGAGAAAAACTACACAACTAGTTCAAGGAGGATGCAGATTTCATTTTCCTCATGGAACATCTCAACAAAATACAACAGACTCCAATAGATTTTATTCCTAATTTCAACATCAGATTCACAAGGACATGGCATAGAATCCCTCAAGAATTCAAACCCTCACAAGGTATGGCATTCTTGTATTATTTGATATCCTTTGATGTTGATTTAGTTGTATTAATTCAATATTTAGGGGGGGGGTAACATTCTTCCTCAATATTTTTCCATTGCATCACAAGCCAAGAAGCTTCTCATTTAGGCTCTAAAAATAAAATCCATCCCTATTGCTGCAATTTTTCCCTCACCACCTCAATTTTTTCCTTACCCTTATGTAAATAATGAAAAATCCATCATTACTTGTCAAAATCAAGAAGCTCCTTTGATTATTTATCCTTTATTTGATGTTTCACAAGTTTGTTATGCCTAGAGCATTCCCCAAACTTTACAAAATTTCCTCCCATCTCCACTCAGGGCACTACCCAACTTCACCAAACCTTGCACTAATGTTTCCAGAAGTTGTGATATCTCAAATGATGTCCCTAGCTTCTACTCAACCCTTACTATAAAAATTTATCCTATAATGTTGGTGGAAATGGATGTTTGTTATGCTTTTAGAGAGAAGGAGCAGCCCATGTAGCACTCCAAACAACAATACTTCATGAAAAACCATGTAGTTGTTTTGGAAAGTGCAGATCAGCAGAGTAGGGAGCATATTTTAGAGGGTCATTTAACTTCTCCAAGTGATCAAATCAGGTCTTTTGGGCATCAAACACCTTTTTCCAAGCATGCAAAAAGTCAGCAACCCCTTGTTTATGCCTCTTCTCCAACTAATCCCACCAAAGAAGATAATTCTATTTGAAGATTGGTATGATTCAAATTGGGAGGATGAGAGGATCCAAATTATGCATAAAGAGGAATTGAATATCAAAACAAAGTAGGAAGATGTGAAGGATAGTCTGAAAGTAAATGGAGGGGAAGAGAGTGTTTTTCAACACTAGTGCTACCCAGGATCTCGAGGAAGAATGTTTGCAAAGTGAGAAAGATGTTTCCAAGGAATGTAATTATCCTCATTTCTCTACATGTCTAGAGCTTGCTGCACTTTTGATGGAGGAGAGAATGAGGAGACCCACAGTGAACCAAATGCGAAATCAAAAGTCGTCTGATGTGGCAGTATAACTTGTGGAGACCATAACTTTTGATCTGACCGTTGGATCGTCTTGGAATTTTACAAGGTGGTAGATATACATTAGTACTATGTTGAGGAAAACACTTAGTTCTTGAAAGGTTGTGGCCATGTTGACACATTTTTCAAGGGTGTATTCCTTCATCTAGTGGCCTAAAATTGGCTTCAAACATTTTTTTCACTTTTGAGTGGGTCTTAGAGTTTTAATAACTTTTGTTGTGCTTGTTAGAATAAGTCAAAATTTGACATGAACCTTAATTTATGAAGACATAATTTGCATGCAAATTTTGGGGCCCATCCAAGTTGTTTTGCTAATAGGTAATTTTTGGCATTTTAGGGTTTTTAGCATTTTAGGGTTTTTGCATTTTAGGGTTTTTTTAGAGTAGACGTGAACTAAAAGGAAGATTGTAATGATGTAAAAGATTAGTGTGGATTCCAGAATGAGAAGAAACCTATTTTGAAACTTTTGGTTTTATTTGCAAAACTATTTGTGTTTGTTTTGGAGGTATTTCAATCTCTTCCAGCTGGATCCACATCACCATCAACATGGAAACAAAGTTGTTTGTAGAAGAATCAAAATAAGGATAAAATTAGCCTAGAAACATTCACCTCCAAGAATGAAGTCTACAGAAACATCCCAACTGTGGGATTGAGATTCATAGCAATGGGAAAACCCCAAGGATCGGACCTTTCCCAATCAAGTATCTAGATTTTTTAGTGCTAAATAAGGAGTCACAAACAGTCATGCTCACTTCGGATCATGAGGAAGAGATTCAAATTCTTGAGGATCAGCTGCAATACCTCTCACATCCAAATACAGAGCAAGTAAAAGAGGTATTTATTTTGTTTCCAGTTAATAACTTGGTGAATTGGATGGAAAATTGGCTCCAAATTGGTTTTTCACTCTCACTACAAACCATGTCCATTGCAAAATCAGTGACATGGTCTCAAATTATGAGGAAGGAAATATATTTCTCACAACCTATTGTAGGTTTTTTTAGCTTCTCCTTACCTCTAGTTAGTGTAGGGTAGGATAGGTTTTTTCAGAAGAAGAATTGCTTTTGCACACTTTGCATGTTTCCACTTGGAGCATGTATAATCTTCACTTTTGTGTACATTTTTTGTGGTGTTTTGGTTCTCTCACACATTCCATTAAATCATCATTTGATTCAAAACTTTGCATGTTTCATACTGACCAAGAAATCAATTCAGTGTTCTTCAAACTTGGCAAGCAATTAGATTTTGGGATAGTTTTCAGTGATTACTCTTCATCCCATCATATTAGTTTATAAAGGAAAGAGTGAAATTTCATGTTCAACAGTTTTCCACTCACATAAAACCTTGTTTAGAATATTTTTATGATGTGATTTGTTAATTCAAGCAAGCTTGAGATCAGCTTTGGGTTCAGTAGTGTTTCAAGCAACTTGGAGATCACATTTTTTAAAGTTTAGATCAGATTTAATATTTACCAGGCTAACTCCATGCTCAATGGATTATTCAAGGCCAATGATCAACTCATCTAGCAGGTAGATGTCCCTGTGAGTCACCAAATTGTTATCCATTTTTACCCCCTGGCAAAAATGGACAAGTTGGGAAAATTGGACTTGGGCAAGTTGACAAAGCTTCAATGGAGAATCTGAAGAAAACAGGTAAATTTCATGTTTTTTGGGAACTTGAACAATTTTTAGTGTCTTTCAGTTCTTGTAGAGGATTCATGATCAAGTATTTATCCCAAATTCGAGTAAAAATGGTAAAATTGATAAACAATACAAAAAGGGGCTCAAAACAGTGTAATGTAGAAAAGTAAGACTTTGGAGACTTGTGGGGTACTTGTTCCTTCAAATTGTGTGTTCCCTAACTGGCTAAAATGTATTATTTGCTAAGGGAAGTAAACGGGTCCTTTGTATTGTGGGTAAGTCAGATTTTGAAGTCCCAGAAAAAATAGTGCCAACGGAGTCATGGTTCTCCACATTAGCTTGGGAGCCACAAATCAAAGGAGGCTAAAGAGATACTGTATTGCAGGTTCAAGGTGGATTTCAATCCTGCGAGCGTCAAATGGAATGGGTGTAGATGGAACAAATTTTTCCTATTAGGAATTACCAGTAAGAGTGAAGAGACAAATTTAATATGTAAAATTAACTACAGAATAAAGGAAATATGAAAAATTACACAGAAAACTGAAATTACACAAACAAAATATAGCAACACGGATTTAACTTGGTTCACCATTTCCTAGGCTACATCCACCAATAATAGTATTCCTTTTTATTATCAATCCAGTAGAAAATAAAATACAATAAACATGACGCAACATGTAAACACAATGCATAAATCTATAGTTTTATTTCTGTAGCAAAACTACCCTCTCTCTTCTCTTTCCTGTTGCTTCTTTCTTCTTCTCATGCCACTTTAATCTCACATTTTTCTACTCTACAATACGTTGCTCTAATTTTTCTTTCCTCTCTCTCACTCTCACTCATTTCCAACATAAACATTGGCGTGTATATATACATTCCCACACCATTTTCTCTTCTAACTGAATGTAACCATTTATTTTCCAAACAAGATGAACTAAACAAATGGTTATGCAGTGATTACACTAATATTATACCAATGTATGCTTAGAGAATATGCAACAAAATAATTAATACATTAAAAATAATAAATAAAACATTTCGTTCGAATGGTCTCCACAACCAACAATATCCCACTTGGAGACTGATCAACACCAAATAAACTCCCACTGGATTCAACACCCTCAGACATTGTTGTTCTATTTTAATATTTTAATCATGAAGGCTAATAAAATCTAGAGAGGAAATCAGGTTCTCCCAAGTCACCACATTTGTAAATATATCCGTTGGATTTTCATCTTGTTGGCTTGCAAATGTGCAACAAGGAAATTGACAATTTCTGAGCATGACAACTATACCACTGTACTAAAATTTCACGTTTTATCATGTTGAGGCACCTCAGTTCTACCTAATTAGTCCAGTAACCTCCTTATTGGTGTTAGTTCATTCCCCTAGGTGATTTAGGAAATTCCATTCATTCCCCCTATGTGTTTTTAGGATTTCATTAAAAGTTGCAAGCTTTATGTGGTTGTGGAAAGGGTTATCATTGGCCTTCCTAGGACTAGAGAAACCCCATGGAATGGAGAAAAAAATCCATAATGTATGTGGAGATATTTCAAAGGCCTTAGGATATCATGTAAGCAATTCATGAAGATTCTGGAATGACTTGGAGAAGTTGGAGCATTTTCACCAAAATTAGGGTTCACAAGCCTAGGCAGTGCATAGACCAAAACAACTGGTGAACTTCTGAAGGTGATTTTGGGAACTCCAGATGGAGTTAGGAGAAAAAAAAGATCATCAGAAATTTAATTCCAAGCCCTAAAATATGGTGAATTTTTTTTTTCACAACACTTTGGCACATTAGGTCTGCAAGCAGTTTTGCTCATGCATACGTGGAGTATTAAATCAAAAATTCAATTGTCAAGAATCAAATGGAGGAATAAAGATATGAGACCCCACCATTAGATTTAAAAGGTCATTTCTAGTCAGGATCAAATAAAATTTCATTAAAAAAATCCATCGGGAACTAAATTTATCATCATTTCAAGTTATCTTCTTAGAGTGAGTTCAAGAGTTAGTCAAATTTTAGGAGGACACGTGTCAGCTCTAGGAGATTGGCAGTATTTTGTGTCCCTCACGTCCCACAAGGTCAAGGAAATCAACCATTTAAAAATGCACCTAGCACCCATATAACCTCTGGATCCTCATGCGACCTCTAGGATCGCCAATTCAGCCCCCAGGTGCTTGCGGGAGCTCAAAGCCTCAACTATCCAATCCCTGCCATGTGTCATCACCAGGAGCACCGTGGAATTTTATGTCCCTCATGTTCCTCATATTTTAGGGACATAAAACATGGAAAAATGTGCTCATCCCCTAAGGGAGACTTCTGGTCACCCATATGACCAGCTTCTAGCCCCTGTCGTCAGATCTCCACCATGTGTCACCACCTTTCTCTCCATGGAATTTGATGTCCCTCACATCCATCACAAGTCAGGGACATCAAAAATTTAAAAATTCACCCATCTCCCTTCTTAGCTTTATTTCAAAATTTTAAATACCCACCTGCTTCCCACTTCTAACTTCTAACATTCCTGTGCATAGCCATATCTGCACACTCCCTCTGCAACCTCCTACCATCACTCTTCCATTACCAAATCTCAAACCAACTCCATAAAATCATTAAAATCCATTTCCCATGGAAATATTCAGGTATCAAAAAGATATTTTATCAAGCTAAGAAGAAGAAACGAAGAACAGAGAAGAAGAAAAGTAGAAAATCCCCATTTTCGTGATATCAAAAATTGGAGAAATCTTACAAATGGATGCACGGATTGATGAACCATTTTTTTTTCCTTCCTCTATCCAAAACCATCAAAAACATACCTTCAAACCCTCTTCTCATGCCATAAAATTTTCACAGTAAAGAAATCCTCTTTCCGACCCAACGAAGGAAAAAGTTTGATTTCCCGTCAAACCAGTTGTTGAATCGAAACAATATTTCACCTTAATCACAAGAAAAAAAACCCATATAATTTTTATTTTTTTTCACAAATAGAGGAGAAAACCAAACCTGCAATTTTTTAAAAATTTCAATGGCTTCCAAGTCCTGAAGCACTGTCAGGTTGAAAAAATAAAAGTTTAAAATCTCCTAAACTATTGAGTGGGTAGGTCTAAAATTTTAGATGGGTGATATTGAGAAAAAATTCATTCCATGTCAATCTGACCTCTAAAATACCACTTTATAAAAATAGTAGGTATTTAGCATAGGGGATTACTATTTTGGGAAATTCATCAACAGAAGAACTTGCGAAGGAGAAAGAGGCATTGAAGATACACTACATATGAGAATTCTTTAGAATGAGCATTTTGGCACTTACCAAAAATAGTAAGTGGTCTCATGAGCACCTAACAAACATAGAAATTTGATCCAGAAGGAGAGAGGAATGCAAGGAGAAGAGGAAGTCAGAGTCACAACGTTCAGTT
Organism: Taxus chinensis; assembly: GCA_019776745.2. Classification (NCBI taxonomy): domain Eukaryota; kingdom Viridiplantae; phylum Streptophyta; class Pinopsida; order Cupressales; family Taxaceae; genus Taxus; species Taxus chinensis. The sequence goes on from CM034152.1 coordinate 769,262,491, forward strand.
GAGGTTTGAGGGAGTTACTTTTTCATACTTACTAAAATAGTAAGTTGTTCTTTCTAAAGAAAACATGAAGCAGAAGTGGATGGGACAGAAGCTGGCACAACCCTTCACCTATGAGTAGGATATAGAATAAATTGATTTCTTGTACATATACCTAAATGACCTTATAACTCGCATGACAGCCAAGGACAGAAAGAAGATTGAAGATTAGATATTCACAAGTGGCTTGTTCACTGCCACGGGACACCCAATGTCTATGCAAAGTCTTGAGTTGGTCCTAGCTTACTCTCACCACTATGAGCCTCAAAAATGAACCATCCAAGTTTATAATCGTACATCGATGGTGGTAATTAACCCTAGAACCATTTCACTTTCTCTGCAGATGCCGACATCACCCAGCATGGTTTTCATCTCAAAGGATAGGGCCTTGCATGATTGGGGAATGATGGATGCATATGTACAAGGGGTAGTACTTGGTTCATGGTTAAAAATAGGAAGAAAGCCCTCAAGGATGCCTAAGAACCTTCCAAGGTGTGAGTTTTGATAAGGATACTCATATGCCATCACTTTCCTCAGCAGAGTTATGGGTGAAGTGAACATAAGAGACTTTCAAGACTGGATGGGACTTTTCATCTTGACGGTGACAGAAGGAAAGTAGAGGACTGACTGAGGGTAGATCATTAGCATAAATCTCAATTTGTAACCACTCCAGGTACCCATGAGGAATAATTTCCACATGACTTCTTACTTGGTTTATCTCCTTGCTAGCTCAAGATCATTCAAAGGATTGGATCTCATACAAAAAATTGTTTCCAAGGTGCCTGCGTTTGAGAAACTTCCACAGTTGGTGATGGAGGAAATCCATATGAATTTATGTTGCGTGAATGATGCATTCACAATTTATGTGGTCCAAATATTAGAATGGATCTAGAGGTTATGATGTCATCACAAGTGATGTCTGCGATCAAGAAATATGGCTCTTATTTCATACAATTCTCGACCTTCTCCTACCTGCGAGTTATTGGCTTCAACCAAGCTCCGCTAAGGCTGCCTAAGTACCTTAGTGACCAAATTATATTGTTCAAGCTCTAAAAATAGATCATTCAAGAGAATAATAGGCTTAGAAGCAGGAGGAAGAATTTGATTCCATTTCCTATCTCTCTATGGGTATTCATGTGCAAGAGCTCAAATGACACATCTCATCTGGAGGCAACTTTCACTCATTTGAATTTGTATTCCTACATTTTCTGGCCTAATTTCAACATCCAAGAAGATCTTAACTCTTTCTATGTCCTAGAATTACAACACGAGCCACAAGTCGAGGACTCCTGGTCCAATTGTGCTAATGAATTTAAAGTGTGTGAAAAGGACCATATGAGGATGACAATCAGTGAGATGAAGAAATTTGAGTTCTTTTGGTATGAAGATATTTTGCATGATGATGGGATGGAGATGTATGATCCTAAGTATGTGGAAATCAAGATTCCCCCTTTGTCTCCAATAACTGGTGTGTTCGTGAATCGGGGTATATAAAGGAACAGAATGAGAAAGTGGTAAAAAGAATGAGAAATTGGTTTCAAAATAAGAGAACCATGATCATCCAGTCATGAGGAATTCCCCCCAATTAGAAGAAATATTCCCATTAGTCATCCTTAAAATTTGTAGAGGTGACTTCCAGTTCTAAACACTCTGGAGCAAGTTCATAAAGGAAGGCCACATAATTGGAAGCTTCTCCTCACAAGAATATGCCAAAGAAATCCAAGGTGGAAGAAGACTCATTTACGTCACTGTGAGAGGAAGACTTGTTTGCAGAAATGAAGGAAGAAAATCCAGGGGCCAAGACACAAGTGTATGAAGAACACATGGTCCAAGACCCATTCCTCATTTTAGTACATTAGAACAAGAAATTTATTTTTTGGATTATTGTTTCCTAGTTCCAAATACATAATTTAGAACACACGGATCATGACAATCATTCAAATAACAGATAACCATATGCTGCTGTAATGACTCGGTGTACCACCGATCTATTCATTCCATGACTCAGTGTGCTACCGATCTATTCATGTGTATCATAGAGTTGGTGTTTTCATCTGAACACTTCACTCTTGTGGTTCTCTTCCCTAATCTAGGATTTCAGAATGCTCTGTCCAAGGAACCTATCTGAATAATTGTTACCATTATTCATCGGCATCACGTCCCTTAGACTAGGTGACATAGGACAACGCAATCAGCCTGCTTGCGATACTTTGGCCAAAGATTTGTAACATACTATTCATGTCTTATATTCCTTGACGGCATACTCGTCAATCTAGAATACGTCCTTCACCCCACTCCGATGTTATATAGATCGTCTTATACTGACTTCTGTCAGTCCCCTTGTCCCAAGTTTTCACTCTGGAATGGGTTAATATCATACACATGTTATAAGGATGCCCTTGGAGACTAGGGTAAGCTGACATACAGGATCAACCACTGTTAACCCCGTGTGTCAAGGTACCCTGAGTCCCAAAGGGCTGCCTCATAACCTATCTATGGTCCTAACCAGTCCCAAAGGAAAATCTAGATCAAGTTTCAGGTGTAAATCTTAACGATCAATGCAAAAGGGTGTTGCCATACGTCACCTGCATTGTTGTATCCTCGAGAAGATCCTAATCTTCTCGAAGGTACAACCCTGCAGTTGACATGTGTCAACATCCTACAATACTGCCTCGATAAGATTTACATAACTTCAAGAAGTTACTTAAGTTGAGTTCAATTAGAATTACAGGACCTCCTAACTGGGTAGCCTTTTCCCAACCCAGGGTTCCACACCTTTGAGTTGCCTTACGTAATTAAGTTCAATTTCACAGAGAGAAGTTTAATAAGATTTGAGACCTCGTCAAGGTGTCCATCGGTTCCTAATAATCCTTGATTCCTCATAAAAGGACAACAGCCCTATGTTCTCTCATAAGGAAGCTAACTAAACCTGTAAGGGTTTATATCAACTCCGAAGACTGAAATATATCAGACTTATTACTATTAAGACATGGTGATTTAAAACCATCAATTACATTGCCTTGACTTAGATCATTTTTAGGGAGTAATAGAATACTCTTCCTATTTTAGCTACATATCAGGGCATAGTTTAACCTCAACTTCCCTAAAAATGCAGTGGTCTAATTTCTAATTTAGCCTTATTCATAATATATAAGAATTACTAGCCAAACATGAAGTATTCAGTCACATAATTTTTACAAGGCTTACTTAGGGAATCCATCTAGACCCCATGGCTTTTAATAATAAGAATGTACTCTCATTCAGTCAGACATGAGAAGATCAATTCAACAAATAAAAATGCAGCCACGTAAGTAACAATTCCTCATTTCATTTATTTCCAAGCCATACAATTACAACTTATGCACTTCGGCATATTTTAATACAATAATCATCAGCAAAAGAGTAACTTTCTTCCTATAGTACAATTAGAGAGATCATGTTGGAATTCATCATAAAAATCAGATTAAACAATCTGTGCATCATATCAGATCTGCGTGCCTTTACCACTTACGATGACCATCTGCAAAAATTGCTAGCACGGGTCAGTTCAGTGAACTGAGCATGATAAGCACTAATTCTTAAAACAATTGCATTCCACCAAATGTTTCCATTAAACAACCTGTTTAAATGAAATCATTACATCAAATCCATAAACATGAATCACGCCAATTATCTTTCTACCATTCTAATATGACTTTATAACATAACTCATATTATAGCCACCATTTCAACTCAAATCTTTTCAGATGGTTCATCTTATATTAGAGAATAAGAAGAAACAAAATGAATCATAAATATCTAGCCATCCAAAAACCAAGAGCAGTATCAATCCTAATGTAATTACTCTATTCAAGGAATGAAATCTTATCAAGGCATGTAACCAACAGATTTGCATATAAACAATTCAAGCAAAAACAGATTACTGCCTCAAGAAAGTTCAACTAACGGATATCCTCTAAACTTTTTGTATCAATTCATAAGCATTGATAAGTATTCAAACTTTTACTACCATACTACTTTTATACTAGAAGATAATAACTGAATTTCTCGATCAGGGTAATAATATCGCTAAAGAGAAGGAAAGGAGACTTCTGTTAAGATTCAGCACTTGCCACTCTTTCCTCCTAAATTTAACAGTCTATTCATCTTAAACCCATACTGTAGAGTTCTTATAGAGATTCAAAAGAAGGGAGCATTCATAATTTCCAGAAAGGGAGAGAATACCTTCGTATTCCAAAAATCCTATATCAACTTATACTTTACAACTAAGAGGGAGAAACAGAGGAAATCAGATCTCCATTTCAAACAAGTTCAGGACTGCACCAACTTTCCAGGAGTAATGCATATATAAAAATCTTAAATTCAATCAGGGAAAAAGAGAAGGCAAGAAAATCAACACCTAAGTTTACCATTAGCTCCAATCAGGTAGAACTGTTTAAAAGGTTGCCCTTAGATCCCTAGGGTCTTGCAATTGCACATTAAACAAAAGCCACAGATTGTTACAAAATGATATACATATACGTTCAAATATCAGTCCACAATCCTGATCCAAATAAACAGTCTACACTTCACCCAGGACTCGAATCATTTTAGACTAAGAGTTAGGGTAACTGTTATCATTACTTACCAATAGATTAAACTAATTATTTCTAGCCATTACACTGGATAGTTTGTTATTACGTTCAAGGATACCAAACAAATAGCACTTCCAGTGTTAATAGATGAATTCTAATGATAGATTTCAAGGTCACTTCAGGTAACATCAAACACAATCCATTCCCTTCCAAATATAAAACCTAATTTCCATTCATGCAGATCTAGGATCACCCACAAATTGTTAGGGGACAGAGTTCATCAAAGTAAGTTTTCTCTCGGTCACAATTGTGTTCCAATTATCCAAGTAAAATCGTAAAGAAAACAACAGCTACACCAAATATTTCATTACTTACAGAACCTATAATCATAGAAACATCCAGACCCTTTTCAAACAAAGGTACAGGCTTAGTATTCAAACATATTTCCTTACTAATCATGTATTCAAACTAAACTCAGTCGAGCTTTACCTTCAACCCTTTTCTAATAAAGGCACAGGCTTAGTATTCAAACATATTTCCAACTCATGCGACTAAACCAGTCGAGCTTTATAGAAGGAACTAACAGTTTCACCACAATCCAACTTTATATTCACCTGAAGCTGTCAAGTAATAGTAGAGCTCATACAACTAAGCAACAATCAAATAAACCAACCAAATTTGACACAACAGTTCATTCCGTGGTATTCTTCAAACATGAAATCATCAAGCACGACGTCTATCATGGTACCAGTTTGGAAACTCAATACCTCAGTCAGACAAAGAGACATAAAACACGTCTACAGAAGTCGATACCCATATAGTATTCACAGCAAGGTGAGAAGATAAAAGAAGTAGATTCATCAGGGTCTACGTAAAATCAGGGATTCCTAAATCCACAAGAAAAGAAGAAAACCAATACATTGCTACCAGCCAGGCCGACTGTACAAAAATCATCTGAACAGAGTTGTTCTAATGAAAGCATTTAAAGGAAAGCAAGATTTTTAAAAGTTAGGGCCTATCATGCCTGATAGTGTCGCTTAAAAATTCGAAGAAGACCTCTGAATGTGCTCGCACCTTCTCTTCTTCTTCCACGAAAGATTAAACAACAATATATTGTTACCTCCATGCCTTATATATTTTCCCCGACAGAGAAGTAAGCTAGAAACTCTCAAAGTTGCCATGCAATGAAGAGTAGACGGCTGGTTCGAAGAACCAGTGCTCAAGCAGAGCGAAAAACGGAATGCATGGAAAACAAAACAACCAAACAAAATTCCACTTGCATGCCTTCCCAAGCAATCCGTGCTCGGGAACCAAAGCTCATTAATTGCATTTACTTCCATTCTCCTGCCTATTTTCCATTGCCACCGACTGCCAAAGTTGGTGATTGCCACAGAAAAACAAACAAACATTCCCATCCTTAGAGATACTGCCACGTCAGGTTATATTAGCAGTTTTTATCCTCCGCCAAACCTGACAGCATTCCAAGTCCTTCAACCTTATCCCCCTCTTAAATGCCATGGAAACCACCGCCCATGACTCGCGACCCTTCTTAGGTCCCCCTCCCTTCTTAGCATTAGTTAAGATAGGTTAGTGACTTAGGTTAAATCATAGGATAAGACATTAGTCTCATTTCCATAGCGCTAGGTGTAGTTAACCCTTGAGTATTAAGCTCATAGTTTAGGGCTAGGTTAGATTAGCAATTCTTTTAACCATTAGGTTATAGTTTAGGTTAAAACTATTAACCTTACTGACTCTAGTTTAGGTCCCCTAAATAGGACTAATCAGTGTTAGAGTCATACAGGATAAAACATTCCTGTAAAGGATTCCATTAGGCATCAATAAATTAAGCTTAAGATATAAAACATAAACATCTTACCTGGCTTAAGGTCCAGGCCTTTCCTGATGTTACGATATCTGGAACCAAATTCCATTTACCATGATCAGCCTGAGTTAACCTCCGGGTTTGATCATTCAAAGCTCAGTCATACTTTGAAAGTTTTCGTAAAGTCAATAAAATTTGTTCATCCTGAATAAACTTAAAACATTCCTTGGATCAATGCAACTGATCCAAGGCTGAGTCATAAAGGTGGATAAATCCACAATTCATCCAGAAATCAGGTTGAACTCAAGTGCAAGAATGAAAGAAATGAAAGAGTCCAATCATATTCCGGTTCAATCAAAGATCTTCAAGAGCAGAGAGGATATAATCCATATCAAGCATGACTTCCCAAAACCAAAGGAACATGTCCTTATACAGAAGAAATCATTTATCAATACTTGAATGCTCAGGAGAAAGTAACAACTGTTCAAGGTGTTACAGTATTCATCTTTTCACCCAAGGACAAAAACCCTTCGGTGTGGGGGGATTGGAGGACGGAAACCCTCTAATCCCAGTTGTGGTGATTACATCCAAGGATCATATTTGTGCCGAAGATTGAAATTTATTCTATTTTCAATTTGTTGTAGCGCTGCTACAGTGATCCGTACCGTTGCTACAAAGATACATACACTGCTACAGTGATTTATACCGCCACTATAGTGATCCGTACCACTGCTACAGTGCTTTTGTACCCTACCATTAGATGTATTTATGATCAAATGTTCAGCGCAGACTTCTAATGAGTGTTTTCTGTTGTATGTCCACAGTAAACTTGGGTTGTATTCTACATACTACATAGCCAGGTATTTCTGTATTCATTATTTCAATACCCAGCTATTTAGTCATCAGTATTCGTGAGTATTCAACTCATTACAATAAAATATGTCATTTGCATTGTATTTTCAACTTATTGAAATAAAGAAATACGTGGGGTCTTGGTGTCAGCAGTAGGGTTTAAAACATTAATCTTGTATGTTACTGTTTATTATGTTATAGATACCCAATATTGGAAAAAGAATTCACAAAAAAAATTAGAGTTTATAAATAGTGAGAAAGGGACATTTCAAATAGTAACAAATGCACATGCCTTTGTGCTAAGGGAAGCTTTGAAGTAGAAAGGAAAGGATAGCTACCAAATGCTATCCTAGTGTTCTGACATGTGTGTTTTACTTAGAAAGATACTCATGGAAACAATGATAACCATTAAGTGACAATAAGCATAGGAAGTGGGTCTCCTATAGGAGGATTATAATGGTCATAACATATGAAAGCTCAATATATTTTTTCTTGACCGAGTGGGGCTGCATTGCACACTATGAAAGGTTTCTTTCCTTTATGTTTGAACTTTAAAGTGATCCTTAACACACAGTCATCGTCCCATGGTCAGCCCTACCTTGTCATTTAACATTTTTAGCCTTTTTAGGTACAATATCTCATTCACAACTCCATTCCCTCCACCATATAGCTCTAGGTACAAGATCCATTGCATTTTTGGAGTCCTAGTGGTTGGTTAGGCCATCACTGAACCATCCAGCTCCAAGGAGGCATGACTAAGTTCACCCAACTAAGAGGCAATGGAAGGACTACACATTGACCATCAAGGGGTTTCCAAGCATATACTATCTAATTCTATTCTCATATGTAACATTGCAAGACGCCGCTTTTCCTAGAAGGATTTTTCTTACAATGGTGTTTGGCAACATTGATAATTATTTAGAGTTCAACACCTAGCTTTATCAACGAGACTCGTGCATAACCAATATCAAAAAAATTTATTGTCATATCTATTAAGTTATTCACTCTATTAAGAGGTAGTGTTAGTTCTTCAAGGAGATCATACTTAGCATTGTGAATCTAATTAAGGACATAATCTTTACTAGATAACTTTAGTATGTTTTATAGCTAAAGATTTGATCATACTCTTGATGAATGTGTAGAGCAGAACCAGGGTGATACCTACGGTATTTTATTGATATAAAATAACTAGATTACAAAATGCAAATCAGGCAATAATACTTATATATCGGACAGCCAAAACAACCATAACAAGAATGGTTATCCAAATACAACAGTTTCACAACCAGACAAAATATAATCCAGGAAGCATAACAAATAAGCAATAATCAAATACAAACAAATAATATTATAACTATACAACAATAAACACATTAACCTAGGTAAAAGTAAATATAAAAGTAAATAATGTTGAATTAACTAATATCCTAAGGTTTTTACCCAACATTCTCCCCTTAATTTTGCATTGTCTCAAGCAAACAAGAGAGAAATTCTTTAAAAGTCTCGAATTTGTCACATGCAAATGACTTTGTGAAGACATCGGCACATTGTTGATCTGTTGGGTAAAACTGAAGTTGAATGTTATGTTGTAGAACATGTTTGCATATGAAATGTACTTGTACCTCAATGTGCTTTGTTCTTTCATGAAACATTAGATTGCGAACAAGTTTTAGACCACCTTCATTGTCAACATACAAGATGATAGGTTGCTACTATGATATTCCAAGTCCCTCAAGTATGCAACGTAGCCATATCGCTTTGCAGACAGCTCCTCCTGCAACGCCATATTCGGATTTTGTGGAAGAACAAGAAACAAATTTTGTTTCTTGTTTCCCCGTGATATTAGACCAGAACCTAAAAAGAATACATATCCAGAAGTGGATTTCTTATGATCAATGTTACTTGCAAGATTTGAGTCAGAATATCTAGTCAAGAAGATCATTCTTCTTGTATTCTAGGCCAAAATCCATAGTTCCTCTGATATACCTCTAAATCCGTTTTATTGCTTTCCAGTGACATATCTTTGGTTCCTGCATGAACCGTGAAAGATAGCTAATAAAATAGCAGATGTCTGGCCTAGTGTAAGTCAAGTAAATGAGACTCCCAATCAACTATCGATAGAGAGTAACATTTACCTGTGGTGATGGATTTATATGAGACAATTGGAGTCTTGTCTCCATATGTGTGGCAATCGGATTACAATCCATCATCTGAAACTTCTCAAGCATAGTCTTGACATATTTCAACTGAGATACAAAAATGTGATTCTCTTTCTGCGATATTTCCAACCAAGACAATAATGCATCAGCATGAGATAAGTCATGTCGAACGATCGATTAAGATCTTTCTTCATTGCTTCGATCATCTTCATTAAACGGTTAGTGATGACTAGATAGTCAACATAAAGAACAATCATAATCTCTCCCCCTTGCTTTTTGAGGTAGAGATTGGGGTCATAAATATTACTCTAAAATCCATGATGAACGAGATGTTTGTCTATTTTTATGTACTTAGCCCGGGGAGCTTGTTTAAGACGATACAAAGATTTCATGAGTCTACATACCTTTTCTTGTTTTCCAAGTAAGACAAAACCTTCTGGTTGAGTCATGTAGACCTCTTCTTGCAAATCTATATTGAGAAATGCACTCTTCACGTCCATTTGGTGGATTCTCCAACCAAACTGTGCAACTAGAGAAAACATCATTGTGATAGTTTTGATCCTAATTGTGAGAGAAAAAGTTTCCTCATAGTCAATGCCTTCCTTCTGAGCATACCCCTTTGCTACAATGTCGCCTTGTACTTGTCAATAGTGCCATCTACATCCAATGGCCTTCTTCCCTGGTGGAAGATCAACAAGTTGCCATGTGTTATTTTTCATCATAGACTGATACTCGACATCCATGGCATCTTTCCAAGGTTTAAGCTGTAGGGCTTCCTGAATTGTAGAGGGCTCAATAGATTCAACAACTTTACTCATTAAGGAAAAATTTAACTCATCACGAACCTTGTTGCGAGTTCGTGGTTCAGGCATCGATGTGTCTGGGAGACCATCCAATTTGGCATCTTGTGTCACATTAGTATACCATTTAGGCATACACTGAGTTGTTCTTGTGGGTGGTGGTCTTGTCAAATCATCCCCATCATCACTTTCTTCATCAGAGGGAAGATCATCATCTTTTTTCACAACAAGGCTGATTTGATCGGCAAGTGAGTTTGTGGAAGGAGCCTTTGTTTCTTTCTTCTCAAAAAAACTCAACATCCCTGCTTTAATTTATTAAGGTTTTACCCAATGACCCTACACCCGTAGCCTCAGTCATCAATTCCATATTAAATGAAGGTATATTTTTTAAATTTTGCTTCTAGCTTGTGTCTATCTTTAGGATCAACAAGTGAAAAAACTTCACAACCAAAGGTTTTAAGAAAAGAATAATTTACCTTCTTACCGGTCCAAGATTCTTATGGAATACCACAACCCAAACGAACTAAAGGTCCTCTATTGATTAGATAAACAACATTATTAACAACGTATGTCCATAAGCCCTACATGCAATCTCATACTCCTTGCACACTCCATAATTGTTTTGTTCATTCACTTAGCCACACCATTTTCTACCTCTGGATTCCATTAGATGAATAATAATTTTCAAACTCTTTGCTTAAATAATCACCACCATTGTCATACCTAAGACATTTTAATCTTGTACATGTTTCATTCTCAACCAAGATTTTCCATTTCTTAAAAGTTTCAAATGCATATGATTTATTTTTAAGAAAATACACCCATGTCTTCCTAGTTGCATCATCAATGAATGTAACATAATAACAAGAGCCACTATGAGAATTTACCTAAGTTGGTCCCCATACATCCATATGCACAATATCTAATTTCTCATCTTTCTTTGTTCTCCCATGCTTGAGAAAACTCACTCTTTTGTTTTCATACACGTAACTTTCATAGAAGTCCATATTAATACATTTCAAACATGGTAATAACTTCTTATAATGAATTACTTTCATACCTTTTTCACTCATGTTTCCAAGCCTATGATGTCATAGTACTATCTCAGAACCTACACCAACTATACCTACATCAATTTTTATTGTTCTTACAGTGCTTGCAACAACTATTGATGTTCCTGCAACAACTGTTGTTGTGCCTGTAGTGTGCACAACAATTGCATTTGTACCCACATCAACTGCATTTGTACCTATAGTGCTTGTAGTAACTACTATTTTTCCTGTAGTGCCCAAAACAATTGCATTTATACCTACAATGCCTGTAGCAACTACTGTTGTGCATGTAGCAACTGTTGTAGATAGTTTTCAAGAAATATTTCTTTTTTTATAATTTCCTGCGACAAATGGAGTGGTAGAAAGAGTGTGACTTGTACAAAGATATAAAGTTCCAACCTTCATACCTTTAGATACTCCTAAAGCACCTGTTGTAACCTTCCAAATTTTATCTGTAAAAGTAACTGGGAAGCCTTCATCATCAAGATGCCCTACTGAAATTAAATTTTTACTCAGCCTCAGAAAATCCCTTACCTCCTATAGTAGCCATTGGTTTTCATTCTACAATTTAATCTTGATTATGCCCTTTCCAACAATCTAACAGGGTTCATTATCTTCTAAATAAACCAGTCCAAAATCTCCTTTGACATAATCAACAAAATAATTTCTATGGGGTATAACATGAACTGAAGCCCCCAAATCTAATACCCATGAATCATCAGTATTATCTAGGGAAATAATTAAATCATCATCTTCATATTTACTTACCACATTTACTTCTTTGTTGCCTTATTTTTTTCCTCCTTATTTATTCTTCCAAGACCATCAATCCTTCTTTAAATCACCTCATTTTCCACAGTACCAGCAAAATTTCTTGCCCTGAGATTGAGACCTTCCATTCTTGGATCTCCCTCATGATTTCCCATGACCTCCAGGATGTTTTCCTCTCTCTTTTGATCTACCCCTATTTTCTACATTCAAAACATTACCCAATGTGGAAGTTTCACCAGTGGTTTTCCTTTAAATTTACTCACTCGGAATCACACCAACAACAACATCAAATTTCAATGTATTTGAATGGGAAACAGAATTACTAACCGCCATACCTAAGCTATTTCATCTTTCAAGAAAAGAACATAAAATCAAGAGATCTTGTAGACACCAAAATTGGGTCACACTCCCCTTGGCCCCCTTTCGAATAACCAACTTAAACACATTCACCTAACCATGCCCCTTATACCCCACATTAATATTAATTTAATTATTTACAATTAAATTAATACCCATCCTCACCCCATTTATTAATTTAATTTAGTTACTTTAATTAAATGGATGCACACTTCACCTATACACCTCACCATAGACCTATTCATAGCATGTTTCCACAAATGAATAAGACTTAGTTCAACCCTAAAAATCAATTCTTATTATTCCTTTAACCACATTCCCGCTCATAAAAATAAATATCCATTCTGATCCGCAGGAGAAATGGATAGACCTGGCCCAAATGATTGCAAGATCTGTCATTTTTAGTAAACCTAAGGAATCCCTCCTTAACTAACGATGGCCATCCCTAAACCGACGTTGGTCAACCAGGAACCGTTGTCGATTACCATATAACCATTTTGGTAACCTTGTTTGAGGGGTTGGCCACATTTTTGAATTCGGGAGCAAAAGGAGATCTGCATGCAAGCAAGAACTAAATCTTTTTCGCACATCCAAGCAACCATAGCCAGCATCAAGACAAATCTAAAGGTATCACTCTCACGGTAGCATTATGGGAAGCACCATTGCGGCACTAAGTTACATCCAACCAATCAATCGTAACCACCACCTAGCCATCGGACCTGCAACAATCATTAAGTACATTTATCACCTATGTTATTTCATCATTGTCTTGTCTTAAAGGTTTTTTTCATCTCTGTTATCATTTTCTACTTGCAAGGTTTTTTTCATCTATGTTATCATTTTCTACTTGCATTCCCTTTTCCCCACTAATCCTCTTTCTATAAACTCAACCATTCCTCCACCCACACCATAAAACCACCTATACATTGCTTCTACATATCTCTGAGTGTTCCTAAGATCCCCACATACCTCGGCATTCCCTCTGTCATATTTGTCTGACATCAGCTCAAACCCCACAACCAGATCTTATTGAGTTTTATCAGCCCGCCTCTATCGACGTCAGTTACCCATAACCGACGTCGGTTCTTCCTAAACGTGATCGGTCATACCCAACCGACATTGGTCTCTGTGTCTGCCAACATTGTGTAAACCAGCAACCATCCTACCTACCAAAACAACCCAAACACCTTACCCAACCCTGCTAAAACCATGTTTGTGACTTGCAAACCACCTAAACAACCTACAACCTGACCTAAAGACCTTGACCCGTGTAGTTTTTTTTTAGTATTTAGTTGGATCAACATTGATAGCAATCTAAGGTATCCAAATCAAAATACTAGCACCAGATTCGTTTATGTACATATTTCAATTATTTTATATTTGTTTTATAAAAAAAGTGGATTGACAGCCCTCTGGGAAGTATCACACTTCCCGGATCTAGCACGTGTTAGGTAGTCCACTGCCATATATTATTTAACTCTTCTTTTGTGGTCTTGTTTTCAATTTCAAGTGGTTCTTCCTAGCCAAAAGGAATCTCTCACAGTCAACATTGGATCGAGAAGTCAGAACACGCACACAACCTCCAAACCAACCATCGTAATAGGTATCCCTCCTCATCTCATAACATTATATGTTTTGTCTCATTTAAAATGTAAGGAAAATGATGAAACATTTTGGAACACTTGGTGGGACCCTCATTTGTGGGTTCCCTTTCTTTTTATATAGGTTGTATCTTGTGTGTTTCACTAAATCCTCTTCTCTAGTAATCCTCTTTTTCTTTCTAATTGCTCTAAATGAACCTTTCTTTTAGTGCATTTAAAAAGAATCATTCTTCTTGCTTTCTGCATTTAGTGAAAGATCACCTTCTCTCCTATTCATCGTTTTGCTTCATCAAACATGACACTTTGATTTGCGTTTCAAACAGTTGTATGGCATTTCTTGTATACTGCATTTATCTCACAATAAAACATAGGGAAATCTATATGCTGGAAGTCATGCCCAGCTGATGGTTGACATAAAATAATCGTAGAAAGCACATTCTCTCTCTCTCTCTTGCCAAACTACACAAAAAAATTAAATATACACACCTTCTTAAATGACATCTTACCTGGGAATGCCTGTCAACGATCACATGATTAGAGGATTGACAAGTAATCCCCAATTGGTTATCTCTGTTCAGTATGCCATCTGAGGAAGGACCGCCCCCGCCATAACATAACCTAGAACCTCACCTTCTAGATCTCCTTCTTTATAGGACACCTTCTCAACCAAAAATTCTTGTTCTGAATACACACAGTCAGTTCTAAATAGCGTAAGTTGAATAAACATAAAGAAAAATCACTCTTAGGATGATCGTTTTCTTCTTAGCTTGCATTTTTGAGGTGTGAGGCGATGATTCTACATTTTTATTTTTTCCTTGCACACTCCACCATCATAGTTTGGAGTATTTTGACTTTATCTGAGTGTGTTAGGGCCCCATCTTCTCATTCTCAATTTCTTCAGTTTGATTCTTCACCTAATTTAATTCATAAAACCCAGTTTTCTTCATTCTCTCTAAAATCATAGTAACCGGCATCGGTCCAGTTGACCGTCATCAGTTTTCATCTGACCATCCTTGGTTAACCATAATTGGTGTCTCTTCTAGATTTCTGGGCATTTTTCCTGGGACAATCTTCACTCACTCATTCTGTTCTAATTTTGGCACTCGAGGGCACCAGCATATTTTCCTCCTATTGGTATTACTATCATACAAGACTACTTCTTTGCACATTCATTAGTCATGTTTCACTTTCTGAAACTGGTGTTCTTCCACGGTAACCGGCATATCAGTTTCTGTGATCGACATCGGTTCCCCACTAATGTCACCGGTCAACCTGACCATTCGTCGATGTCTATGTTTGGTTTTCAAAATCCAACCCTTGACTGAATTCACCCTCCCAGCCTCATTTTTCTATGTTCCTATTGTTTTCTGTGTCATTTAGAGAATACAGTCTTTCCAGGTCAACACTTATTCACATGGTGTTGACTCGCAGCCAAACCAATGACTCTTATATTCCACATCAGCCATCAACCACTCCCACCTAGTCCCGCACCACATTCTATCATGTCACCCATGGATCTGACTCCTGCCTACCACCATTGCTACAGGCAACGAGGAGTTCACACGACTCCTCGATCAGAATCCTGTAGCCTTATAATTTTATCTTTCCCACTCATCCACTCGGGATTCCTCTAGTCAGTTGATATATGGCATGCCTGTATCCATCTCTCCTTCCCTTGTCCCCACTTCTGCATTTTCCCCTACTAGTTTAGTGCATTACCCTCAACTGCTTTTCCCCTAGTAGTTTCACAGCTAGGCCCCACACCTGTTATGACCATTGCATCTGCAACATTTTTCGCACCCATAGTATCAGATGTTCCTTCATTGACCACCGAGAGCATAACCCCATTCGCACCCATTATCTCACATATACCAATTGCAACACAACCACCCATGGTGTCGGTGACCCCTACCCCATTCTAGAATCTGTGTCCTCTCTATCCCGCAATCACTGCTCCCAATCACTACTAGATTCACTTCACTTGTCCCACCTACATATACATATTATCAACAACCCCCTATCTCATCCGTTCATTCATTATGGGTATATGCCCTCCATGTTGGTCCCCCATTCTCAACCTTCCTATTTGGCATCAACATACATTGGAATGCCACCCACATCACATGTTCAGCACCAGCCCTCTTACACCACAGGAGGTGCCCTTCTATCACAACCTACTAATGACCTCATCAAGTTAATGATGGAAAATATGCAAACATTAGAAGTATCAGTTTCGGGCTCACGCAATTCCCTCACCTACGATGAAATCTGTAATGAGCCCATTCATCCATCCATTCCTATTCACCCATACCCTGTACATTGGGAAATGCCAAAATTCAACTGCTTCAATAGTAAAGAATACTCGCAACAACATTTTTTTTCCTTCAAACATGGGTGTTACCTGATTTCCCATGATGACGCTTTACTCCTACGGACCTTTCCGATGTCCTTGATAGGACCTACATTAGACTGGTATAGTGGGCTACCCAGACATTCCATCTACTCATTTAATCAAGTATCCCAAGACTTCTTAGACCAATTTTCGATCAACATCATCAAGAAATTCACCATGACTGATCTCTATTCCACTCGACAGCATGACGACAAGTCTATCGCTAACTTTTTCGCTCATTGGCGCAACCTAATTAACCAACTCACATTCCAATTACCTCAAACTGAGCTCATAGATTTATTTACTCGGGATTGTGCTAGACACATTTCACCAACCCTACAAGTGCAGACCTTCCACACCATTGACAAGGCATTCACCATGGCATGCAAATTGTAGATTTGTGTTATTGAAGAGAAGAAAATTCAGCTATGTAACAAAAACACCACATTCAAATCAAATGATGCTTCCTCATCTTTGAAACCCCATAAAAACTATTCAAAATCCAAAGGATCTTCCAACACTGTAGCTCTCAGGGCTAGACCCTCTCACACATCAAACCAAGCCAAACCTTCTTCTAATCTCTCTCCCATCTAAAATTTCTAGTTTAGATGAGAACAATGAAATTACACCCCCAATAGGGGAACCATATTCTTCTATTTTGGAAAAGCTTATTAAGGTTGGTGTCATTACCCTTCCACCTATAAAACCACACACTAGATTTGACCCTTATTGCCCCATGCCTGCATGGTATAAAGAACACAAATTTTGTAAATATTATCATGTCAAAGGTCATAGTGATGGTAACTACATCACCTTCAAGAATATCGTTCAAGAAATGTTAGACAACGAAGATCTAGTCTTAGATAACCCAAATTCACCAACCAACCAAAACCTACATATCTTCAAAAAACTATTCCCTAATCATGCCCCATCTTCCAACAAAACTAGTGAATCTTCAACCAGTGATAATAATGTCCATGAGGTCCACACTATTTTCAATGACATACCAGTTGCTTCCTAATTTCTCCCTGTTTCTTCCATAAACAAAATCATATCCCGAACTCCCCTAACTATATAGGAACCTATTTCTTCTATTCCTCCACCCACAAAGGAACCCCCTTCATTTTCTCCTTCACCCATGAAAGAGCCCATAATTAGCACTCTGCCTCTTACCTCTATAATTACCGAGCAATTGTCGGTATCACCTCTCCTACTCATAGGGGACACATGTCCAATCCCTACACCATCACAAGGAGAGTCTACCTCATTTTTTCCATGATCTCCTTTACCCATAGAGGATCCCGTAGAAACACCATTACCTTTCAGTGACCATTCTCCATTGGCCTTCCAAGATCCTACTGACCTACTTTCGGCTCTCTTACCCACAAGGTTTGAAGAAAACCATTTCCCTGTTTCTCAAACATATTTTAAAGGGATTTCCACTTGATCCACATCAGCCCCACTTATAGCAGTACCATTTTCACGCTTGGTCGACCGCCTAGATTATGTTGATAGCTCCTTGCTTTGGGGACGTCTTCAACTTCCTGCTTCAAACCAAATACAGTTGTCACTCACTGAAACCTCCATAATCTATAGTTCCCAATTCCCTTTGACATTGTTAAATATTGATCTTGATACTATTGATCATATTATGGACATTATGATGTTTTGTTTTAGTATGATGGTTATATGTTAGATCAAGGATTATTATTGACCTAGATTCAGTTATTATACATGATGGTTATTAGAGACATTTTTATATGTGGATGATGATATATTGTTTGACATGGACATATTATAGATGTTGATTTGGACATGTGACATTGGATATTGTGAGTATACCTAGTATGGAATATTATTAATGATGATATAGCTAATTAATCAATTGAAAATAATAATGTTGAATTCTTGATGTTGTTGTGATTCATGTGTTTAGATGATCTTGAGATGTTGTTTATATCATTTTAAATGTTCTGATATGGCCAAGAGGCTGAAGGAGGTATTTACATTTTGCAGGTTAAAATATCACAACAATTTCTGGGGACTAGAGAATAACCATATTGAAATTCTGGGTGAATTCAATAAGGTCACCATGGCAATTATTTTGTGTGTGTGTTGTGTTTTTCTAGGGATTTCCATGGAGGGGATTTCCATTATATGTGACCATGGGTTTGTGTAAATTAGTAAAGTGGTTTCCTTATTAATGTTGCATGTGTTTATTTTGTGATGTGTTACCTTTTTATTTAGTATTATATGTTGTGTTAATGTTGTAAATAATCATATGTTAAAATAAATAAATTAATATGTCATAAGAATGTAATAAATGAAGTTGTTGATTTTAAATGTTAATGTTGTAAGAGTTTGTAAGAAATGTGTAAGAAGGTGTAAAGGATATGTAAGAGTATGTAAGATGGATTTTGAAATGTTAAACACTTCATCCTCTTAGGAATTCAAATTTTTCCTTGGAGGCTAAATTTGGAGACTTATGGGACAAGATAAGCTTGTCCCACACATCTTAAAATGATTCACCAACCATACCTATGGTTTGGAGGTTAAATTTAGGTCTTTTAAATGCATTTTGAGATTACTATTTGTAAGTTTTAATTACACTTCTCTTACATGGTTTTAATCTAGTCCTTTTGGAGTATGTGTTATTTTGGAGTGTGGAAGTAAATTTGTCATTTTATTTATTGTGTTTAGGTGCATAATGTTGACTTTCCTCTTGGGGTTGAGGAAAAATGATGTGACATCCCACATGGATCCACGTCATCCTCTTCTCTTCACTCTCCTTTAAATTCAAAACTCCTTGCTTGTTTGTGGTTGTTGAAAATTTTTTTATTCCTCTTGGGGGCACATTTTTTGCTTGTTGTTTTTGGAGCTTGTTGTGGAAGGAGTTGGAGTATTTTTGCATGCTTGAATATTGCTAGTTTTAAACTACACTCTGACACTTAGAAACCTTGTGGATCTTGCAAAAAACTCCATCATGGAGAGGTAGGTACTTGAGCCTTTTTAGAATGTTTTCTTTCTCTTGCATGCATTTATGAAATGGTGAATGTGTTATGTGTTCTTGGCTGGTAGGGTAGATTTCTTAAGACATGGTGTAGGAGAAGGCTATGGGAATTTCAAATGGGGTGACATAAGGGAATGGCAATGGCATCTATTTTATTATGGAGGGAGCTTTGGTTTGGGATCCACCTTGAAAAGAAATATCTTGCATTTGTTACTCTTGGGGGGCATAAGGGAGAAACTTTGGGGGGGGCATAAGGAGGGGTTGGGAGGCATAAGGTTTATGGGTTTGATATGTGATATCGATGGTATGACTGTAGGTAGATGCCCAATTCCAAATAGGGAGGAATAATTATTTTCCCCATAGTTCCTTGCTCTTTTTGGCTTACTTGAGCAAGCCTAAGTCTTGAGTGAATGGTTTCAAAAGCAGATGTGAAATATTGTTTTTGCTTGGACTGTTTTCTTATTGTTTATTCATGTGAAAGAATGCTACATGTTTTGCTATGGAAGCCTTTGTTTCCATATGTTGATTATCATCTCCTATTTCATTATGGTTGGGGCTCGAGGGCCAATGAGGAAGGAAGGCTTCCCCCTTCTCATTGGATGTCTTGGTTAGGTGGAGAGTGTTGTCTTTCCCCCCTCCTTGTTGTGATCAAATGAAAAGATGAAGAAATGAAGCATGCTACTATTTTGGAGACAAAGAAATGTACAGTTTGACAGTCCCTTTTGTTAGGAAGTTTATTGTGTTCTTTCCCACTTTGAAGTGGATGATTTGTATAATTATTGTAATTTGAAGTTGCTTGTATTGATAAGGAAAGATTGAAAGTGTAATGTGAAATGTAAAGAGTTATATTCCCTTCTCTGTTTTGAAAAGGAATGTGAAGCATATATATGTATTGCATATTGTATTTTAAGGTTAAGAGAAGGAGTTAAGTTGTAAAGATGTACTTTTTTTAAATTTAATAAAGGAATTGCAAGCTCATTTTATTCACATAGTTGTAATTGAAGTGGAATACCCAATGATGATTTGAAGATCTGTATATTTGTAAAAGCAAGAAATATGTGGGAAGGAAGTATGTTATTTACATCCTTGTAAGTATACTAAAATTAAAATCAGCACTAAAATTTTACTTAGAAATGAATGGTTGAATTAGTCAAGCAAATGTATTAGACTAGGTAGGAACTATATACACTTTTGAATGATAAAATTGATATGCCCATTTAAATGAAATAGTTCACTATTATAAACTTCATTCTGGCAATTCATTTTCATAAAAACATAGATTTCATACCTACACTTAGTAATCAACCTAAAAATGTTATAAGTTAACATGCTAAGACATTATAGAACCCCAATTGACCCTAACATTCTCGAATGAACCTTCAAAACTTTATAGAACCCAACTTGAACTTACATAGTCATTTTTCTGTCTATTTTCAGAGAAATAAAATTTTAAAGACAATTGGATAAATCAACTCTCTAAAAACACTCTAAACTCTCCCTAAACCAATCCTCCATGTCTGTTCAACATGTTGAGTGAAGGAGGAAGTCTAATTTAACCAAATTGTGAAGTTGAAAACTGCTAGTTCTCTAAATAAAACCCTGTAGATTGGTTTCTCAAAATTGATCCTTCAAACTTCATCAAATTTAAAAATTGATGAATCTTGTATAAAGAGGGTATTGAGAACTTTTTGAAAATTCCTTGTTTTCCCCAAAACCGAGCTTTCTAGCTCAAGTTAAGGCCATTTGAAGTTGTACTTCAATTTGGCATTCAAAAGGTAATAAAATTTAATCTAACTGTTAAAAATTTAAATTTTAAACGTTGTAAAATTTTCCCTAAAAATTTTGTGGCCCTACCATCCCTCAACCAATCATGATTTTCCATGTGGCACCTCAAAGGGGCAGACCAAAGTTTTAACTTGACATTTGAAAAAATTCTCCTTGGGAAATTTTTCCCATTTTACCCCACAACCCTATCGGCCCATAGCCAATCAGGTGTTGCCACATGGCACAGTGGAAGGGCAGACTCCTTCTGAACTTTAACTTATCTTTTTAAAATTTTGACCTTGGAAAATTTTCACTTTTTCCTCCGCTGGCCCACAGCCAATCAGAGGGCACCACATTTCCTCAAGGGGCTATGGTGGAGGCGTAGTTCCTTTTTTGAACTTAACTTTTTTGAAATTTTAGGAAAAAAGTTTCTATTTGGGCCCCGCGGCTTGCAGCCAATGAGAATGTGCCACGTGGAACTTTGGGGGGGTAGTAGAGGGTAGGGCAGAGCCCCTTGTTATTTTGATTTTTGGCCTTTGAAAAATTTCTTAAATTCTCCCTGTGGCCCGTAACTCCGCCATCTCCCTCAGATTTTCCTCTTTCACGAGCGTGCGAACCCACGCGTCCTTTCTTTCCTTTTTCCTCCCCCTCGGGCGCAAGGCACTAATTTTTTCCACCACCCCATTTTACATTTGTTCAAATAGCATGAGACATGTGGAAATCTCATGGTGTCAGTGGAGGCATGGACCAATTCAATCCCTTATGAATTTGGTGAAAGAGGCTTAAAGCCTCAACCCGCTATGTCGGCCCGTCGTTTCTCCCAACCAACCGGGTAGTGACACGTGTCCCTAGCAGACCCGCGGAGGTGTGGGATGTTTTGATACCTTGAGCCCATGTAATGGGAAAAATTCCCTATGCCGCCCCGAAATCCGCTAACCTGTTCAAGGTGCTTTCCCCTCCTCTTGACATGTGTCCCCCTAAGGGAAAATTTGACCCTAAAACTCCACCTAGTCATATCTTAAGTTCCACAAGGAGTTAGGAGGACTTCTTTATATCACCGGAAAGGTGAGAAAATTTCCTATCCATTGGGAATGGTTTAGGGAAATTTTAGAAGTGTTAAGTAGGATAAAAATTCAGTTGAATCACTGAACCTATTAGAGAGCAGGCAATGAGGGTAAATTACTCCCTGAACCTAACTAAAAGAATTAACCCTAAAATTTGAACGTTGTCAACTTGATATTAGTTAATTAAGGAAAAAAATAGGTTGTAGTAGTTTGGTCTTGTTCTGAAACCTATTAGTGTAAGTTGATGTCTTGTAACCTGATTGTAGACACTTCAAAATCAAAAAAAAATTATCCCATAATTTTCTTGTTAACCCTAGGTAGTTGCTTAGGTGTCAAGTGGTTGTTTAAATGAGTATTAAAATTTAGTATCATAGTGATGGTTCAAATGCTTGAACCATTGGGCACACTAGAAAACTTGAGACATGAAAACTTAAACATAGTACACTTGTAAATTTAGAAAACAACTTAGCAAGAAATTGTATATTTTAGTAAACATGAAAGTTGTATAAACTTAACAAAATGAACTAACTCTCACTTTGGTCTATGTAGGAGGCTCAGACGGAGTGAAAGGAACTTTCACAGGGACTCAGACTCACCACCACCACCACCACCACCACTAGATTAGGGTTGTAGCAGCCATATTACCTCAGATTCTACAGAACCTTCAGGATGTTAATGCCGCTCTACATGAAGGCTTAGGTGGAGGATAGGCAGCTAGTCATGATAGAGCCCCTTCTATCAAGGGTCAGGTATCTCCTCAACTCATTGTGGAGCATAGAGGTGAGAACTCCCATGAAGAGTCAATAAAAGTAGAGTCATCACCTAGGAGATAGGGTGACAAAGTTCCAGAGCAAAGAGAGAGGTATCAAAGCCCTAGGCTTAGGGATGAGCATGCAGGGAGACCTAGAGGCCGATAGACCATAGCAGTGGATCACACCAGGGAGATCCTAAAGCTTCGGCCCTCACATTACGTAGGTGACATGGGTGTATTTTAGGAAGAGACTTGGCTAGTGAGCTTGAGCGGTTTACTTCAAGCTTTGTCCTTGTTCTAACAACACGAAAGCTCATGTTACGATCCATCTACTGAGGGATGAAGCAGGAGTATAGTGGAGGAAAAAGGAGTGGAAGCTCCATATAGACTTAGAGACAATGACCTTGGAGTTTTTTGAGGAAAGATTCAAGAGTAGGTATCTATCACGAAGGTTTATCTAGTAGAGGATCGATAAGTTCCATGACCTCTGACAAGATTCTCTTTCTGTAGTAGAGTATGAGAGTAGATTTCTAGATCTACTCCAGTCTGTAGAGTATATCCAGGATGAGTAGGTGTGGATTCATAGGTTCATCCAGGGCCTAAATTTGGATATTGAAGGTGAAGTGTAGATTCACTGTCCACAGACTTTAGCAGAGGCAACCGAGAAGGCCTATATTGCAAAGGAGACTCGAGGTAAAACCTAATAGGCTAGAGACCGAGTCAGGAGCCACATTCAATAAATGTAATATGGTAGATCAAGAGGTATAGTACCTCCCCCTCATGGCAGTCAGCATTCCTCACATTCATCCTTTAGGCCACAGCAACAGTAGTAGCAGCCCCGCCCACCTTATAAACCTCCACAGAGAGTTGGTACACAGAGAGGTTAGAGAATGGGGTCTCCTCCTAGGGGTCCCATTAGGACATGGGGTGGACCTAGAGCTTAGTCAGTGGGAGCTTATCCAGCAGAGGCCACAACAGATCACATTCGGATCATTGGGATCCATGCCAAAGACTTCTAGGGCACCTACTGGAGGTGCTACTCCTTGGAGATGATCAGGTGCTTGCTTCAGATGTGGAGTTGTTGGACATTTCTTGAGATATTGCCCTCAAAACCCTAACAAGAGTAAGGCATAGGTTTCAGAGCTGACAGTTGGTGACATGGGGCATGCATTCATAGGATTTATGTAGCGGTTGAGAACTACCAGACAGAGCACCAGAGCATAGTCATTGAGACGACAAGTAGCATTGGTGGTATTCCTACCTCTGTATCGTTTGATTCTGGCTCTTCTGATTCTTTCATTACACCATCTTTAGTAGAGTGATGTAGGCTGGTGGTAGTTATGCAAGGTCTTAGTTGGGATGTTGAGATGGCTTCTGGAGCCAAGATCTCTGTGGACTCCTTAGTTAAAGAGTGTGTAGTGGATTTGAGATCCTTCACCACTATCTCATATCTCTGTATTCTTTCTTTGGGGGGCTCATATGGAGTCATCTTAGGTATGGATTGGTTATCTACACACAGGGATAGGATGGATTGTTATCACAATACTATAGCTTTTGCAAATGATTTGGGAGTTGAGTTAGTGATCTTGGAGTTCAGGAGACCTGTTTCTATTCGTACCATTTTTGCTATGTAGCTTAAGCGGTATGTGCGACGGGGTTATCATATGTATGTTGTTATAGTCAGTGACAGATCAAAGGATGGACCTAGTGGACCATTGCTTGATGATCATCCCATTTTGAGAGATTTTTTTAATGTTTTTCTAGGCGTAAGATTGATTTTCATATAGATCTGGTTCCAGGAGTAGAGCCTATCTCATGAGCACCTTATCAGATGAACACCCCAGAGCTTTATGAGCTCAAGTTGCAGCTTGAGGGCCTTTTAGAGAAGGACCTTATCCATCCTAGTGTATCCCCTTGGGGTGCACAAGTGATCTTTGTGAAGAAGAAGGATGGATCATTCCAGTTGTGTATTGATTACTGCTAGTTGAACAAGGTAACGATCAAGAATTGTTATTCTCTTCCTCGTATTAATGACTTGTTTGATCAGATAAAGGGAGCCACAGTGTTCTCTAATATTGATCTCAAGTCAGGGTACCATCAGCTGAGGATTTTGGAGGTGGACATTCATAAGACCACCTTCCACACGAGATATGGGCACTATGAGTTCACAGTGGTGCCTTTTGGTTTGACGTATGCCCCTGTAATGTTTATGAGTTTGATGAATGGGGTATTTAGGACCTTTTTAGATCTCTTCATGCTCATCTTGCTAGATGAAATTTTGATATACTCACGTACATGTGAGGAGCATGAGGGGCACCTTCTACAGGTTATTCAGTGTCTTTGTGAGTAGCAACTTTATGGGAACTTGGAGAAGTGTGATTTCTTTCAGTCAGAGGTGTAGTATTTGGGACATATTATTTCCGGAGAAGGTATCGTCATCGATCCTTCCAAGATTAGAGCCATTATGGATTGGCTAACACCCACTACAGTGACCGATGTGCACAGTTTCATGGGATTGGTAGGTTACTACATGAGATTTATTCAGGACTTGTCTCAGATTGCACACCCCATCACTTACCTTTAAAGGAAAGGGAAGAAGTTTGAACAGATGTGAGAAAGAATTTAGGACACTAAAGGAGTGCCTCACTACATCACCCATTCTTGCAGTGCCAGATCCACAGGGTGAGTTCTTTGTTTCCACTGATGCTTCATTAGTAGGACTTGGAGGTGTGTTGATGCAAGATGGAAGAGTAGTGGCTTTCGAGTCTCGCAAAATCAAAGATCACAAGCTTAATTACATGAACCATGATCTTGATCTTGTGACAGTAGTACATGCTTTGGTTAGATGGAGGCATTTCCTTCTTAGACGGAGATTCACACTTAGGACAGATCTTTTGAGTCTTCACCACCTCTTCAAGCAGTCCAATATCAATGCTCGTCAGTGGCATTGGATGGAGTTGCTTTGTGAGTATGACATAGAGATCAAGCATGTGAAGGGGATGGAGACATGTGGCTATGGCCACTACAGTGATCACAGACTTGTGGAGTAGAATTCTTTAGCAGCTTCCTCTTGACATCTTCTACATTACAGTACGAGCAAAGATTGAGTCATAGAGACCCCTTAAGGGGAAGTTTGATGGTTTTTCCTTAGAGGAAGATGGTCTTCTTAGGAACAGAGGTAGGATATATGTTCCTAGAGATGGAGGCTTGAGGCAGGAAATCTTGGTAGAGGCACATCATGTACCCTATTTAGCCCATCCTAGGGTGAAGAAGATGCATGCCACCTTACGACAATTGTACCACTTGAGAGGAATTCATCGAGATGTGGCTCATTTTTTGTCACGGTGTTTAGAGTACCAAAGGTTTAAGGCCAAGCATCAGCATCCAACAGGCCTTCTTTATCCTCATGCCATACTGGAATGGAAATGGGACACCATTTCCATGGATTTCATTGTTGGGCTACCAATGTCGAGATACCACCATGACGTCATTATGGTTACTGCTAATAAATTGACAAAAGTGGCTCACTTACTCCGATGAAGACCACTTATACAGCTAGAGTAGTGGCACGAGTATATTTGGATGAGATCATTAGGTTACACGGGATTCCACAGAAGATCATTTGTGATTGCGATCCCTTATACACTTCACACTTTTGGACTACTATGCAGTATGTTCTCGAGATAAGGATCAACTTCAGCACATCATATCACCTTGAGACATATGGAAAAACTAAGCGAGTGAATCATATTTTGGAGGATATGCTCAGGATGTATGTGATGGATCAGCAGTCTAAGTGGGAGGAGTACCTATAATTAATGGAGTTTTCCTACAATAACAGTTTTTAGAGTTCTATATGTGTAGACACCACATTTGGGTCTTACGACGCCCTGTGCCCCACAACTCGTCTCGCAATCTAACCTTACCTCACCACCTAAACCTTACACACTTAATTATTTATTAATTACCTTATAATTAATAAATCCACATCTCCAACCCTGCCACCTCACCTCGCCACCTCACCATGACCTAACCCTAACCCTAAACTAACCTAATTAAGACCTATAACTTGGTCTAGACCCACACCAATGACTCATCGCCCCTCACCCGCACCAAAAAAAACCTAATAATGACTTGACCAAGCCCAAAAATAACCCCTCAGGAGAAAAGGAGGGAAAGTTGGCTATTTTACTAAAAATAGCCAACTTTGACCTAACTGACATCGGTCCCTACGTGACCGGCGTCGGTTAGGTAACTACCATCGGTTCCCTATAAATGGCCTCCCCCAACCAAAACCAAAGGGGGAGATTCATTGGAAAACATCAGAATTGATTTGCAGAGAGAGACAAGTGAGAAAGAGAGAAGAGATTGTAGAGAAGGGTATTGAGCCCAAGACTGTAGCTGAGAAACTAGATCACTTTCGCACTCATCCAAACATTGGGAGAGTCATAGGATAGCTTCATCATCTCACTTCCGATTTCCAGATCATCCCAACTGAGCCTTTCCTTCGCCACTGCATTCCTTGGACCTACATTCACATCAGAAACTAGTAAGTAGTCTCTTTTATTACCTTGTATGCTCCTAGACACTGCTTTGTGAACTTTTGATTCATAGTGATTATAATCTCACTCCTGGATCTACCATCCGGAAATACCCTGCAACTAACCTCCATTCATCCATCCCTATATTGCCCCAAAGATAGCTTTCTCATTCTTTGAGTCTTCTCTATCACCCTACAACTCCCCTGAACCATCTACTAACCTTCTGAACTCCATAACCACCTTATAAACAACCTCCATTTAAAAGCCCCTAAATCACTACCCCTACCGATATCAGTCATCCCCTACCGGTACCGGTTTTATAACCACGGGTCGGTTATCCAATGGCTGGCATCGGTCACTATGACTTATACCAAAAACCAACCTTTCACCCATTTACCTCCAAAAAATCTCATATCCATCATTGTCAATCCTTGTGACTCGATCTGAACGTATCAATAACCAGTGACCAAACAAACAACATGACATTTTATTATTGGTAGTTTAGTCTCTATTGCTTTTAGTAACGAGGTACCTAAATCGTGATTTCACAATAGCTTCTTTATTATCATTTTCATTAATTTGTATTAAAAAGGAACTGACCACCTTCGAAAGGAAGTCTAATATTTCCTGGGCTTAAGGCAGTTCCCTCACTTATTGTTTAATGAAAATCTGGTGGTCTTGTATTCTTATTCACAGGTAGTCCTTCCTAGAAAAAATATGAGCTCTTCACAATCAGTCTGATCTCTCAACGGTACACGCACACCTTCCCAACACTCAACAGGTATTCCTCCTAGCTCTAACCCTTATCTGTTTCTCAAGAGAATGAAAATATAGAAATAACTCTATTCTAGAACAAAAATTTTGTGCGAAACAATAAACATGGCTCCTTTTCAGGCCTTGTATGGTAGAGAGTGTAGAACACCTCTTAGCTGGGACAGGTTAGAGGATAGGGTATCTCTTAGACCAGCTCTTTTGCAGGACATGGAGCAGCAGGTAATGTTGATCAGGCAGAGATTGCAGGAGGCACAAGATAGGTAGAAGAAGTATGTAGATCAGCATAGGATTGACCGTAGCTTTGATGTGGGCATGAAGGTGTTCCTTTGTGTCAGGCCACACAAGAGCCCTATCCATTATGGAAAATGTTCTAAGTTAGCTCCTAGATTCATTTGTCCTTTTGATATCTTGGAGTGTATAGGCCCTTTGGCCTACCGTCTAGCATTGCCACCTAGCTTGTCTCGTGTACATGATGTGTCTCGTGTTTTTATCCTTAGGAGATATATTACAAATCGGTCTCATGTATTGGATTGGACATCATTGTAGGTGTAAGGATCAGGGACAAGTGATGGTGGAGCCCATCCATATCATATATCGTAGGACCCTGGGACTTTGAGGTAGAGAGATTGATCAAGTACGGGTACAGTGGGATAGATACGATGAGACTACAACCACAAGGGAGGATGCCACAGTATTACATGTGTCCACATTTGTTCTAGTGACTTCCAAGAGGAATTAGAGTCTAAGGGAAGGGGGATATAGTGCCCACTTCCCTTTAACAATGTTACTTATTGATCTTGATATTGTTGATCATATTATGTACACTATGATGTTTTGTTTTAGTATGATGGTTATATGTTAGATCAGGGATTATTATTGGCCTAGATTTAGTTATTATACATGATGGTTATTAGAGACATTTTTATATGTGGATGATGATATATTGTTTGAAACGGACATATTATAGATGTTGATTTAGACATGTGACATTAGATATTGTGAGTAGACCTAGTATGGAAGATTATTGATGATGATATAGTTGATTAATTAATTGAAAATGATAATGTTGAATTCTTGATGTTGTTGTGATTCATGTGTTTAGATGATCTTGAGATGTTGTTTATATCATTTTAAATGTTTTGATACGGCCACAAGGCTGAAGGAGATATTTTTTTTTTTGCAGGTTAAAATATCACAACAATGTCGGGGGACTAGAGACTAACCATATTGAAATCATGGGTGAAGTCAACAAGGGTCACCGTGGCAACTATTGTGTGTGTGTGTGTGTTGTTGTGTTTTTCTAGGGATTCCCATGGGGGGATTTCCATTATATGTGACCATGGGTTTGTGTAAATTAGTAATTTGGTTTCTTTATTAATGTTGCATGTGTTTTATTATATGTTGTGTTACCTTTTTCTTTAGTACTATATGTTGTGTTAATGTTGTAAATAATCATGTGTTAAAATAAATAAATTAATATGTCATAAGAATGTAATAAATGAAGTTGTTGATTTTAAATGCTAATGTTGTAAGAGTGTGTAAGAAATGTGTAAGAAGGCTGTAAGGGATATGTAAGAGTATGTAAGATAGATTTTGGAATGTTAAAACACTTCATCCTCTTAGGAATTCAAATTTGTCCTTGGAGGCTAAATTTGGAGGCTTGTGGGACAAGTTAAGCTTGTCCCACACCTCTTAAAATGATTCACCAAACATACCTATGGTTTGGAGGTTAAATTTAGGCCTTTTAAATTCATTTTGAGATGACTATTTGTAAGTTTTAATTGCACTTCTCTTACAAGGTTTTAATTCAGTCCTTTTAGAGTATGGGTTATTTTGGAGTGTGGAAGTAAATTTTTCATTTTATTTATTGTGTTTAGGTGCATGATGTTGACATTCCTCTTGGGATTGAGGAAGAATGATGTGGCATCCCACATGGATCCACATCATCCTCTTCTCTTCCCTCTCCTTTAAATTCAAAAACTCCTTTCTTATTTGTGGTATGTTGAAACTTTTTTTATTCCTCTTAGGGGTGCATTTTTTTGCTTGTTGTTTTTGGAGCTTGTTATGGAAGGAGTTGGAGTATTTTTGCATGCTTGAACATTGCTGGTTTTAGACTGCACTTTGACACTTAGAAAGCTTGTGGATTTTGGAACAAGCTCCATAAGGGAATGCTAATGGCATCTGTTTTATTGTGGAGGGAGCTTTGGTTTGGGATCCACCTGGAAAATAAATAGCTTGCATTTCTTACTCTTGGGGGGGCATAAGGGAGAAACTTTGGGCGGGACATAAGGAGGGGTTGGGAGGCATAAGGTTTATGGGTTTTGATATGTGATATTGGCGGTATGACTGTAGGTGGATTCCCAATTCCAAATAGGGAGGCATAAGTAGTTTCCCCATAGTTAATTTCTCTTGTTGGCTTGCTTGATCAAGCCCAAGTTTTGTGTGAATGGTTTCAAAAGAATTTGTGAACTACTATTTTTTCTTGGAATGTTTTTTCTTATTCTTTATTCATGTGAAAGAATTTTGCTTGTTTTTTTGTGGAAGGCTTTGTTTCCATGTGTTGATTATCATCTCCTATTTCATTATGGTTGGGGCTCGGGGGCCAATGAGGAAGGATGGATTCCCCCTTCTCATTGGATGTCTTGGTTAGGTGGAGAGCATTGCCTTTCCCCCTTCCTTGTTGTGATCAAATGAAAAGATGAAGAAATGAAGCATGCTACTATTTTGGAGCCAAAGAAATGTATAGTTTGACAGTCCCTTTTGTTAGCAAGTTTATTGTGTTCTTTCCCACTTTGAAATGGATGATTTGTATAATTATTGTAATTTGAAGTTACTTGTATTGATAAGGAAAGATTGAAAGTGTAATGTGAAATGTAAAGAGTTATATTCCCTTCTCTGTTTTGAAAAGGAATGTGAAGCATATATATGTATTGCATATTGTATTTTAAGGTTAAGAGAAGGAGTTAAGTTGTAAAGATGTACTTTTTTTAAATTCAATAAAGGAATTGCAAGCTCATTTTATTCACATGGTTGTAATTGAAGTGGAATACCCAATGATGATTTGAAGCTCTGTATATTTGTAAAAGCAAGAAATATGTGGGAAGGAAGTATGTTGTTTACATCCTTGGAAGTATACTAAAATTAAAATCAGCACTACAATTTAACTTAGAAATGAATGGTTGAATTAGTCAAGCAAATGTATTGGACTAGTTAGGGACTGATATACACATTTGAATGATAAAATTGATATACCCATTTAAACGAAATAGCTCACTATTATAAACTTCATTCTGGCAATTCATTTTCATAAAAACATAGAGTTCATACCTGCACTTAGTAATCAACCTAAAAAATGTTATAAGTTAACATGCTAAGACATTATAGAGACCAAAATTGACCCTAACATTCTCGAATGAACCTTCAAAACTTTATAGAACCCAATTTGAATTTGCATAGTCATTTTTCTGTCTATTTTTAGAGAAATAAAATTTTAAAGAACTTGGATATATCAACTCTCTTGAAAACACTCTAAACTCTCCCTAAACCAATCCTCCATGTCTGTTCGACATGTTGAGTGAAGGAGGAAGTCTAATTTAACCAAATTGTGAAGTTGAAAACTGCTCAGTTCTCTAAATAAAACCCTGTAGATTGGTTTCTCAAAATTGATCCCTTCAAACTTCATCAAATTTAAAAATTGATGAATCTTGTATAAAGAGGGTATTGAGAGACTTTCTGAAAATTTCTTGTTTTCCCCAAAACCGAGCTTTCTAGCTCAAGTTAAGGCCATTTGAAGTTTTACTTCAATTTGGCATTCAAAAGGTAATAGAATTTAATCTAACTGTTAAAAATTTAAATTTTAAACGTTTGTAAAATTTTCCCTAAAAATTTTGTGGCCCTGCCATCCCTCAACCAATCAGGATCTGCCATGTGGCACCTCAAAGGGGCAGACCAAAGTTTTAACTTGACGTTTGAAAAAAAATTCCTTGGGAAATTTTTCCCATTTTACCCCGTAACCCTATCGGCCCATAGCCAATCAGGTGTTGCCACGTGGCACAATGGAAGGGCAGACTCCTTCTGAACTTTAACTTATCCTTTTAAAAATTTTACCTTGGAAAATTTTCACTTTTTCCTCCACTAGCCCATAGCCAATTAGAGGGCACCACGTGTCGTCAAGGGCCTACGACAGAGGCACAGTTCTTTTTTTTATCTTAACTTTTTTGAAATTTTAGGAAAAAAGTTTCCATTTTGGCCCTGTGGCCCGCAACCAATGAGAATGTGCCACATAGCACTTTGGGGTGGTAGCAGGTAGGGTAGAGCCCCTTTTTATTTTGATTTTCAGCCTTCGGAAAATTTCTTAAATTCTCCCCGCGGTCCGTAACTCCACCTTCTCCCTCAGATTTTTCTCTTTTGCGGGCACATGGACCCACGCGTCCTTTCTTTCCTTTCTCCTTTCCCTCCGGCGCAAGGCACTAATTTCTTCCACCACCCCATTTTCTCTTTGCTCGACTGGTGCTAACATGTGATAACCTCATGGTGTTGACAGATGCATGGACCAATTCGGTCCCTTGTGAATTTTGGTGAAAGAGGCTTAAAGCCTCAACCAGCTCCATCAGCCCGTTGTTTCTCCCAACCAACCGGGTAGTGACACGTGTCCCTAGCGGACCCACAGAGGCACGGGATGTTTTGAGACCCTTGAGCCCATACAATTGGAAAAAATTTCCTAAGCCGCCCTCATGACCCGTCAACCTGTTCAAGGTGCTTTCCCCTCCTCTTGACACGTGTCCCCCTAAGGGAAAATTTGACCCTATAACTCCGCCTGGTCATATCTTGAGTTCCACAAGGAGTTAGGAGGATTTATTTATATCACTAGAAAGGTGAGAAAATTTCATATCCATTCAGAATGTTTTAGGTAAATTTTGGACTCATTAAGTAGGATAAAAATTCAGTTGAATCTTTGAGCCTGTTAGAGAGTAGGCATGAGGGTAAATTACTCCCTGAACCTAGCTAAAACAATTAACCCTAAAATTTGAACCTTGTCAACTTAATATTAATTAATGAAGGAAAAACATAGGTTGTAGTAGTGTGGTCTTGTTTTAGAACTTGTTAGTGTAAGCTAATGTCTTGCAACCTGATTGTAGACACTTCAAATCAAAAAAAAATTATCCCATAATTTTCTAGTTAACCCTAGGTAGTTTCTTTGGTCTCAAGTGGTTATTTAAATGGGAATTACACAATCTATCCAAAATTGTTTCAAGAAAAACAAACCAAACATAACCACATCTATTAGAACACCTTCTATTTCATTTCCCACAACCCAACAATCACCTCTTCCCACAACCAAACGCACACCTATACCCAAATACCGACCAACACCTATATCGTCTCCCTTACCTAAACCCATCACTACCTTATGGGTCAGGCCAACATTGAACCTTACTCATCTACCCATCAAATTATATTTAGCCACATCTTCCCAAACCAACACTAAACTAATTCCTATGCCTAAAAGGAAGACACAACCTTCTAGGCCTTATACACCAACCTCACTTACCACACCCCTTGCCACCTTTCCCCTCTTCTATCCATCCTAGGACCTCATCCATCAACCTTGACCAAAAAATCTCATACCCTAGACCAGTCAAAAGCTAAACAACCCACTACTACATCACTAATCTTTGTTACACCTCATTCACCCAAAAACCAAAAATCCCTCAACCTCACCTGTGCACTTCTTACCACCTATACCTCCACCAGTTATTATAACCCCAACCTTGCCTATGCAACTTCAACCAATGTCGGCTACCCAACCTCTACTAACCACCTTTACCAAAACTTGGTTTCCACCTTGGGTAACCCACCCTCTTCCACCATTTTTTTTCCCTTCTTCATCATGTATTCCCGTGACACCTTTACCCAAGAAGATGCAACCCAAAGATAAGAATCCACTACCCCCCAATAAGGTAGTCAAACCAACAAAACCTTCTATCGTCAGCTCTACTACCATGCCCTTACCTAAACAGATGGCATCAAAACCTAAGAGAACACCACCTACCAAACCATTGGACTGACCCATTCCTCCTCCTATAAATCCTCTTCCTTCACAATCAACCACACTTGTACCCAAACCCATACTCACCTCACACTGTGATCCATTGGCGGGGTTATATGCCATTATCCTAGCCAACCTCCTCGAAACCTCTATCATCACATTACGACCTCTTAGACCTTACAACCCACTCAAACCCAAACCAATAGGGTTTAACAGAAGTAAAATTTATGCCTACCATCATGTGCCAGAACACGATGTAGAGAACTGTAAGGCTTTAAAAAACTGCTCTTATCCAATTATGTCCTCCTACAGAAAATTTTGACGACGACAATCTTCTTGATGAGGACCCCATTCCACCTTTTCTAATCTACCCAAATATTATTTCCTTACCTACTAAGTGACTATTATATCCACCCCCATAGCCATTTCTCCCACCTCCAAAATTTAATATTAACATGGTTCGTATTAGAGAATTAGCCAAACCACCACCCAAATATCAATGTGCCCTACTCATTTCACAAGGCTCTTATCCACCGCTAGGATTTTTTCCCTCATGTCATTATAACTTTCATGACACACCCTCTCCATCCACCTCCCCTCATATTAACATGGTTCACGCTGCTACTCACACTTAGAAAGACAAAGGAAAAGAAAATGCAACTAGCCCATCAACTAACCCTGTACCCAATATACCATCTGTGCCCACACCCAAAGTTACCATTCAAGATCCCGTGTATCCTATTTCCGATGGAGTCACACATCACACAATGCTAAAACAATTGCACCACCCTCCCTCAAAATTTCTTTATATGACCTCATCCAAACCTTTGAGTCACATCGTCAAGCTCTCATGGAGGACCTTCAATCTATTGAGGTTTTACCAAATGACCCCATGCTCGTAGCTTCCATCATTACCCCTCATCACGTATCCTCCCTCACTAATTTTTCACCTTCCTCTACACTTCCACCTACTCGCCAAGAAGCTACCCTCATCTTTTTGGACGAATAGATCGCTCCTTTCCAGTCTGATGACCCTGATCCCACTTTGTTCATCTTCATCTATATCAATAAATATACGCATACAACATGTTATGATCGATGGTGGTGCTAGTATTAACATTATATCCTCCCATGTGTACAACCAAATGTGCATACCTTCCAATTGCATACATGGTAACCCAGTTATGTTGTGCTCCTTCAATGATGTCATGACCTCTACCCTGGGTACCGTCATTCTCCATGTCCACGTAGGTCCCTGCACTATCTCAAAAATATTTTATGTCCTATAAGGGGAGTTCCAATATAATCTATTGCTTGGCTGACCTTGGATCTATGTCATGGGTTGTGTGCCTTCGAATTAACACCACTTCCTCAAATTTGAACACAAAGGACATAACTACACCATCTTGGATGACCCATTGCCTTTCAAGACCTCTAACATGTTGTATCAGCCCAATGATGTACTTATACCAGTCAAGGCATCTATCACTACTCCCACTTCACCTTCACCCACAAGCCCATCCACCAAGTCTGTCATCACCTCTCCCACATCTAACCTTGTTATTCCTACAGCCATCGTAGCCTCTATAGTTGACTCACTTGCTTCCCAATCATCTAGTGAGTCATCTATCCCTGCTACCCACATATCGACTACTAATCCCTTAGAAGGTTTTTTTCAATGCCTCACTCTAGGGGAGTACCACCTATATAATATCAACATGTTCCTCACTCTGCAGGAGTATGGGAACCTACATCAGCACCCTAGTTATGACTACCACATAGGTGAAGTTTTTCCTTGTGGTTCTCCCCACCTTCACATTAATCTAACATATGGGGGACTTGATATTGTCACTTAGTCACCCAAACCTCCATCCCAAACATGACTATTTTCATCTGACTTACACTCCCTTACTAACTGCCACTTCGTTCACACTTTCCTTGACTGTAGCACATGGAAAGGATTTGGGTTCAATTTTTATGAACAGGGCTACCATACTGTCATCTCCTATACCACTTGTAAACACAATAACCGTATTGACATTGGCTTTGACACACCACCTCCCAAGAAGGCTCGCATTGACCTCATTCAAGAAGACAAACCTTCCTCATCTCATTCACCCACGTCACCATCTTCACCCACGGAGTCCATAGATCTCAAATCTATTCCTCATAACTTTTTTTTTCGTAAACACAATTTCCATGGGACCTATAACCTATCAATGTGATGGTGAGGATCCCTCTTCTCTCCCATTCCTGTACCTTGACATGATCGATGGTGATATGCCTTCTATTAATGTCGTTCAATGTCAAGACTATGAGTCCATCCTCACCTACCTTGGTGCGGAAGACTCTTATATTCATTGGTCATTACCTTCTGAGATGAAAACCATGTTGAACGAATCAACCATTGAAATCAACACTAACACTCAGCACGACTGCACATTCTAAAGCTAGGCCAATCTTTATATGCTACTGAGCAAGAATCTTTTGCCTCTTTCCTTCGGGACCATAGCAATGCTTTTTCTAGTTCCTATGTCGATATACCCAGTATTGACCCAAAAATTGTGGTCCACAATATCGTAGCCATTCCTAATGCCAAACCCATCAAACAAAAGCTACAGAAAATGCATCCTCACATTGCTCTTTTGGTTAAATAAGAGCTTCAATGCCTTCTCTCAGTTTCCTTCATCCTACCCATTGATTATCCCAATGGATTTCTACCATTGTTCCTATCACCAAGGTGACAGTGGGACTCCACATTTATATGGACTTCTGCAACCTTAACCTAGCTTGTCCCAATGATTATTTTCCCCTACCAAGAACTGACCAATTAGTTGATCTCACTGTTGGCCATGAAATGCTATCACTCATGGATGATTTCTCAGGTTATAATCATATATTACTTGCTCCAAAAGATCAACACAAGAATTCCTTCATCACTCCTTATAGTACCTTCTGCTATAGAGTCATGCCTTTTGGCCTTAAAAACACTGATGCCACATATCAGCAAGCCATGACTTATATCTTCCATAACATCATGCATCGCATATTGGAAGATTGTGTAGATGATCTTCTTGCCAAATCCAAACATTGAGCCAAACACTTGACCATCCTTAAGGTCATCTTTGACCACCTCATCAAGTATTGTGTTATTCTTCAACCAAATAAGTGCATCTTTGTGGTACTTTTAGGAAAACTCCTTGGTTTCATCCTTTGCATGGAATAGAAGTTAATCCTACTAAAGTAAAGGGTATTCTAGAAATGCCTCCGCCTACTAATCTCTATCAAATTTAAAGCCTGCAAGGTAAGTTGTAATCCATTCTTCATTTTATCTCGTAGCTTTCTGACCATTGTCAACCATTTCATCATCTTCTCAAGAAGGATCTCTCATTTAAATGGGATGTTGAATGCCATAAAGCCTTCAAAGCCTTAAAAAAATACCTTCTTCAACCACCAGTGCTCATTCCTCCTAAGGATGACCAACCCTTTTACCTATACATTTATGCCACTGACCATTCTCTAGGTGTCATGCTCGCTCATCGTGATGAGCAACATAGAGAGCATGTGGTTTATTACATAATCCGTACCCTTCTGGACTATGAAAATAGATATACCCACACCAAAAAAATCTTCTTAGCCTTAGTTTTCATTGCCACCAAACTCTGTCATTACCTACTTAACCAAAAAACCTTTGTTATTACCAATACTAACCCCTTACACTATATGTATGCCAAAACCTATCAACATCAAAGTGTCACATGTTAGCTTATTCTTCTTGCTGACCTCGACCTCGAATTCATTCATAAAAATTCCATCAAGGGCCAAGCTATTGCTGACTAACTAACTAACGCATCTCTTTCTGGGAATCAACCCTCTAACTTCAATTTCCTAGATGATTACATAGCTACCCTCTCCTTAGATGAACCCACTTACCAAATGACACTCTTCTTCGATGGCTCCAAGTGTCAGCGTGGAGGTGGGGCTGGTGTTATCCTCATTCCTCTTAATGGTGAACCTATGCCTTTATCTTTCAAACTATATTTTTAGTGTACAAACAATATCACTGAAAACGAAGCACTCATATTGGGTCTCCAGGCAGCTTATGCCTTAGATGTTAAGTCAATCAATATCTTTGGTAATTCCCAGCTAGTCGTAAACCAAGTCAATGGCATATACCAATTTTGTAATGAGATACTTTAAACGTATAAGCATCACGTAGTGTTGGTTTTCAAATAGGACTTTTTAGAAGAGCAACAGTCAGGGGACAAGAAGTCCCTCCTCTTTAATGGGAGAGGTTCCCTTATTGAGACACGAACTTTATTTACACAATATACAGAATGTCATTTTATGGTCGAACTTGGATACCACCGAAAATGTTTTCCACAAAGATCCATCAGTTACAAACGGACTGAGGAAAGAGGGTACGAAGATAAGCAGAATAGCAAACGTTTGGAATTATAGATAACAGAATAATTCTTTACGAGTGCGGAAGTTTGCAGGGAATTTGGAAAAAGAATATTTGTATTGGCTGAATATGATCAAAAGACACAAAGTTCTTCAAACGACCTTCTTCAGATTCATTAATCAAAGACACAAAGTTCTTTCTTGGTTGTGCAAGATCACTGTATTTGCAAAGCAATCAGCGAGACTAACAGATTAAGTACAAAATAATCTTCACAATACTAAAGGAAAACACAGAGGTACAGAGATCCAGATAGAAAAATGAAAAGAAAAGCCCTTTTGTATTGATACGTTCAAGATCTATCTACAATTTCGAGAGTTGCCAAGTTTCTTCCTCCCCCTCAAAATGGCGGGCAAAGGCCATTATAATAGATTACAATTCAGTTACGTATATGTAACCGTTTCTTTTAATAAAGAATAGTTAAGTATTGCCGTTGCAATATCCTAACTAAATACCAGGAATGCGAAAAGACAGAGAAGAAGGAAAAGAAAGAAAGAAGGAGAAGGTGGCCAAGCGACTGGGAG